>JAANDH010000004.1:1179240-1278846 GCA_011799765.1 Nymphaea thermarum | reverse complement strand
GGGCCTCTAGCCTGGCCCCTTTCCTTAGCCTTTCAAACGTGCGGAGAGGCCATAAAGAGTGGCCATGGTGCGCTGTAGCCTCCCTAACGCGTGAAAAGCCCTGGTGGCTGCTGTAAGGCTGCCCCCACGCCGGTCCCCGACGACGTGGACACGGGCAGCCGCCGGCCATCTTGGCCGCTCGGAGGTAGGCACGTATCAGTTACTGTCCATTGCCTTCCGCATCATGCAACATTGATAAATTTGGAGCCCGCCGTTTGCGCATGAATATGAGCACATACTACATGCAATGTTGGGTCATCATCTAGTCCTTCTTTGGATCCCTATCTAAATCCATATTTATCACGACCTAGCCTATTCATACACTGGGTTCGGACCCTTGGTTTAGTGGATCTACAGCTTCTAGAACAACCCATTAACACCTTGTTTATAAGTCTCTTAAGATCCTTCACAATCTTAAATACGAGACTAAACTTTTAAGGTGTTACAATGTTTCAAACATCTGGATCCGATTAGTCCATAAACCAAACCAGACTTTTTATATATTGAGAAACTAGCTAGTTAAACTGCACAGTTTATGTTGAACACCAACCCATATTTGGTTGGATTTGGTTGACAATTGTTATCCAGATTTTGTCCAACCAGATTTATATGGCACATAGCATTAGGAACCATGGAGACTAGAATTTCAAAAAAGATGTGGGCAATGGGGAAGGATGTTTGAATTTTTCATTGCTTAGTCTTTAAAAAGTTGCTTGGAATAAGAGTGATCGAAATTCTGTGCCGCATCAATTGACTTGTTGTGAGATCTCTCGTATGATTTTGAGGCCCAAGATTTTCATCAAATGCACATTGATTTGACTGTCAATTGGATCTGAGTAGAGTTGATCTGGATCTTTTGCCCGAGGACCAAAATTATGTGGGCACCTACCAAGTTTTTACATTATTCTTGGTGCGTCGGTTGAACTTATGATATGTTGCCAACTCCGGATCCAAACTTTTTCCAAGTGATCAGAAATGTGGAATGCCTGTTCCCCGGTCAACCAGAGTCTGGACCCACTGATTCAATGCCATGAACCACAAAGTTCATTAGAAGGACATTGGTAGGCCACTAGCTGGTCTGCAACCTCCAAAATCCTGAACAATTCGGATCCGTGCTTAGTGTTGTAGGCAGCCGATTTTGGAGCAAAAAGTTCAATTCATGGGCCTAGGCTCTTTCATTTATGAAGGCTTTGCAAGATTATGGTAATATTGGATTGGATTTGGATCCACGGCAGAGTAGACTTAGCTATTATGGATCCATTCCATTCGCATTTTGACTACTCCATTGGCTATGGTATAGACTTTTCTTATTCGTATTCAGATTTGAAATCTGAATATGTATATCTGATTCAAATCCGATCTATTAACATGCCCTAATTGAAGCTGCATGAGTTGTACTTTCCTATTGAAACTTATAGACATCTTTTAGACAAGGGATATAGAATCTCTCATGAAACTCATGAATCCAAGATCCTCAAATCTTTGATCCCAATCTTGTGTCCTACGTGGTCCTCTACCACCTCGGCAGGTGGCCGCTTGCGGACAAGTTAGTTTCCGGCCAACGGCGGCCGGAAGTGTGCCGAAGCACTTATCAGTAGCCTACCATATACGGGAGGGCTGTAAATGAAGACAAGGAAAAATAATGGTGCTGTCCTACCACCCATGGTTTCTTGAAAATCTGCTGTTCTAAAGGTAGGTGACTTGACTCGCTTTTCTGTAAGATAGGTCCCCACAGGCGGCTTGACAGAAAAGGGTGGAGGGCGATTGCATTGCCATGATAACTACCAGCACACCCATTTTCCTTGTTCATCTCTCATGGCCCCCACCCCACATGCATCTCCACTAGCCTTAGACCATGAAGATGAAGATATGCCAATCATTCTCCCTCTATATATAGAACACCTCAAGATCAAGACTACTCAAGCTTTAGCAGCTTTCCCTCATAGTAGTTTCCTTCATCATCGAGCTCACAAGAATGCTAAGTGGAAAGAAGCTGGTGGAGATGGCCAGGAAGTGGCAGAAGATGGCCTCTAGGGGGAGAAGAATTGCAGATGGTGATGCCGAAAGCGGTTGCATCGGCGGCGGCAGAGCCGCAGGAATTGCAGACAAGGGCCATTTCGTGGTGTATGCGGCCGACGGCAAGAGGTTCATGCTTCCCCTGGCTTACCTCCATAACCCTGTTTTCCAGGAACTGCTCAACATGGCCGAGGAAGAGTTCGGTTTGAGCATCAATGGTGCAATTAAATTTCCCTGTGATGCCGCCGTCATCGACTACGCCATGTCGCTTGTGCGCGGAAACGTGCCAAGGGAGGTCGAGAACGCGTTGATGGTGTCTCTGAGTAGCAGCAGTAACAGCAGGTGCTACTCCTCCTCTGGCCTGCCCCAAGGGCACCTCTGCCACCACACGCCGCTTCATGGATTCTGAAGTGCTGTTGGAAAGAGCGGAGCATGTCCATAGTTCCATACTTGCCTATGCAAACCTGTACAGAGAGAAATTTTGAGTTGAAATCTTTTGTATTCCTTTGCCATGACAAATTCCCAAACAGTATAAAGTTTGTGCCTCTGAAACTTCATTCATGTGATGCGTCAATGTAACAGTTTAGTTAATTGGGAATACCACTTGACTCTGGGGTCTTTAAAATCTCGTTACCACTTAACTCTTTAACAGTAGAATGTTTGAGTGAATTTCACGAAGGAATATGCTTGATTCTGTCAAGGTGTAATAACTGCAAGGGAATTAATTAATTTTGTCAGTCAGTAGAAAGTTCATTCATCCTTATCTGGAGGACTGTACAGAGAAAGCACCAGAATCATGGAAGTCTTAAAGTAAGTACAACAGAGCAATTGGGAGTAGACATGTTAGACAAATGCGGGGTTGCCTCTAAGAACATGGAAGAAATTTGATTACTCAAGCCGAAAGAAGTCGAAAATTTGTCAGAGGGAAAATCATGTCCGTTTTGGGTCATTCCGTCAAGGTTAACTCACATGTTTGGAACGGTAGAAACACTTTCCCATTCGAGCAATCGAAATTGGTCTAATTGGATAGGAAAGTGTTTCCCAGTTATCAGGAACAAAGCACGGGCAACGATGATTTCGGGAACACAGTAACACAGAATCTCAGATTAACAAACCCGCACTTTGAAGCCGTCTCTCCCAACTTATCCCTTCTTTCTATAAAAGAATGATGCTGGCGTCAATCCTGTAGAGAAGAGTGTTAACCATAAACACTGATCGTGTGAAACCTACGACTTGGATTTGCAAGTTCATCATATCTTATTTTCATTTAAAACATGTCGATGTCTTCACATTCAAAGTGAATATTTGACCCTCTTTCTTACTGTGGATGGAACATTGATTGTGGAGACAGTGTGCTTTGCTACAGACACCTGTTTTCAATCTGAAAACAGAGAAGTGATATAAATATATATATATATATATACACAGAGAGAGAGAGAGAGAGAGAGAGAGAGAGAGAGAGAGAGAGAGAGGGAGAGGGAGGAAGGCTCCATGGCTCCATCTCCGGACACGGGTTACGCAGCTTCAGTGTGCTAAGAAGGAAAGGAATGAAGAAAGTTAATGTGCAGTTTTGGTCTTACATGGGCAAGTGGGGGGGAAAAGTGCAGCTAATGTGATTTATATATTAGCTGTTGGTTTAGGCCGTGTAAGACGTTAAAAAGGGAAAAGAAAAGGATGGAAAGAGCCGCACGGGATCAGATTAATAAAATAACTTGGTTTGAAGCTTGTGTGGCAGAGACTTCAAACTGAGTTTTCTGAGAATCCCAGTTTCAGATCAAAAAAATGAAATCCTGCTAGAATGAAACTAAGTTCTCTGGAATGGATCTGGAAAAGTTTTTCTTATTGATTGAGTGCATTAAATTTGCATAAAACTAGTTCATGGTGCATTGCTAGGGGCCCAGGGAGCCCATATCATGTATTGGAATGTCCGAACACGTGTATTGGAACTATTCTTTCTGGCAGGCTAGCAGAAGGCTCTCTATGATTCTTTCTTTTTCTCTTGGATTTCCTCATTCCCCATCATGAGGTGACCTAACATGAGATGCACACTGTGCAACTTTTGGAAGAGAAAAGGTTTGGAAATCTTGGCACTTCAAGAAGAGCAGTTCTCGATGAGTGCAAGTGCATCATTCTTCCAAAAGGCATCCAAATTAGTAAAGGCACTCTCATGTCTGCCTCTCTTTATGATGATACAGCCCTTGGTGTGTCACATGTCAGGGCGAAGCTAGAAGTTTTTTATTACCGGTGCCCAACTATAGTTTCAAAATTTTAATAGATTGAAATATAAATTTTAAATTTTTTTATATAACTTAAATTAAAATATTTAAAATTTACATACATAATTTTGATTTTTCTAAAACTCTGAAGAGGGCCATATCCCCTGCTGGCTACCCACCTTTCTTGCCTCTGACTCCGCTCCTGTGTCCAACTTCTCTAACCCTTAAAGATCGATTGGTTTCGTTACAAATGAAACTTCCCGAGTTTTTTTCAGATCCGAAGTTAACTTGAAATTCCAACATGGATCACATTAGAGGAAAAACTGATAATGTAAATCTGGTACGAATCATATCCAACCTGAATCCAAACCACTTGGAAAACTTGGTGAGCAGAAGGCAATTGAGAGACATTATTAGAGGAACTATAGTACAAAGAAAAGTATGTACCATGTAGTTGAGACACCCAACAGAAACTATAGATGTTCGTCCAAATATTTTCCTCTTTACTTACTGGAATAGGCTGCAGCCATTCGCTATAAAAAGAAAAAAAAAGCTGCTAAAATAACTATAAACCATACTTTTAAACACCATAAACCATTGTTTTAGCACACTGTTTTTGCATTTTTCAAATATTAGTCATCTGACAACATTTGGCAGCAGTAGGTGACTCTTGTTTGTTAGACCCAGAAGAGGAATTGTCTTGGTCATTGATTTTTTAAACAAATTTGATTGAGAAAAAGTTGTCAACTAATATTACATTACGGCATTCTCTCTCTCTCTCTCTGTCATCCATTTTGAAAAAAATCAATCTGCTAGATGATTTCTTAAGGGTGTATCTCTCCCCCTCCTTATATATATATATAACAGATGAGAGGAAGTGGAATTTTGTAACTCAACTACCTTCCTTTTTTCCATCTTTTGTCCCTTAATTTGAATGCCGACAGAAGATACCCTTGAATTTCCCACTAAATCGAATCAATTTGCTGCCGATTTAATTGTGATTCTAACTAAATGAATTAGAGGTTAATGGTCATGTCAAGTAGAATACAAAATCTTCAAATAAGGTCGATTCGTTTGCTGCCGCGTGTAGTCAGTCCATAGTAGCTGAAAAAGGAAAGAGAAAAGAGACAAAAAGTATTGGGTAGTATTATCGTGGATTTGCTTGGAAAGTGTGGGAAAGCTTACCATTTAAACACATGGCCTTGTTGTGTGGGAGGAGACAACTAAGGGTCATTCGATTGAAATAGTTCAATTTGGGTTTGAACATTACCATTCGCTCCAAAGAAGAAAAAAAAGAGAAACTGGGCTCTTTCATGCTTTCTTAATGTACCAAGAGAGGATCTAGACCCGATTCACCTTGTAGTTCTTGTCAAGACTTGTAACCCTAATTTTTGGTGTTAATGAAGTTCTAAGAGAGAGAGAGTCTGGCGGCTAGTGGGCACCAGACCTCTTCACCCATGGTTTTTTCCCTCTCGTTGAGGGTTTTCCATGTTACATCCGTGTTCGATCTTTATTTCTCGTGTTTTTACTATTTTTACAATAAAAATTCGAAAAAGAAAAAAAAAAGAAGAGAAAGATCACATAAAAGATTTTTGTGGTTGGAAGATAACGTTATTCTACATCCACGACCACTACATAGAGCAGTTTTCGCTATCACAAAAGATTATAGAGTAGAAACCAAAACATTGGCTTCATAAACATAAGATTAAGGCAAAACCCAGATATAAATGCTCTTGCAAAAAGACTATCAAGTATGGATTAGACTCCACACTCCAAACACATCCTGCCTTCATCATCATCATGCTCTGCCCAATTTGATACGCTCCGAACTCAGTTATAAATTAAGTTCGACGTTATTAAAAATGAAAATTATTAGAACTTAGTTCCTTGAACTGACCTGATTTTAAAGTTTTGGTTGGTAGTCTTAGAAACACTTAGGACCCAATTGTTATGGCATGCGAGCAAAAGTCTCTCTATGATTTGTCTTCTTTCTCTTTATTTCTTGGATTTCCTCATTCCCCACCATGAGGTACCTTTTAATAGAACAGCAATACCAACAGGTTAATATCATTAGAAGACGCCAAACTAAAGTTAATCGCAATTATTACATAAGAAGACGAAGCCCAATTTAATGGCGTTGGCCGGATCAGAAACAAAAAATCCAAAGTGGGTGGGACTACGGTCTTGTAGCTCTGAAACTTAACACTGATGAACTTTGTCGACAGAGGCTCAGTGAAGGAATATAGAGATGTTGTGGGCATGTTTCTCCAAGTTAAATGGGGTTTTGTTTCTAGTCCTTCATGGTTTTCCATATATATCCGGCACTGATGTCCCACACGCGATTTGGTTCTGAAAGAAGAGTTTGAGAGAAGAAAGAATTCGTATGACCGAATTTCCTGTTGTTTTCAAAAAAATCTGACCACATAAAAGCTGTTTGATTGTTCAAACTACTATCATTTGACAAGTAATTAAGAGAATAGACATGCTCGTCATATATAGTGTCTTATCTTAATGAAGACAAAATCTTGTTTCTTTCTTTCTATATAAATATTGAGTATAAAAGCTTGTACGTCTACACATACAGACTAAAAAAGCTGGTGCAATGGATGTAATATACATGTAATCTATATATATATATATATATATATATATATATATATATATATATATATATATATATATATATATATATATATATATATATATATATATATATATATATGTATGTATGTATGTATAAAGCTTGTGCAATTGATGCAACTTTGGTAAGAAAAAAATAGTGAATGACGCTTTTGTAGCTGGAAATCGGCAGTCACATGACACTGGTTTGACTAGAGTATAAAAATTTATGGCCGAAAATCAGCGTATGAGATGACATTGGTGGACACTAGTCGATCTCCATATGTTCAGGGAAACAGAGCAAATTTGGCGGACTAGAATCCTCAACAACAGAAAGTGACTGCAGATACCCTGTACCTGAACTTCCTCACCTTCTGAAAACAACTGACCTCCATTATGATGAGCAATCGCGGCACAGTCTTTTTCCTCGAAGCTCATCAATCCAAAACATCTTTCATGGATCTTCGTGTTGGAGTCCACGCAGCACCAAATTAAAGCATCAGTGGAGCAGCAGAGACTCCAGGACCCCATCACCTGCTCCCACCAAAGATCCATGGCACCCTCATTTGCTGCAGTCTATTCGTGTAAGCAGTTGCCCAGATTCCAAAATATCAAATCATTAAGCCTCTCTCTCTTTCTCACATGCTTCTGTCCTCATCGGCCTCCTTTTCATGCGAATCCCACATGGCAGTGTCCATTCCTGGTTTAATTTCTTGTTTTCCCTTGATCAGTTCTGTGTATAAATTCATCGAGTGAGGCGCATGTCTGCGTAGGAGGAAAGAAGTAGACGGTAGTGGTGATGGGGAAGAGGTGGCAGATGCCAACAATGTTGGTGAAGTATGGGAAGAGGGAGAAGAAACCAGTAGCCAAGGGTCACATAGCAATATATGCAGGGAAAGATGGTAGCAGATTTGTGGTTCCATTGAGTTACCTCAGGCACCCGATCTTCAGGTGCTTGTTAAACATGGCAGAGGAGGAGTTCGGGTTCTCGCAGCAAGGGGGGCTCACAATTCCTTGTGAAGCCTCTTTCTTGAGGAAGAGCATCGATCAGGTTGTAGAGAGTCATCACGGACTCTCTTGGGAAGAGTCGAGTTCCTTCTTTAAGTGGGTGAAAGCCTCGGTGGAAGCATCCACCACCGACTTCTTCGTCCCTATAAATAGGGATAATCAAGCTTGAGTGTAGTGTGAAAAAATTGTGAGTTGAGTGTGTGCTCAATTTGTGAGTTGGTGAGTGCTCGTGTGTTTACTTCCTGAACTCAAGTGTCGAAGCTTTAAGTGTGTGGTGAGTGCTCGTGTGTTTACTTCCTGAACTCAAGTGTCGAAGCTTTAAGTGTGTGGTGAGTGCTCGTGTGTTCATTTCGTGAACTCGAGTGTCGAAGCTTCAAGTGTGTGGTGAGTGCTCGTGTGTTCACTTGGTGAACTCGAGTGTCGAAGCTTCAAGTGTGGTGAGTGCTCGTGCGTTCACTTCGTGAACTCGAGTGTCGAAGCTTCAGTGTGTGCTGCAAGGGTGCAAGGGCGTTGGGTGTTTTAGCTCACTACATGAGCCGATGTGAGTTTTCTGGAGTCATATTTTGTAATATCCAGTGTGATAAATAAATAGTTTACATTTTAAAGAATACTTTGTCAAAGTTAATTTTGAGTATCATTTTGAACGTCGAGACTCTACTGGATTTTCTCCGCATAAATTCGAGTTTGTAGTTGAGTTATATATAGGGCCCGCACTACGTTTCCCAACAAGTGGTATTAGAGCGAGGTTCTGTCTGAGGGCCGTTTTACTAGTGAAATTAATTGAGCTAATTCTATTCTGGAATTATGGCAGCATTAGCGGTTGCATTAAATAATATCGAGAAGCTTAGCAATATCAATTATGGCTATTGGAAATCTTGCATGGAGTCTTATTTTCTAGGATAGTAATTATGAGATATAGTTTTGGGATCAGACACTAATATTCCTGTCGACGAGAAAGAGAAGAAGAAATGGATGATCAAAGCAGAGAAAACTTTATTTGCAATTAAAGTATCAATTGAGAATGATTTATTAGAGAATATATGTGATGCTAAGACTCCTAAAGAAGCATGAAATGCTTTTACAACCCTATTTTCTCGAGCTAATGATGTCCGCCTACAATTATTAGAAAATGAATTAGTTATATTAACTCAGGGACATATGTCGGTAGCAGAGTATTTTATGAAGGTTAAAAATATTTGTAGGAAGATATCTCAAATTGACCCTGAGTCTAAAATTAGTGAGGTCCGTATGTGGAGAATTCTTATTTGCGGACTTCGCCCAGAATTTGGCAGTTTCATAATTGGTGTTCAAGGTTGGCCAGTTCAACCAACTTTGTTAGAGTTAGAAAATCTCTTCATCAATCATGAAACATTAGCGAAGCAAATGGTTGAGCTTTCTCTCAAAGGAAATAATGAGGAAGCGTTGTTTAATAAGGGTCAGAGATCACGTTGGCCAACTAAGCCAGTCATTAGGTCTCCAAGTAGAAACATTGATGAAAAGAAAGAGAAAAATGTAGAAAAGAAAACAAGAGAAACTATACAGCAGTGGAGACCAAAGAAGAAGTGTTTTAGATGTGAAAAACTGGGTCATATTGCTCGTGACTGCAGAGTCAGAATAGATGAAGGAAATACAGTCATGACAAGTAAGCAATATGGGGGAGCTAATGAGACTGTACAGAAAAGTTCGTTTCTGTACTCAATGGAGTTTAAAGAGGAGATTAAACAAGAAATATGCAATTCTGCCCATATGAAACCTCCAAAAGAAAAAGAAGAGAAGATCAATTATCAAACTGATTGGATAATTGATTCTGGATGCTCAAATCATATGACTGGTGATAAGAGCAAATTTGTAAGTATGAAAAAATATGATGGAAATCGAGTTGTTGTTACTGCTAACAACACAAAGCTCCCGGTGGCACATATTGAAAAAGCAAAAGATGTTGAAAAATGACATGCAGCATTGGAGTTTAACGAGACCCGAGAACTAGTACCAAAGGCTTACCAATGCAAACATTCACCAAGTTTGAAGAAAATTAAGAGTCATGAGTCAAGAGTCGGTAATGAGGGTGAGATTGTAGAGAGTCAACACCGACTCTCTTGGAAAGAGTCGAGAAGACTCAAGAGGCTCGTAGCCTCTTCCTTCTTTAAGTCGGTGAAAGCCTCATCTTTCTTGTGTTTAAGTCGGTGGATGTAAAGAAAATAAAATAATTAAAGAAAACGGTAGAGGTCGGTGGAAGCAAGGTAGAGGTCGGTGGAAGCATCCACCACCGACTTCTTCATCCCTATAAATAGGGATATTGGGCATAGTGTGTGAGCATTGAAAGTGAGTTGCTCACTTGATGAGCTTGAGTGTAGTGTGAAAAAATTGTGAGTTGAGTGTGCTCAATTTGTGAGCTGGTGAGTGCTCGTGTGTTCACTTCGTGAACTCGAGTGTCGAAGCTTCAAGTGTGTGCTGCAAGGGTGCAAGGGCGTTGGGTGTTTTAGCTCACTACGTGAGCCGATGTGAGTTTTCTGGAGTCATCTTTTGTAATATCCAGTGTGATAAATAAATAGTTTACATTTTAAAGAATACTTTGTCAAAGTTAATTTTGAGTATAATTTTGAACGTCGAGACTCTGCTGGATTTTCTCCGCATAAATTCGAGTTTGTAGTTGAGTTATATAAGGGCCCGCTCATTACGTTTCCCAACACAGGTGAGGGGCAAGTTGGCTCCAGAGATGGTACTCTTACTTCATTGAAGTTGCAGTTGGGTCCTAAAAGGAGTATTGCAGTTGTTCATAAGCTCAGAGAGAGTTGGGCTGAGTTGCTTCAGATTGGTTTCTATAGAACAATTTATTTGATGCACCAACTCATGTAAATTGTTGTACATGGAAAAGAGAGAGTTATGTTGGCTAAGAATTATTGTACATGAAAGAGAGAGAGAGTAATGTTCGCTAAGAATTAGCCATGCACCATGCAACAGCTAATCGCTTGGATCTTAAGGCAAGTATTGTCAACGTTGGCAGTTCAAAATGGACTACTGATCTTCACTCTCATCTGGACTGACGGCTCTCAGTTGGATTTCTTGCTCCCAAATTCTTGCTTTCAAAGAGTTAGAGAAACAACGGAACCGGTAAAAGACGTTTAAGTATTCAAACTAGATGCCTTCATCCTGGGCAGCTTGCCTCCCCTTCGGCGCTCGATGAAGCCGTGGAGCGTGTTTGTTTTTTTTTTTTTTAAAAAAAAGAGAAAACCACGAACATGGGCCATTGGCTTCGTAAAAGATATTATATTATATATATATATATATATATATATATATATATATATATATATATATATATACTTTGCTTATTTATCCATAAAATCACACTTATTTGAACAAAATCACACTTATTTTCAGAACATCACTGTCATATTGTTTGGCTTAGATATATAAAGAACGGTCACAAACAGATCCAGCAAGGTAGTACTAGTACCTTGTCTGGTAGTGGAAATTGGTAAGACAAATTATCTCGGGACTCATGGGCAAGGGCACGTGGTTCGTCTCAATCTTACTGACGAAACCATCTCTACCCTGACGTTGAACACTTTGAGCCAGCCATTCACCACCGAATTTGGGTCCGGTTAGCATAAGATCCGATATTTATATTGGGTTTCAATTGGATATGCGACTTGGATTAAGATTTGGTTACGAAACTGCATGAATATTCTGGTTAATGGTTGGATCTGAACTTGTTTACGAGATCAGACTAAATCTGCTCAAAATCATATTGGTAGTATTAACAATAAATTTTTGAGCGCCATATTTTACATTCATGAAAACCAAACTTTTCTCCTTTTTTTTTGGGTAATGAAAAGGCTAAAGTTTCCCTCGATTCCTTTATCCCCACGGCATCAAGGTCTGCTTTTCCGAGGGGGGCGAATGCCGGGAAGCGGCAGCGCCTACCTGCCTATCTCCGGAAGTGGCTCGGCCACCGAAGTCGGAAGATGACGGACGACGAGGAGAATGGCCGAGGTCGGCTAGTGAGACCACGTCACTCATCTGCCACCTCTCCCTCTCGCGGATCCCTCTCCTATCTTTTAGCCCACATCGGAGAATGGCCGAGGTGCTGGCCGAGGTCGGCTAGCGAGACACTAGCGTCGCCGGCTGAACCTAGTCCCTCGCTACGGCTGGGGCTGGCTTGGTGTGGCGGGGCTCTATGGGTAGGCCGGTCAAGTCAAGATGGGTTCGGGCTGGGGTAGGCCGAGGAGTCTTGTAGCTTGGGTGCAGAATTAGGTAACCTAGCTAATAGGTGGGTCTTAATCGGGTGGCTTAGGGAACGAGCCTAGGCTCGGAGGTAAGTGGTCGCAGTTGACCCAATGTAGGTATAGGCTTAACGTTGAGATGTTTCAACATATATATTGGTCGTGAATCTTGCAAACAAAAATTAGCTGGCCGCTCACCAACCCTGCCTTGTCCATTACGCCAACTTCGTCAATATAGCGAAACTTTTTCTTTTATGTTTTAAAAAATTCATTGTCAACGTGAGAAACTATAATCGATCGTTTACCAACTGGTCAATGGTGAAGTCAAGAGCAAGCATAGAAAGAGAAAGAAGAAGATCCAAAAGGTGAACATCCCGGATCAGATCTCCTGGTTCTTTTCTTTTCCCCGTTTGTGTTTGTGATCTTTGGGCAAGAATGAAACACATGGGAAGAAAGTGAGAAAAAGAAAAAAGAGAACACCCCCGCTTTTCAGGAGATTATCTATCCCGGCATCTTTTGTCTAGAAAAAGGTGAAGATATATATATATTTTCCAGCATCTTATGTGTCCTTTTCATTCTTTTTCTAGCACATTTCAATTGACCAACGCCTGACTAAAGTGGTCTTCAATCAAACCTCGATCTCCAATACGCTTAAATTTTAATGATCCTTTATTTTGTTAATTAATCATGTTGACCGTGTTTGTGGTGTGAGTTTAACATATTGTGAACCCAAGACTAAGAATTTTAGCTGCCCTCAACAATTTACCAAATCAAATATTCTTATATATAACATTCATATCCGATATCCGATATCGGATTTGGTAAATGGTACATTCAATTCAAATTTGATCCATTGATTTTGCTAATTATGTATAAATTAAGAATGATTCTATAAACCGAAGGAATGCTAATAGAAGCACTCATTTTTCACCTTCAAGATTGTCCAGTCTTCATTGTCACGTTCACGCGTCATGTCTCTGTTTGCGTGGTGTGTTTGGATCCAAATACTTCAGAAAACAGGACATGTGGTCAGCAATTCACACTGGAGGAGTCAGTAAGAGTCGCCGTCGCAAGCACGGCTTTTGGACGAAATAGATCATCGAACGCTTCTTTCTCATGAGATCAGCGCTCCCCTTCTCACATGCTTCGGTCATAAACCATCAAACACACATCATATAAATGTATCCATAAAATAAATATATTTTCAAAAATAACTTTTGACGGCCTGGATTTTCAAAAATTACAAACTAGCACCTTTATTTTTAAACAAAAAGGAAAGCTGTTTAAGCCATGCTTATTACGTGATACACTTTTCGGTGCCCAAGAAGTTTCGCCGCACCATCAAGAAGTTTCCCTGAACCTTTTTCTTCATCATCCCATGAGGCAGGCTTCTTCATGGCTTCCTTTATCCCAAAAAGAAGCAATTCTCGCCCCACCTTCTTCTTGCTTTTTCAAATTCCTTTTTAGTAACTAATCTCATGCTTGTCTTTTCCCTTTAGCATCTAATCTTAAAGTGGCACCGACCCTCAATTATTAATGCATATATTATGAGCCAATAATGTTGTGCCAACATTATAAAACTTCAGATTATCCAAATTGTTAGTAGGGTAGTGCCACTCTTTATATTTGATAATTAGTTTTTTTATTTTATTTTAATAGAGATTCAGCATTTTTTTTTTTTCTACGAGGAACTCTCCGAGAACCAGATCGCTTTAGTGATCTTCTTGCTTCATATTCTTTACGAAGAACAATTCTGGAATATAATTTTGAAGAAACATAGTTGGGGAGCTTTTTAATACAGATGATCCAAATTCTCAATGGACCCACCGGTTATCTGTCATGGATGCTTCATTCTGATGCTGATCATATGGTTTTGGTGGACGGCGAAAAATGCCCAACATTCAGGGCTGCCGCAACTTTTTTCTTGAAGAGGAATTTCCTGAATCAAACATACAGTTTTTCCAATATCTGAATCATTTATAAGCTTTTTTCCAGTTCCATGGTCAGACCTCAGTGTTTCTCCCAAGGAATTTTTTTAGTTTTGGAATGTGGAAGGACCCTGCATAAGTTGCATGTAATTGGCAATTATAGCAAAAGGAAAGCAAGTTATTTAATACCCAAAATAGTTGACCATCATTGTGGAATTATATATAAAAAGTAGTATTAAATGGAAAATTTCTTTCTTTTCCTGCTCACCGTTGCATCATCTTCCACAGAGGAAGTTGACTAGAAACCACATCCCCACCTACAGCTCTCTGTAGAGAGAGAAAGAGAGAGCAAGAGAGAGAGAGGGCAGAGGAGTTAGGTAAGTAAGCACCAAAAGAAAGACAAGGCATAAGCGCCAAAGAAGGACACTTGACGAGTCCAAATAGAAGATGACTCAAGTTAAAGGGGCCATCCCAAAAATAAAGGAAATAAATATGGTCAAACTCAGCTTCCTAGGCGGCTTCCCCTTGCCTTCGCTGACACCATTAATATTATATATATATATATATATATATATATATATATATATATATATATATGCATCAAATCCCCATGATCTCAGACTCACGGCAGCCACAACTCTTCTCTCATCTTCTCTGCCGATCAGCATCTGCCGTCTAGCCCTATAAATACACACCAAAACTCGCTGCACGTACTGGCAATCCATCTCATTACCACAAGGTAGAGAGAGAGAAGATGGGTGTTGAAACTGAGGTTGTGTCGGTGCCTGCAACACCAACGGCGGCATCAACGCCACCGTTTACAGTCCCTCAGTCGCCCCTGAAGCCAACTGCACCGCCATCCTCTGCCTCTTCCCCCTTCCATTGCCCAATCTCTGCCCCGCCTTCCAACTTCCAGTACTCCCCTTCCATGTCGAGGTCGCCGTTCCTCGCCCGGATCTCCTCCGCGGCGGCCAGCCGGTTCTCCTTCTCCGGCAACGCCACTCCGGTGAGGAGCAGCCCCATGAGGAAGGTGATCATCAACATGAAGAGCTACCTGGAGGAGGTGGGGCACCTCACCAAGCTCGACCCTCAGGACGCCTGGCTGCCCATTACCGAGTCCAGGAACGGCAACGCTTACTACTCGACGTTCCATAACCTTTCCGCCGGAATTGGGTTTCAGGCTCTCATCCTTCCTCTCGCCTTCACTTTTCTTGGATGGTACACTGACTCTCTCTCTCTCTAAGAGGGCATGATGTTACTCTTTCTTTCTCTCTCTATAGTTGCTTAATTTTCTTGTGTGTACGCAGGACATGGGGAATTTTGAGCTTGTCAGCTTTCTACATATGGCAGCTGTATACTCTTTGGATACTCACCCAACTCCATGAATCAGTACCAGGCAAACGTTACAATAGATATATCCAGCTAGCTATGGCAGCATTTGGTGAGTCTCTCTCTCTCTCTACAGTCATTTGTAACAGTAGTCTACTCAAGAGTTTTGATTCTTTGGGCGCAAGAAAAGCTTGAACTTACACATTTTGAAAGAAGGTTTCTAAGCAGTTAAATTAGAAAAAACTTATCCAGGTAAAAGTTTACCCCAAGATCTTAGAATTTGGAGCTTGGATGGAAATAGATGATTTTGGGAGAGAAAAGAACATGGCCGGCCTTGGCAGCGGTGCTTGGCGGCGGCGCTTGGCGGCTCCTACTAAACAGCAAATCTAGCCTTGGCCGCACGCTAGTAAGGGGGTTCACAATCATGGGCCACACCAGCTTTTCTTTTTGTCTTAAGCTCAGCTTAAATTCCTAACCATGATCTTGACCGCACCTACTCACCACTTCATTGGTCCAGATCCTAATTTAATGCATGTTTTTCTTTGGACCTTTCAATTCAACAAAGTTGAAGCCAATTTCTCTTGGTAGGCAAGGAAAGGGACATGTGGAAAAGCCTTAAGCATATTAGTAGACCCGGATTTGCATTCAGTTGGCACATTGAATACTGAATTTGAATTTTCAAGTTAGGATCAGTTTTATGTCCAACCCATCGAAAATCTCCATTTGAGGACCAACCAAGTTAAGTGGTTGTGAACTTGCAGTTTCAAAGTCGGCAAATTTTGAGACAATCAAAAGAGCTTTCTGCTTCACTTTAATGGGTCATGATAAGTTTTAAACGTGTTAAACTTGCCAACCTCATGAGGAGCATGTCTGTGTTTTGTCTTGTTTTATTAATATTTCCGTGCAACATATAATCCTTCATATTGCGGCGTTTTAGATTCTTAACTCACAACTGAGTCCATAAAACTTCCTTCTAAAGGAACTCCTAATTCAGTAACTTCTTGCCATTCCTACCATATACTTTTTATCTGCTAAATCTTCTTATTTATGATGTGCTTATTAATGAAACAAACTTTAGTGGTTGAATAAATATGGTTTTGAGATATCGACTGCCGTTTTCTGGTGGCACCAAGTTCGACCAAATCTGATTGAATGTAACTCTATTCCAAACCTAACCAAAATAGTCAATTTAGAAGATGAAAAATGGGATCGATCTATTGAATTGGTCTTTCAAAAAAATTGATCTTGTTATGATGAATGAGATTAATGTTAGTAAATATTTTGATCAGGTCCAAAGCTCGGGATGTGCCTGACGAAGTTTCCCATAATGTATCTCTCTGCCGGAAACTGCACTGCCCTCATCCTCATAGGTGGAGGCACCATGAAGCTCTTCTTCAGGGTCGTCTGCGGCAACTCCTGCCAGTCGAGGCCGCTGTCGACGGTGGAATGGTATCTGGTCTTCCTCTGCCTGGCGCTGGTGCTGGCCCAGCTGCCCAATCTCAACTCCATCGCCGGCATCTCCCTGGTGGGTGCCATCACCGCCGTCAGCTACTGCACCCTCATCTGGGTCATTTCCGTCAGCAAGCACAGGCCGCAGGAGATCTCCTACCAGCCGCTCAAGGGCGAAAACGACGCCGCCACCGTCTTCTCCCTCCTTAACGCCCTCGGCGTCGTTGCCTTCTCCTTCAGGGGTCACAATCTTGTCCTTGAAATCCAGGTTGGTTTTTTTGCATCCCGACGCCACCATTCTGGCCCTTTCCTCCTAATAGAGACAAGGAATCAGGAAAATCCTTTATACTTCTATAATGAGTGACTGATTTTTGTTTATTGCATGATCTTGGTGTTGATCAGGCCACAATGCCATCAACGTTGAAGCATCCTGCAAGTGTGCCGATGTGGAAGGGAGTGAAGGTGGCCTACCTCCTCATCGCATTTTGCTTGTTCCCCCTTGCAATTGGTGGATATTGGGCATACGGCAACTTGGTAACTAAGCATATTCTCTCTAATCTGTTTTATTATCATCATCTTTCCTCTTCTACTTCAATAATTTCCCTGCATTTATACCCCCACTTCCATCTACGGCATTTATGACTCGTGATGTGAAAGTATAGGCCGATCGTCACACCTTATGTTCTCCATTTGCGTCACATATACACGTCATGCAGGCCAACATCAATGTAGCTCTCGCATTAAATTGACCTTCACTGATCTTATTGCATCTGAAGCACATAAAACAAGTCTCACGGACAACCGCTCTTAGCCGGCCATTTCTTATCATGCAAACCTGTGGTGGAGATTGCAGATCATTTCTTATTTGCAAGACCGCATCATGTCCTTAATGATGCACCAAATCACAAGGAGAACTAAACTTAGTTTGAATCTTTTGAACTGCAGATACCACATTCAGGGATCCTCTACGCTCTGTACGAGTTTCACAGCCATGACACAGCAAGGGCGCTGCTGGGGCTGACCACTTTGATGGTGGTGATCAACTGCCTGAGCACATTCCAGATCTACGCCATGCCGGTTTTCGACAACTTGGAGTCGAGCTACACGTTCCGGACCAACCGGCCGTGCCCGTGGTGGCTCCGGTCAGGGATTAGGGTTTTCTTTGCGTCGGTCGCCTTCTTCATCGCCAATGCCCTGCCTTTCCTCACCAGCCTGGCCGGACTCCTTGGTGGCATCTCCTTGCCTGTCACCTTGGCCTACCCATGCTTCATGTACAACATCATCAGGAAGCCGGAGAAATACAGCCCAACTTGGTACCTCAATATGGGTCTGGGAGTTGTGGGAATGGTTCTCAGCTTTCTGTTGATCACTGGGGGGATTTGGAGCATTGTGGATACATGTCATAATTTTCACTTCTTCAAGCCCCAACAGTGATCTGGCCGGATTCATTTGCTAGTCTATGGGACCTGCGGATTCATATGAAAGATTGTGGTCTTTCAAGGGCTCGATTCTTGCTTGTGTAGATAGACTCGTAATCGCCATCCTCTTGTAAATGCTTGTGTTCATGTGTTTGTAAAAGGCATGGCGATTGATGCCGGCTCTTGCCTTGGTTGTGATTCTTATGAAATATTTCTTCCATGTCTGTCGCCAAATCTGGTTTTCTCTCTTATCTTACTTCATAATCAGTACATTTTTAGTGACGGCATTTTTTAGTGGCAGCTGTTACAATGGCGAGAAACTTTTATTGGTTGCTTCCAGATGCCTTTTGCCGCTATTCTACAACAGTGCATGTTATGGTTCTTAATAAAATAGGTTAAAAATGGCCAAAATACTTTTTTATTTGAATAAAAAAATCTATCCTTGTGTTGGTAAAAATGAAACCTAAAAATAAAAAAGAACGATAAAATTACCAAAATACCCTTTTAGTAAAACATACCTTTCCACATTAGTAGGATAACATGGACAGCCTCCTCCTCTAATTTGCACGAACACCTTCATATTATTAAAATCAATTATTTTGTTTGCAATAATTATAAAAATTATAAAGTAAGGACCACCTTTGGGCTTGGCCGGTAAAGCTCGTTCGTGTTAGTGTCTTTAGTGCTGCGTTTCAACACTGACACATAATTTTTTTGCTTCGAAAGTTATTAGAAAAAAGTGGTTCACGGATGAAAGTTATCAGTAAAAGGGAGGGTTGAAAATGAAAAATCTAAGTTTTGCTTTTCGAAAAAAAACACCCTCAACTTTTAATGTTACAACCAAAATCCAATGTATTTTATTTAACTGCTTAAGTTAAAATACAAAATCGGATTCGAGCTTAAAGCAATTTTTTTTTTTTTTTTGGACATTGGATATCAGATATCGGATGAGGTGACATAGATATCCAAACCCAACTCCAGATCCAAACCAAGATGCCGTTTCTTTGAGAAAGGCATCCGCACTATGGTCGGACCCGCAAAGACCCGATTGGATCCCATGGTTCATGTGTAGCGGACCCGCGCCGCCCAACGATGGCGGGAAGTGAGAGTTACGAAATTCCCAATTAAAGGCGGCTGAGGCATAACCGTTTGAAATTCTTGGTATTCGCTTGCTTTCATCATCTCTTCGTGTTGTCAATGCGTTGATCTTCCATCGTCTCCGGTGCCGGTGGACCAGATGCCGGCGTCAGGAACAATTCTCTATCTCTCTCTCTCTGGGATGGCTTTTGTTTCTCTCGTCTTAAGTCTTTACGATGGAAATCCTGATTCTTCTTGGTTGATTGGTTTTTCTCGATCACCAGAGCCCATCAATCTTCTTTTCTTTTTATATCTGGGCATTCTTGTTGTGTAGTGCTTCTTCGTGCTCGATTGTTGGTATTAGCGATTCCTTTTTTTCCTTTACGATTCTCATGAATCCATTGGTACTCCCTCTTCTTAGATGGCCTCCTTTTTCTTACCTTGACAGAGGAATCTGTTTGACAATCTTTCCCGATTCTTTCTTCACTTTTTTTCTCTTTTGTTTTATTCTAGCTCATCGAAAAGTCTATCGTTTTTCTTCTCCTTTTTTTTTTTAAAAAAATTGCTTGGTGATTCTTAGTTCTAAATCATTGTTCTATGCCGATTTTACATGCTTGATTGTTGCAGTCTAGCAGTTCTAGTTTTTGCTCCTCATTATGGTTAAATCTCTTTGGCGATCTCCCCCTTAGATGGCTTTGGTTCTGTCTTGCTAGGTGTTATTTACCGTTTCTTGGTTCATTGTTTTTTGATGGATCGTCGGAGAGCCTATCCTGCGTCTCTTTTTTCTGTTCCATTTTTTTCCCCTGATACGATAGTTGGTGATTCTTCATTCTTGCTTCGTAGTGTTCCTTTCTTTTTTTTTAGAACTTCGTTCTAGGCCTTCCGTGATCCCTGTTTCTATTTTCGTCTGAATCATGATTATGAGAGGATCCGTCCGGTATTATCTCCGTTCCTTGGTTCATCGGTCTTTGCCGATCCTTTTAGAGAACATATAAGACCTCACCTTTATCTTTTCCCCTTCTTTTGGATATTTCACGGGTGTGAAGTTTTGATACTTGAGGGAAGCTCTTCTGCTCTAGATTTCTGATGTTGCAACTATTGATTAAAAATGATCGGGCATTATTTCTTTCAGGTTCTGAGACTCTGAGGTGGCGTTTGTGACAGGAAGATGGGTGACCTTGGAATAAAGGAACGTTCTGCGGAGTTGTTTTCGTTGGCAAGCAGGTGAACGAGATTGTCAAAAGTTTTTTATCCACAAGAGCTATGCAGGTCCGTTAGGAACGCAAGTTAGTGGCTCTTGTTGCCTTTTTGCTGTTCGATGCACTGGATTCATCCAAGGGGCCTACGGTAGATTGACGGCCTCGCAGTGGTTTTATTTTGGTAAAACTATGCAACATTCTTTACCTATTGCCTGCTTGAACATAGTCAGGATTAATCTATTAGTTAATGATGTCTATCGCAACAGTATACTTTTGTATTATCCTCATAGTACTATTTATAAACACAACGTTATGAGTTATTTATCCCTGATACTCGAAGTGTTGTGCCCATAAATGTTAAGGAATTATTTGTTTCATATTTGGTTTCAATAAGTTCCTATGCCTGAAAACCTTGATAGGATAACGTGTAATTGTGTTCTTCATTTACCATTATTCTTCTATTTTATTAGCTGTACATTAATTGAACTTGTTTTTCAAGGATTGTCATTCTTTTATGTCTAATTCTTTTTGAAATAGGTCATTAAATGACTTCTTTTGCTAAAAATGCCTAACGTTGAGGACTTTGACTATGATTCATATAGATAAGCTATGGAAATTGTAGGTTCGGTGCACATTTGCTTGCACATTTAAAAAATCAATATGAATATTTGCAATAGTTGCTGGCTGCAAAGTCAGAGCTGATCTTTGTTGGTCACAAGTGTTTATACTTTATACGATTGGATGCTTTTGCCAAATATGTTCTTATGAAGAGAGTCGGCAAAGCAATTCCATCCTCAATACCAAATTTGAACACCTATTAGAAAGTGAATGTCTTGACAAGCTAAACTTCAGTTAAAATTTGAATTTTATCAATGTCTTGTTTCATGTCCTGTTAATGCCAAGTTAATATAGGATATGAGTAGTTGCAAGTAAAGTTTCTTCAATCATAATCGTTAGTCTGTCATCACAAGCAAGACATTTTCCCTGTAGGACTATGTTATTGAACTATTGGATGGTACTAGAGGATTTCATTGGCCTTCTTTTTTGCTTGAAGGTGGGATCTCTATGGTATATGCCAGAACCAAAGGAGATTCCTTTAGGAAACATAATGTTCAGCATTTTCATGATGATTTGATTAAGAAATCAATGTATCCTGGAACATATTTTATTGGCAAATCAATGGGTTCCTGGGGTGATCTAATTTGTAATTCTGGGGGAATGTAGAATTTGAAAATTCCTCCTGCTTATCCTCAAATTTTCTCACCTTTCTGAAATCCAAATCGAGATAGATAAATTTAACAAGTATGAATGTCTTTCACTGGGATGTGCCATTAAACCAAGATTGGGGTCATCTGCAAATCAATTGATTGTTTCAAAGATAATGAATTTGCATTGTCATGTTACCAACTAACAAAAGGTGGTGAGTTCAGGTCCAATGATTCAGAACTCTTCAAGTTCAAAAAGCCCTATCCTTTTTATGCCAGTCCATTTTTGCGTTGCTTATTTCTAGTTATTGTGGAGGGTGTAGGGTGTCCAATTTGGCAATTTGTTGTAGCCATTCTTGGCATGAATGAGCAAGGCATCATCATATGATGTAATGATTTGGGCCAATGTGCTGAGAGGTGCATGGAATTATGTTTGTTGAATGTTGAATTGGTCATCCTTGCAACTTGGGCACAAAGACTCTGATGATTGTATTGCAGCAACAAAGAAAATTTTGTGAGAAAGCAGTCGATCATTGATTGAAGGAGGCTTGACCAAGGTGTTTGAAGAATCATGAAGCAATAATGCTGGTTGTTAATGGATGGCTGTTCTCATATGACCTGTGTTACTGTGTGTTAACACGGGTTAGATTTTATAGCTTCAAGTTCTGAAAAGGTTGGTGTTGTCGAGCCAAGCAACAATTATTTGACCAAGGAGTACCTCTTATTGTCTGTTTTCATATGACCTGTGTCACTGTGTGTTAACACAGGTTAAATTTTATAGCTTCAAGTTCCAAAAAGGTTGGTGTTGTAAAGCCAAGCAGCAATTATTTGACCAAGGAGTACCTCTTATTGTCTGTTTTCATATGACCTGTGTCACTTGTGTTAACACGGGTTAGATTTTATAGCTTCAAGTTCCAAAAAGGTTGGTGTTGTCCAGCCAAGCAACAATTATTTGACCAAGGATTGATAAATACCACTTTGGAGTACATACAGAGATCTTTGCGATGAGTATAGTTAATAATACCTAGCAATCAACTTGTATAGGCATTTTATCACATGTAATATCATATGAAAGTGAATTAGCACCCAGAAGACTGTGAAGATGACGATCAAACTTGTTTAGGAGGAAGATTAACAACAAAAATTTGATGTAAGAGCTTGCATTCCAACTGAGGCTGAAGACACATACAATGATATAATTGTTATGTGTGAAGTTGTATGCGTGAGGTTCTGTTTATCCTCGTGGTTTGGTTCCTTTCAAAATGTGAGTTGACTTGTAATGATTTTTCAGTACCTACCAGAGCCATTTCTGAATCACATTGTAGTTTCTAAGTATAAAGATCTATTTGACGGTGTCATGGTGCCTTTGGGAATCTCGTACTAGGGGAAATTTAACACTTCAGTACTCAATTTCATATGGACTTGGCTGTTTTATTAGATTGATATCTTTCATTTAACTTGATGTAGTTCATTCTCGACTGGATTCTTACACCCAAGCTCTATAGAACATTTTGTGATGCTGCTTGTACATCTGTACGCTGTTACGTATTTTTGGTAGTGTTCCATTGTCATGACAGCACAGGAACTTTAGAAGCACTAGGACTTTAATGGGAGTCCAATCAGAACTTCCTAGTTCCTACATTATTTTAACTATCAGATGTGGACCTCAATCTCCTTCAGAACCTATATTTGACTGATTAACACTTTCACTGATGGTTTCCTTTTTCTGCACAGTTGTGTACTGTTTCAGGCTTTCAGCGTGTCTTATATGCAGAATTGCAGATACTGTATAGAGGTTAGCATTTCTTGTATTTGCCTGTGCTTGTAATTGCGTTTTGGACTTCATATGACCTCAAGATAAATGCTACAAAAATTATGCTATAAAAATTAGTGGTTATGGAAACTGACTTTTCATTCCTAGTCTGGCCCCATGATTCTTATACTTTTAGTTTCATTTTCCTCTGTTTCCAGTATAATTGCCTAAAGGCTAAAACCACAAAACTCACTCTCTCTCAAGTTTCAATATAGCATGGTGAGGGATGATGGGAGAAAATTTTGTTAGGTTTTTAATTAATATTCCAAAAAACTATGTGACTTCTCGATTTTCTGGTAATAAAGACCCTATAAAGATCTGTGTTCCTAGTGGACTCAAGTTGACCAACAGTGCACACCTTCACTTATTTAGCTGAATTCAAGTGGTCTTTCAGCAGAGTAGATGTTCATGCGCTTTATGCTTTCAAGCTCTTAATATTATGCCAGATGACCAAATTTGAGGTTTAACTATGCAAATGGTCTAGAACTGCTGGTCCATGAACATTTTTTGTTTGTTCAGTAGTTTGATTATGCAAAATGGTCAGGAGGATGATAAAAAGTGGAAGCAGGAATTGTTTGTTAGAAAATTATGAGTTAAGAATCAAATAAGGTACTAAGTCTGCTTGATAATCTGATGCTCATGTATCCAATTCATCTGGTCAACGTTAAATGACCTGCTACTACACATTGTTGGAAAAGGGTCCAAGCATGCTTTGGCATAGAGGACAACGAAAAACACTTAGGAAGCGATCTTCTTTGATCATTAAGATCATTTCTTCTGTGACTATAGCATTATGAAGTTATGAAAATTACTTCTTGCAGCAATTATATACTAGAATATACTTAGTTTTCTTTCCCCAACAAATGTGTATTATAGTTCATTGACCCTGCAGCAATTGGAGCACCTAAAAAGAATGGTTCAACATTCCATTTAGTATTTAAAATTTTAAACCTTGTTATGCTTCGTTATTCTCAAAGCTATGTGCTTATGTTTTGATTTATGGAAATGTAGATGATATGCCTGCCAAGCTGAAAAGTTAGACGGACTGTTTAGGTATTGCTGAAAATCCTTTACTTAAACTTGTGGATGCAAGGGAGGTGGACAATCTGGAACCTTCTTGCAATCACACAAGGTCTGCTTGCCAATCCTGTTTTTGATGCATGGCATGGATCTGGAATTATATATTCTTTATAGAGTTGTCTGGCGAGAGATGTTTTTCCTCTGTGAAAATCATGTATTAGGTTATTGCATGCATTCTCATGGATCTGGAAGAGTTTTCTAACTAGATATGTAAATCATGGATTAGGTTGCTGCAGTCTTCAGCAGTACAGCTACAGTAGTGGATTTACTGGAGATGTGGGAATCCCTTTTCTGGGACATAAGAATCGTGTGAACTGTTTGGAAAAGGAAAAATAGACTGCTTTTGGCTCTGATCAAGAGATTTCCGGTATTCATCTTGATGGTGAAAGTCATATTCCCTTTAGGCTGTAGCTGAACTGATAGGTAATTTACCTTATTCATGTTTATCTTGTCCATATTTATTATTTGGAATGAATGTTTTTTTTTTATATTTTGATAGTGCGCAAATCATATTACCTCTACCTGAAATGATGGGTTGGCGTACATTTTCAGCAATGTGACAAAATGCTTAAAATTGTTGAAATATTTGCGTTTTGTTTAAGATATTGCATTACACTTGTGTGGCTGTCATGCCTTCCAAGTTGTCTTCCAAACAGGAAATGGATACTTGCTGTCTCATCGAATTCAGACTATGATATGTTGGACAACGTATTCATGTATAACTGGAATCAAAGAAAGAGTCTCGTTGGACAGATCGCCTGCTGAGCAAGTCTAAGGTTGACCCTAGGACAGGTGCTAGGGGACACCTGGTCCTGGGATCAAACATGCTTTTAACATCTAGTACAGGTTCCATTTAATTTAACGACCGTGATTTTCCTATCCTCATATATTGATTTTTCTTTGTTCTCAACGCACTCCCTTTTCCTAGAATCCTGTGGTGGGACTTTGAGTTTAAGGTGCCTCTGCACAGGAAAGGTTGTGTCCTCCAGGACTGATGCTGGACTGGTGTGTCACCTTTGTTTAGTATGTGAACAAGTTTACAAACGGTAGCATTGAATCTTTCACATGAGCCTGAAGGATGGAACCATGACTGCACCTTGCTCGGACATTGGAGGGCATAAGTAGATAGATATTTATTCTCAAATGTGTACCCTTAACTTATAAAAATAGATAAATATAGAAACGGAGATGGTTGTTATACTTAAAGTGGGTAGATTCGTGAACTGGAAAATAAAAACTAAAAAAGAGATCGGTTGGTCGTTATACTGACGCTAATTTTGATTTAAATAACGATACATGCATGTTTAGTGAAATGATATTTCATGGTTTGGGGAAAGTCCACTCTCAATTTTTAGAAAGTAGTTCGCTGTACCAATAAGGAATTCGGACAAAAAAATTAAAGGATCTTAAATTGTAGAAGGATGTTTCTTTCAAAGCAGAGACCGCTACTTATATAAATTCAGTCCTAATCCTTGGACATATTCTATAAGGTTGAGCATATAACGATCATTTGGAACCGAAGGGTGGTGGAGCCACATGTCAGCTCCTCAATGTTTCTTTATTTTCATATTGACCGCTTCAAATATTTGCTTTTTCATTCTTATGACTGCCCCTTAAGATATAATACGAACCTTATTTTGGTTTTCATGAAGTTTTACCGCACTTGTCAGGTTCTTAGGATTAAACTTTAAAGTTCGTTTACCTTGAACATTTTACTGTTGCAAAGGAAATCACGAATAGGCTGCCTCGAAAAGGGTTTACTTCCTATTGAAATAAGAAAAAAAGGAAAAACAGTAACATGATTCAAGTCTCATTTGTTACTTGTATGATAATTATGCGATGCAATGCTCATTTCATACCCCTGCGTTCTATGGGTTGATGTGAATAATGGGCGAAAAAGGGAATATGCAAGCAATTCTACTCTGTAGCTCCACAGTTTCAACCAAAGCAAATATCAGTAAATCGGAAAGATGATGTAAATCCAAATTTGATAACCATAAGATTGTATCTGAACCACAATGTTATTCTGCTTTCCAGGATCGAACTCCTTTGAGATTTTCTGCCTGTCTCCAAAATTGTTAAATTGAAAGTAATTGGCCAGCTAGCTTATGTAGTTCCAATACTACCCGACATCTGATTCAATTTGAATTCCTTTAGTAAGTGGACTCAAATCTGGTGCCAGATTTCTCTTCAAAATCCAACTCTCGCAGCTATCTGCATCCAAGTACCTCCGAACTTTGTTTTGTATTTGCATCCCTAAATCGAACTCAGTGTCTGATTAAGCAATATCCTGTTACTTGAAATCTAGTAAGTAGTAACAGTTTCATCCAATTTGGAGTTTGACCCCTTTACATCCCTGACATCAGGTGAACCCTTCATCCGAAATAGGGCTTCCTATTTGATTAATCGATCTCAACTAGTCGCGTGTGGTAATGGCCACATTCTAGTTTTTCAACTCCACTGTTGCCGGTAAGCAGACCACCTTGGTGTGGTGGTGGCCACGCCCATGGATTTGTCCTTTGTCATTTCTTCTTATTGATTGAGGGCTGAATGCTTATCACATGCACGCCAGCACAAAGAAAGCCACTAAGTGAAATGAGACACCAAAGCTTTGGCTGTTAGGCCTTTTACATGTTTCTTGATAACATGCATTCCCATTATGAAGTTTAAGATGCATGTCTATGATATCTCAGACCAATTCTTTTTTTTTTTCCCTTTCTGAGAGAAGTTATGTTTCCAAACAGAAGACATAATTTGTTGGCCTAAGTTGTCAATGCAAAAGCTGTTCACAACGAGGTTCAGTATCAGTGTATCTAGCTCTACATTTTGATCTTCTCTGAAGTGCATGCTGTCCGTGTTAACAATGTACGGACATTTATTTAATCATGTTGACGTGAAATCTGCCATTAGGGAAGAGATGATGTTGTAAGCCGTAGCAGCCAACCAGCAACAAGTTCGTACCAGAAGGACATGGAAAATGGAAAAAAACTGAAGGTGCTTGTAGTTATCAGGGACCTGCAGTAATGGCAAGGCGGACAAGATGAGAAAGCTTTGATGGGCAATCTATATCATGTTCTAAAATTTACCGGCCATGCAGCAGCAACGTGGTACTAGATGGAGCGGAAAATGGAGAACAGCTGAAAGTCATTATAATGAAGTTTGCAATTATCAGAGGCCTGCAATGCTGACAAGGTACACAAATTGACTGACCGAACTTTAATTGGCGTACTATATCAACCAATATGTAAAGCATTTAGGGAAGAAAAGAACATGGTGCTGCTAGAAGAAGTCAATGTCCACAAGGGCTCTGTTCATTTGGTAGGGGCAACTTGGCCTGCAAGCAGAAGTACCTGGAGCGTTTTGGTGGTCAGTCAATGTGCACCCAATGATAGTGGTGGTGATCTGTTGCCTTCGTGAGAAAAGAAAACTTTCATAAAACGTTCCTCTTCTTTTCCCACAGGAGCACATGGCAAGAAAAAAATAAAAATTGATCCACCATTTCTTTTTTATAGGGTGCTACTTTCTTGGGGTTTTGAAATGGTGCGGAACTCAAAAACCAGGCTGGCTTGTTGTCCTTTTGTTCAATGTTGTCTGCTTTAGTAAATGGTTGGCAACTAATGATGAACATGATTAGGTTAGTTTTAACTCAATGATTGTACCTAGTCTTGCCGATTACGTTCCCAAATTTTCCTGAAAGAAGCAGATCAAACAAATATGGAACTTCTTTTCAAAGTAAGGCATTGACGGCCGGAAAATCAGCAGACTATTCTGTGCAGTGCCAGAGCCTTTAACAGAAAAAGTTCGACATTGATCGCTATTTGGTCAATATGAACACACCGATGCGTCATGAAAGAACTTATGATTTTGTGAACCATGAAATTCTGGCGTATCTACAGCATCCTTCCATCTATACAAAATATGCTTATTGGCTTGTTCGGGGAAGAGAGAATGTGAGAACAGGATGAGTGAATTTTATTCTGATTCAGAACTATCAATTGTTCACTGTTCAGATTCTAAGCATCATCAGCATCACCGGAATAAGAGCATAAACCGCCAAGATGGTTTTGATGGCTTCTACGGTTTAAGTAGTTCTGAAGTAAGTATAGCCTACATCTTTTCCTTTTACTGTGCAAGCTGGGGTAAGCATACCATATTACATTTTAACTTGCCAAATGGCTTCTTTCCTTTTCAGATTTATAGGATATATAATCTTCCTCATCAATTTTTTGTGACAGACAGCAACCGTCAGGAAATGTGATGTATTGTTGTTGGGCCACAGATAAGCCCGACGAAAGTGAGAAAGTAAAATCCTTTTGAAGGAGGATCTGTCGGAAAACAAAATCTGCGTCCGATAAATAACATGTTCGTTGATCATAGCATGACATATTGACGATCCAAAAAGCCATCACCTAGCTTACTACATCTTGCCTAATTTGATTAACATAAATCTGTTCGAGTAAGCTGCAGCTTGATTTATTAGGCTTTTCAACCATGCCTAACTCTATTAGATTTAGATACGGAAAAGTGGAAGCTTCCAGTTTCACAATACGTTGGAGATTTTTTCATTCCTTTTTCTTTCGAAGGTTCACGGAGTCATATTCCTGCTTGTGCTTTGCTTTCGAGTAAGACACTTTCGGATTAATTAGAGGTGAAGATGAATTCAGGCTTCTTCCTTCCAAACGTCCCCTCATAGATGTAAAAACATTTGTATACTTCCCAGCCCACAAACATCTGCTACTGCTTTGGATTGCAGTGAAGGATGCCCTCCCTGGGTGTTGACCTCTTTAACATGCTCGGGTCTGACTGCCTTACATTAACCGACTGAATCGGTTGCGCAGAAACTCCGTTCATTTTTCATATCCTTTGAATCGAATGTAATGCAAAAGAAGAGAGAGAAAATGTTTGATCAAAACAAAAATGGCTATATCAAAACGTTCTCTTGTACGTTTTTCCTTCATAAAAACAACTGCTGTACACAGAGATGGCTGCTGCAAAAAGGCATAAGCTCTATCTATTGATGAAACAAACAAAACCCAAATAACGAACAGGAAACAGGCTGTTTATTGTGTTAGAATGTTGAGAATGGACACCCTAGTGTTGATTAACCCCCTAAATATAGACTCGTTCCCCTGCTCCAGCCCATTAAGGCAGTCCTCCAAAGCAACCATACTCTCTAGTGCCATCTTAGACGTTTCATCATCCAAGCGCCCTCTGCATCTCAGAACACAGTCCAAGACAGAGTCTGCATCAGCGATTTCCTTTATACCCTCAATTCTTCTCTTAGGCAAACCTACCCATTTGCCAAAGAGCCTTCTTGGTGTCCAACACAGACCAGAGACTATAGAAATGGCTATGGACACTGTCAACGCTTTGACATCATTGAAGATGGCTAATATCTCCACCTCTTCTCTTGAGATTTCTGCTGCTGATGGCTTGATCATGCTCTTCAAAACAGTTATCAGTTTGGTCATCTCCTTGTTGGCTTTCTTTCTGTGGCTGATGAAGGACTGCGCGTTAGCTTCCATGTTGGTCGAATCTCTCCTTCTCAGCGAGATCAGAGTACTCAGGTGGTGCTCCTTGAGGCTTGACAGGACTGTGCCCACAACGCCAAAAACTTCAAGAAACTTAAGTAGATCGTCTAGAAGGAGATTGGCCCACCTCTCATTGTGGGAGACTACCTCTTGAGTTTGTGGCAGCTGAAGAAAGTCATCCATTGTGTCATACAAGGACTTGAGCATTCTAAGGCCTGACAGCAGATTGTTGAAAGTAGAATCCTTCTTGATGATCCACGCAGTGATCTTGTGCATTTGATCTTTCACCAGGGCTAAGTCCGGGTGAGCCCTGCATGGCAGACTGGTCGAGCGAACGTGGCACGATTTCGCGGCCTTCTGCGTTGGTGGAAGAGAAAGCGATCGCTTGAAAGCTGAGTAGACCACCATGTCTAATCAAGTTGGCTTTTGCAAGCAGCTCGATGCAGTATCGCCCTTCAATCTTTTTGAGCGATAGATCAAAAGGAAAGAGGAGTTTATGTCAAGAACTCGACTCTTCAATCCTTGAGCCACGATATAAGACGGCAAGGAAGGATGAGAACTAGCGTTTTATGACAGACGCTTTTCTTCCATACGGGGGATTTATACAGAATCGCTTTGGGCGTTGGATCTACACAACATTTTGGCTTAGTTTAATTGTACACGAGTGGCATGGTAGCCTGGATAGGGATTTGTAGGAATAACGATTAGTTGGCACTGTTCATGTTGCTCTGTCACCATCACGTGGCCAATCTGACGAGTTTTCAGGAATTACGAGGCGAGAAAACGTGTACCAATTAGTTTAATCATGCATGCGGTAATATGATCGTGGGGAGGAGATTGATGTTCATGTCAATGAAGATTTTACAGCTGCACGCACACGGAAGCCTTCTCTTTGAGGTCACATACAGGAGGTCTTCCCTTCTAGTAAAAGGGAAAACGCGGTCGTCAGACGGATTCGGATTCAGATCACAGCCACCAAAATCAAGATTTTACAAGTATTCTTCTATTTACGTTCGAACTGAACTCCATGAGTGCTTTCAACAAGTTTTGTGGTCGAGAAATTTTTTTAATCTCAAATAATACACTTGTGATAAATGCTAAAAATTCAGTGCAGAACTCCAAGTTTACGTTGATACACAGCTTGAACTGTGTCTATGAAAACTCACAAAAAACTTGAGCCTGATCTGCTAATCGTGATATCCCATTGACAGAGTTAATGAGCTTTCACTTTCTCTCGACTTTCACATATTAAATGAGCAGCACCTTCATAGATTTCTTTCTGAACAGCGATTATCTAATGCGCACACGCTCATACACACACACACTCCCACTGAGTTTATCATCAGATTTAAAATTCAAAAGGAAAAATCGTTTTCTTTATACCAAGACTGATATTCTCCGCCTCGTGAGAAGTAACACATAAAATTTTATCAACTTGGGTGATGTCTCTCAGTCTTAAGTTCCTCGAAAACAACATGAAGCAACTGACGAAACTGCGGAAAGATGGAGCCAGCTGGTGGCCCTTCCAGTTGGCTCACGCGTAGGGCCTCTTCGCCTCTCTCCTGGCCCTCTGCCATATTCGCATCTAATCTGCAATGCCACGTTTAAGTAAAAGAAAAACACCACTAAGATCATGCAATCTAAAGGCTGTATTCGAACAAGAACTATTTCTTATTCCTCAAAGGAGCTCAAACACGTGTGACCCTCTTTAGAATCCTTTTGTTGGTCGTTAGTGGCACAAAAGAAGCCAGCGACTGTTGATCTATTGGAAAGGGTGGTAAGGCCCCTCGTGTTTTAGGTCCACTGAGTGGGATTTTTAGGAATTGAATATGCCAGGTAACTGGATTCCCCAGGAAGGGGATTTGTGGGTTTTGCAGATCTTCCACCATTGGCCCCGCCATGATTCAAGTCATTAGCATAAATTAAGTGGGGGAGAGGTGGCCAGTGAGGTGCTGAAATGGCGCCTTGATTCCATGGAGGTGTGATTGCGAGGGGAGAGATGTGAATTGAGCGTATTTCCAACTCCAAGACAGAGTGGATTGCCGGCTACTGCGCTTTGTCAACAACTGTGCCGTAGTCCTCCTCTATACTGCCTAAAGATTCTCTCTCTCTCTCTCTCTCTCTCTCTCTCTCTCTCTCTCTCTCTCTCTCTCTCTCTATATATATATATATATATATATATATATATATATATATATATATATATATATATATATATATAGCGAGCTACCCATAACCAGATGAATATTTTGTGTCACCAAAAAAAAGCATCGCAAAAGATACAATGGTGACGGCAGGATTGTTTGAGGTGAAATACCCTTTTATGAATATCTTCCTAACACAACCTGCTAATCAAAAAAGAGAAAAAAAACAACACGCCCTTCTCGATTACACAACTGGTTGCCGATAGATCCAGGTGGGTAAGGACCCAACCATTCACAGCAGGTAGAGTGAAGATTTCAAACTGCAGTAACAGAGAGGATGGGCAGAGAAAAAAAGAGAAAGGAAGATAAGACACACACCAGAAAATGCGTTCTTCATTAGGCTAAAAACAGTACGCCCTTTTATAAGGCTCTCTTTACAAAATAATTACAAAAAGAAAGAAATAATAAAATAATGATTTTTTTGTGTACAATGTAACCGTTTTGATTCTCCATCTCTTGAGATATTTTCTATGAAGCTTCTAGAAGATATCCACTCATTTTCACACTCCCCCTCAAACAGGAGTGTGTACATCTAACACACCCAGTTTGACCTTGAGAAAATTGAACTGATCTAGATTTAGAGACTTGGTGAATATGTCTGCAATTTGGTTTTTAGTTGATATATAAGCTGTTTTGATGAAACCAGAAGTAACACAGTCACGCACAACATGACAGTCTATTTCAATGTGTTTTGTGCGCTCATGAAACACCGGATTGCTTGAAATATGTAAGGCAGCCTGATTGTCGCAAAATAAGATAGCTGGCTCATGAACATCAACACGAAGATCAGCAAGTAGTGCTTTCAGCCATTTTAACTCACATACGGTATTTGCCATAGACCGATATTCAGCCTCTGCTGAAGATCGAGCTACAACATGTTGTTTTTTAGTTTTCCATGAGATTAGACTGTCTCCAATGTAGATGCAATACCCAAATGTAGAACGCCTTGTCTCCTTGCAGGCTGCCCAGTCTGCATCACAAAAAGCTTTAAGTTGAAGTTGATTTTCTCTCCTCAAAAGTATACCCTGACCTGGATTTCTCTTAAGATAATGCACCACACGGAGGGCTGCTTTCATGTGTCTTGTTGTGGGCTGTTGCATATGCCTGCTCAAAACATGTACTGCAAATAGGATGTCCGGCCTTGTCACGGTTAAATAAATTAACCTTCCAATCAATCTACGATATATAGATGGATTTTTTAATACCTCTCCATCTGAAGTGGTTAGGTTGTGATGCTGCTCCATTGGCGTTACAAGTGGCTTGACATTTAAGCAACCAGTCTCTTCCAAAATGTCCATAGTGTATTTTCTTTGAGAAAGGAAAATACCATGTTTTGATCTTGCAAGTTCAATGCTCAAGAAGTACTTCAAAGTTCCTAAATCTTTCATGTGAAATTTTTCATTGAGATAATTTTTGAACTCTATAATTTCTTTGTCATTGTTCCCTGCAATTATAAGATCATCCACGTATACTAAAACAGCCATGAATGTGGAATTTTTGAGGAGAACAAATAATGAATAATCTGACTTAGATTGTTCAAATCCATAATCTTTGAGTGCTGTTGAAAATTTTGAGAACCAACATCTAGGAGCTTGCTTTAGCCCATATAGAGATTTTCTAAGCCGACATACTCTAGTCTCCCCCTTTCCTCCATATCCTGGTGGGAGGCTCATGTAAATTTCTTCTTGCAAATCCCCATGGAGAAATGCGTTTTGAACATCCATTTGATGCAACTGCCAATTAAATTTCATGGCCAATGTAAGGAGGCATCTAACAGTAACAAGTTTTATTACCGGAGCAAAAGTTTCATCGTAATCAAGTCCTTCAATTTGTGCATATCCCTTTGCGACTAGTCGAGCTTTGTGTCTCTCTATAGTTCCATCAGATTTGTATTTTGTTCTAAACACCCACTTGCAACCTATTGGTTGCTGTCCGTGAGGGAGCGACACCAACTCCCATGTTCCATTGTTTTCAAGTGCCCTTAATTCTGCTGCCATAGCATCACGCCAATGATTAAACTGTACCGCCTCACTATAGGTGAGAGGTTCGGTTTGTTTGGAAACAGCTAGAAGAAAGGATTGATGAGAATGAGAAAAACGACTAAATGAAACATAATTGGTTAGAGGATACCGGCTGCCTCTTTTGTGATCATGCTGTGATGGAACATTGATTCCAGGTGTGGCAACACCACAATAAAAATCCCTTAGCAGCACTGAGGGCTTGGGTTTACGAAGTGATCTTCTCAATTCCACAGTTTGATCATTGGTTCCTGGTGCACCAAATGGTGGAGGTAGAGATAAATTTTCAGCTGGATCAGAAGTGGTTTGTATATCAACAGTTGGTGAACCGTCACTTGTGAACTCATTTGTGAATGTAAGGTGTTCTTCTTGAGAAGGTGGATCATTAGATACTTGTCTAGGAACTTCATTGCTATCTACTGCATCATCTGTAATTGGCAAAGGCAGGACTGTGCTGGATGGTACACTTTCTTTATTTTTAAAAGGAAATACATTTTCACAAAACTTGACATCACGACTGGTAAATAATCTTTGTGTCTCAAGATCATATACTTTATATGCCTTTTGGCCATATGGGTAATCTAGAAATATACATCTACGTGCTCTTTGATCAAATTTATGTTTAACATTCAAATTTGTAGCATAGCACAAGCACCCAAAAATTCTGAGATGTGAAAAATTAGGCTTTTTATTATATAATTTTTCGTATGGTGATTTACCTTCAAGTAATGGAGAGGGTGTCCTATTTACTAAATAGGCAGCTGTTAAAACACATTCGCCCCAAAATTTTAGAGAAAGATCAGCTTGAAAACGCAATGCTCGTGCCACACACAAAAGGTGTCGATGCTTTCTTTCAAGAACACCATTTTGTTGTGGTGTTTTGACACAACTATGCTCATGAACTACACCACGCATTTGAAAAAAATCAGTCATCTCTTGTGAAAAAAAATTCAGCACCATTATCGGTTCTTATTCTTTTGATTTTGACATTAAATTGATTTTCAATCAGTGAAAAAAAATTTTGCAACAATTTTTTTGTTTGATCCTTGTGCCTCATAAGAAAAATCCATGTTGTTCTAGTAAAGTCATCTACAATGCTTAAAAAATAATATGCACCCGTTAGAGATACTTTGAGAGTAAGGACCCCATATGTCGCAATGTATCAACTCAAAAGACTTTAATGAACTAATTTCAGATATTTCAAATGGCAAGCGTGATTTTTTTGAGAGAAAGCAAACATCACAACTACAATCCTTTAACTTAATCACAGAGTCATAAGTTTCAAGCAACTTATTCCTAGAAATGGAAGGATGACCTAATCTCCAATGCCAAACATCTATCTGTGGGTTAGAAGAAAACATTACTGAAGATTGTATGAGTGTTATGTTGCTAGAGATTCTTAAGTAGTATAACCCGTTTCTGAGATCAGCTGCTCCAATCACAGTCTTGTAGTTCTGGTCCTGTATGAGGCAACCGATATGAGAAAAGACAACAACAACGTCAGAAAATTTCAGTAGCTTGCTGATTGAGAGCAAGTTGAACTTAAATTCAGGGACAAAGAAAACATGATGCAAGATTAAGTAAGGCGAGATTTTAACAGTTCCAACATGAGTGGCAAAGACTAATCTATTGTTGGGCAAACGAATAGGAAACTGATTTTCAAGTCTAGAAAAATCAGAAAACAGAGAAAGAGAGGATGCCATATGGTCACTAGCACCACTATCTAATAACCAGTCATTGGTTTGAGATGAGGACATACCGGCAAAGTGAACATGTGAAGAAGATGATTTTTCATTCAACATTAGAATCAACTTACGATACTCCTCCATAGTAAGTGCAGGGACAGTTTCTTTCTCAGCTTTAATGCTATGTTCAGCAGTTTTGCAGGCATCTGAAAAATTTTCAGCAAACTTGTACGTTGCAGCAACTGTGGACTCTTCTTTCTGCCTGAAATTTTTGTGATTGGAAGGATACCCATGTAATTTGAAGCATTTTTCTCTCGTGTGTCCAATTCCTTGACAGTAGGTACAAAAAATTTGTGCACGCCTGCTGTTTCTGGTTTTATTGAATCGAGTGTTCACAGTGGCTAGACAAGTGTTTTCAGTAGATGGCAGAAGGCGTGCCTCCCTTTGTTTTTCTTCCTGAATGACCAGCGAGTATACCTTCCCTAAGGGCGGTAGGGGATCTATCAACAAAATCTGCCCTCGAATGATACTATAGGTGTCGTTTAGCCCCATTAAGAATTGTATTACTTTTTCTTCCTGTTGTTTTTCAACAAGAACCTTCATCGCTCCACAGTTGCAGCTCGGTAATGTATCATAAGAAGACAACTCGTCCCAATATGACTTTAACTTTGTGAAATATGTTGCAACCGATTGAGATTCTTGTGTGTGCCTGCTCATAGCATATTTTATCTGAAACCTTCTCGGTGCAGTGCCTTGTGTGAATCTGTCCTTCAAATCCATCCAAATTTCACAAGCATTGGTTGCATAAATGACACTCTCAGCTAACTCTTTGGACAATGAGTTGATTAACCAAGATAACACCATGTTGTTGCAACGCAACCAGTAAATATATTCTGGAGAACTCATTTCAGGTTGAGAAATTGATCCATCAACGAATCCTAACTTATTTTTTGCTGCTAAGGCCATTGACATCGACCGACTCCATGTTGAATAATTGTCTCCATTAAGATGTTGGGAGACAAGCAGAGCCCCTGGGTTGTCCGAATGATGCAAGAAATAGGGATTTGCAAAATCAGCAACAAAGTCAGAGACATTAGGAGGAGCATTGGTACCTGTTGATGTCATATTTGATGAACCATTATTGTGATGTGCAGGTGAAGCCATCTATGCTCTCTATTTGCTCTGATACCATGAAGATTTTAAACTGCAGTAACAGAGAGGATGGGCAGAGAAAAAAAGAGAAAGGAAGATAAGACACACACCAGAAAATGCGTTCTTCATTAGGCTAAAAACAGTACGCCCTTTTATAAGGCTCTCTTTACAAAATAATTACAAAAAGAAAGAAATAATAAAATAATGATTTTCTTGTGTACAATGTAACCGTTTTGATTCTCCATCTCTTGAGATATTTTCTATGAAGCTTCTAGAAGATATCCACTCATTTTCACAGAGGTCACCCAACATTTAGAGTTGGATCTAAACAAGGAGAACCAAATTCCCTAAATCAGTTCAAATCCATGCTTATTTAGATCTCAATTTCACCATAATAAAAGGAAACACTAGAATTCCTTTAAGAAATGGAAAATCTAAATCATTGTGCTTGAAAAATGATCCAATTGGATCCAGGCTACCAAGGTGCCCTGCATTTCAGATTGGTTTTCGCCAAAATTGTTGTCGGCGCCCGAATACACGTCTATGACACGACCCGTGAGAATCTTTGCGTTTTAGCACGTCTTCTAGGACGCAGGCAAGCAGGTTATTTGCTTTTTTGCTCTCATGGAAGAACGAAGGATATTTCTGTCTGTTACGTGTCCGAGATTGGAGTCAAGGGATTACATCTCAACGAGGCTTTTATTTGAAAGTTGTCAGCAAAAGGGTGGGCCATATCAGAAAACTCGGAAGCATGTTGCTTTCTGTTAAAATTAAGCCCAAAAGGTTGTCCCGGTGCGGAAATTTTCACCTCTCATTTTCATTTTTTCATGGGTTCAGAAGTAGGCGAATATCTGTTTGAAGATGAGCAATTTGAGACAAATGGAAAGGCCAGAGAGGCACAGTCTCGTAGCAGTGGATCTTGGATTCATCTTATGGCTGATAGCGGCTTACTAATACTTAATAAGAGAGCTAATGTGCAGTTTCTTCATCGCATTGCCATTATTATACGTACTTAAACCTCACATGGAGATCTACCTTGAAACAAATACTTATTCATGAATAGAAATATGGAGATTCAATACTGAGAAATTGTTCAAAACTCAGGACCAAAAATTGGATCCCACCGAGTAGAGCTTGTTCAATAAGCATTGCCCGCTTTCCTCAGCTGGCAAACATTCACAATGTCTTCATAATGTTCCTTCAGTGGCTGAAGCTTGATCTCGTACAGCTTTGGCCAAAGTTTTCCGGTAACTGGGGAAGCCAAAAGGTATAAAGAGCATTAAAACCTGTAATAGTGAATTTCCATATACCCAAACATGTACAGCAGCAAGTCAACTCTTATGAAAATATTTCCAGGATCAACAACAGCCAACCATCGATTTTCTGGGCGTGCATGAGTAAGTTAAGGCGATAGATTTCTTGGAAATTGCGTTCTTAAAACCTACTACCTTATGAAATTCTACAATAAATGAAACGAGGGAATAAGACATACCAAACAATCGTTTTTGTTGTGCATCCCATGCAATACCATTCAGCACGTCAATTCCCTGAAAATTTAAGAACCTAATAAGAAACAATTTAATTTGGTTCCTTCGCATTGCTTGCAAGACTAACAAACATGTTCTCGATCAACTGACCTTTTCATATGATGCAAATAACTAAGATATGCAAAAAAAAAGGTGTAGCCTTTCCGTAGTAGACTAACTGCAATGTGCTTGTTTTTATGACGGAACTCACATATTTGAAAAGGACAACTGGCAAATATGCATGTGAAATTGAAGGTATCAGTGGATAACCTCCAAGAGAGGAACACCAAGGGCATTACAGACAGGGCAACACCACTGAACAACCAAAGAAAATTAAAGGGAGTTGCATTTCATATGTTTCCAGAAACTCTCCCACTCCATAGCAATTTCAATAGCCAAGGAATGCTAAGAGATCATCATGATGCATGACACGGGCAATCTTTTGAACCATGGGAAAACCAAAGCATAAGCAATTAATTGAACAAGTGCTTCATGCTGCCAAGAATTAATAATGTTTCAGTATATCAACATATATAAGTGTAATCATGTGGAAATCTTCATGATCATCTTTTGTTTTTTAAACATGACCCAAGCAGGGCTATAGGCTGTGTGACACGGGTGCACCTGTTTTGCCCAGGTACCCATGTCGGGTACGTGGGTACGACGACAGGGGTACGGGTACGGCTGCATTTTAAAACTTTTAAAATTATATTTTCAAATTTAATTTTTTCTCTAATTTTTTTTATTTTTCCCTTCTTTTATATTTTCCTTCCAATAAGATTCTATATTTTCCTCTTATTTTTCTTTAATTTTGAGTTTTTTGTAGATTATAAGACTATTAATGCGCTTTTTTTCATTTGATCATTTTTGAGAATTTAAAAAGTTGTCGCACGCGCGCACCCATAATTTTCAAAATCGCACCTGAACTAAGGCTGGGCATCGGGCCGGGCCGGCCCGATAAGTTAAAAAATATATATATTTTTTAATAATATATTTTTATTCTTAATAAATACATTTTATATTAAAAAATATTATTTTATAATTAAAAAATATTTTTTAAATTTAAATGGGCCGGGCCCGGAACGAGACCTGGGCCGGGCTGGCCAGCCCGGCCCGATACCCACCCTTAACCTGAATCCGTATGGCTGTACCCGTACCGTACCCGCACCCATGTGCCATAGGCTATAGGGCTAACATCACATAGCCAATCGTAAGCAAGTATGGGGATGAAAGATATCATGTATGAAACAACGAAAAATGCAGCAATACATTAATTCTCTTTACAATTTTTGAAACATAGAAAAGGTGACTTACATTATGGCCAGATGCGTATAAGTTTTGCCTGGAGAAATGGAAAATAACATCAAAATAATGCACTAAAGAAAAAGAAAAAGAAACTTTGGCAACAATAAGATTATTTGACGCATCAAAAACATAATTTTTGTTTGATAGCAGTACTTTGTAGGCAAGCACAGAACCAGACCTTAATTTATGCAGGAGAATCCATCCAAGCACTGATCCTGTTTTAGGTGAAATTCTAGCAATACAATCTGACTGCATCAAGTAGCAATTAAACATGTGAAATTGAAGAAGAAATGATACTACAATTTACATGTATGGAAACAAAAATATTAATAGGGCAAGACCAAATATGGGCATTGATAAAATATCAGGCAAATGGAGAGACTGTCATCAAGTATTACAACTTAACCCATAGAAAACTGTCATGACTTGGAGAAAAATCTCAGCTGAATCATCATAAAGCCCACTTCCAAACTGCAATTGGTTTCCGTTTCAGAGTCTTCCATCATGTCGCTAGGTATTTAGAAAGGTATTATTTCATGTACATGCAGACAGGACATGGAAACCGACAGTGATAATATATACCAAATCCATATATTGTTTTCTTATTGTGATCATGCTCCTCCTCACAACATGGAAATTATGGGCAGTTATATGAAGTGAAATGCCTAGAGAACTAGACATATTCATATTAATGATTTTTTTTACCTAATATGGTTGACATAAACTAGAGTGAGCATCAAATAATAAGAAAAATTTTATTTGGATAGGCATCTGGATTGTGCACTAGATGTAAGGGTATCGGTGTATGTATACATGTACATGTGAGCATGCATACATGTGTGGGTAAAGTTGCATGAACACAACTTGCTTGATGTGTTTCACCTTGTGTGAATGTGTTTTTTTTTTTTTTAGGGGGGGTTGGGGGGCTGTTGGGGGGAGGGGAAAGGTGGAGTGGGTGGATATACAAAAGTAATAAGATGGTTGACAAATAGTCGGTACATTGATAAACCAAAGTGCCGTATAACATTTTTAAGGTTAAAGGATGATATCATAATACAATGGACAAAATAAGTATATGAAAAGAGACAAAGATGGACTTAGTCATTGTTGATTGAGGTCATAATTGGACAGAAAAGGGCAGAAGATGCATTTCCACACACAACATGGCTTTGACGGACCCTGTCCCAGCCATGTCCTGTATCTACACCCACGTCCTGAAGTTTAAAAGTAGGTGTGATCTCCTATTGGATGTTTCCAGTCACATAGGTTTCACATGGTGAGCACTGACGGTTAGACACACACATTTATTCGATGTCGACTATAACCCCTAGCCTTCCATGTCCATAAATTCCAAAAAACAATTAAGCCACCATCAAGTATTTAACTCCTAGCTAAGAAAGATGAGCAGAATCTGCAGTATCTATGAAGAAACTGTTAATAAAGATGGAATTCATACAGATCTTTCACAAAAAATAGAAACACCAAATGCAATCTCACGTCCTATTCATGGAGCATTTTTTGCTAATAATGACTATTATAATGGTAACACGCATAGATTCATGTCCACAACAGAAGTTCAAGATCCTGTGTACTGCATAATTGATAGCTTAGAAAAATCAAATGCCTGCAATTGACAAAGGAGCCCTTCATCTCATCTAACTGATAGATTAGAAACTTACCATCCAAATATTTGCCCAGACTTCACCATTAATGTACTCAAGCTCATTTAAGTATAAAATTTCGATATCATTGTACTTAACAGTGGTTTCACCGATTCCTGCAGATCATAGAGGCAATACATAAGGAAACAAATATAAGACGAAAGATGTGGAAGTCTTGACACTCGAACTCCTCTCACATAACAGCTATGAGAAAGTGAATTGCCGTCAACCCAAGATGAATAGCATGATGAGATCAACAATCAATGCTTGCTTGACAAACCTTTCAAGGTATTTGCATCTAACTTGTACAAAGTTGAAGTGCCATCACTCCCAAATATAATATTCCCATCAGTAGCCAATCCCCAACCATCTTTCATGTGATGAGTAAATGTTCTCAGCTGCAGAAAGAAAGTAAATTCAGCACAACTGGCATTCTGTAGACAAAGAAAGATTTATCCCTTACATGCTCCTCCAAAAGAAGTATAACTGTAACATACAATATGAAGACGCTCCTCCAGAAGAAATAAGCGTGCATAAAGAAATAACAAACTTGTTAGTTCTTTAAAATAGATTAAAAATGGATTGCTTTCATAATATATCAGATTCATTCAAATCTTAACTTTTCCAACAAAATACAGAATAGTACTTTGAAAAAAAGAATGTAACCTTACCATCTGTTGAACATATAATAAAGACTATGAGAGAGAAGACAAAGTTTGACCACTAACTTGATTAAGAGTTCTTTTATCATAAATGAAGCCTGTCTGTGTTAGCCATGTCACTTGAAGCAACCTGCATATAAACGTATGGAGTTATTGAGTTAAATATTAGATGTGTGTCTCCAAGCAGAGGTCTTCTGCAGCAAAAGCAATACTCTAACAAGAGTTGTTGGTTGGATATTTCCTACAGGAAAATTGACAAAGACAAGTAACCAGTTATAGAGACAGAAAACTTGTTGAGAGGGGCAGGGTTGGAGCCAAGGGGCGCTGGCAGGGACTGGCCACCCCCCTTTCCTCTGTACTATTTTGAAAAATGAATTTTACCAGTTAAGATTTACAAATTTTATTTTTTCACCTGTAGAAATTCTGAAAAATACAGTGGTCTCTGTGACAACCAGTCTCTAGACCATCTGCCCCACTCAGAAGCAAAATTCTGGTTCTGCCCTGGAGAGAGGCACAATATTCCACAAACTAAATGGTTAACAAATAAATGATTTTTTTTTTGCTTCTATTATTATCATATATAGATATATTTTTTCAATATTAATTTTTTAAAAAATTTAATATAGTTTCAGCTCATACTTCGAAATTTATATTTATGTTTTCATGCATCTCTTGAAAAAGTATTGAAATGAGATGGGGTTTATTATTGTCAACACTTTTCTTAAAATGAGATTTTCAAAAGATTTATTATTTTTAAACCAACAGTAATTTCGTCATTCTAAGAAAAACAAAATGAGAAAAGTAGGTGTTGTTTCTTTTTCCTTCAACTTCTGCAAACAACTAAAGAACATATAAATCACATATATGTTCTTGAATCCAAATAATGGAATTTTATGTTTTCGACAAATGTGAAACGTTCAAAACTTCAAAAGCACCTTAAAGGCTTTAACATGTACTTGTTTACTGCTAAAAATATTAAGCTCAAACAAATTTTTGAAAAATTAGTCCTTAGAGTGAATTGTATATCGAGAGTAAATGCAAACTCAAAACTGTTGTATGCATTTAATGCTACTCTCTTCCTTGAGAAACTAAAATGACGTGTGCATATTACGTTTTTAACATTGTTATAGACTATGTTTGAGTTAATTTTTCAATTTGAAGGGCCAAATGGAGAGAAAAAATAGCTAAGTCAGCAACCTATAGAACTAAAGGGGCACTAAAATTGAAGAATCTTAATCATGATTTCTTTGTCAATAGGAAATTTACAAGCTATGGTGGGCAAGTGGCCATCTGCAGCATAATGTGGCTCCATAATTGCAAGCAACTCAGAAGAATGTCATTGTCTGCGGGTATGTGCATGTGTCTGTGCAAAAAGAGGAGAAGGTTTTGAGGATTTCCAGAGATGCTTGGTTCTATATAGTACACACTCCCAAGTCCCAACTAGGTATGATTTATTTTACACCCATCAAAGAGGCATTTTGGATCACGAATCAGTTTGCAAATATTTCCTCAAATAAAAGGCAGAAGTACAAGTAGTACCAATATGGAAAGTGTAAAGCTTGTAATGGTACACTATATTTAATCCACTGAGGAATCACAGAATCCTACCGACAACAACCACATAATCCTAAAAGAGTAGACTTTTGGTAGGTTCTGATATTTTTCTTTTTTCCAAAATGTGATTATGAATCAAGGAAAAAATGTTATCAATTGATGATGCAGTGGAATTAATCAACCCATTTACATAAGCATGAATCAAGCTGCTGTTTCAAACATAAAAGATGCCGACTTCACTGACAAGTGACAACAGATGATAATGAAATGCAGGTAATGTGTTGCACTAGCAGATTACAATATCTTATGAAAGTGCCAGAATAAAGAGGAAGAAACCACAAGTTCATTTAGATACTTGAAAAGCAGTGGGAAAATTACTCAGGTAAATTGGATAAACGAAATTAAAGACCTTTCACCAGAAACCGTCAGGCCTTCTCCAAAGTAGGATCTGTCCATATGATGAATATCTAGAACCTGCCAATCGGATGCAATACTTCAATCAGTATAGTTCAGATTTATCATAAGACAACTGTATAAAAGGAGCTTTGAGAAAGGATTTTAGATTTTCCATGATGGTGCTCGGCAGAACTAGAAACTGATACTGGTACCTGGAGGACCCAGCAACAGAGGAATGTGAAGCATGCATGGAAAATAAAGGTCTTCTGGAAAAATAGCATCATTATATTGGGATAAGAACTAAGGCCTTGGCTCAAAACCTTAGCCAAACTCCAAACCTATTGGAACTGAATAGATATGACTGCACAAGGAATTTTCTGCAGCTCATATCCAGGTCGAACAGTTGGGAGATTCAAGTTGGCTCCAACCAACTCAGTTCAGTTCATTTAGCAGTTCAGGAACAGAACTGAACAGAAAAAAAGAATTGTTTAACAAAAGTTCAGGTTAATATAAGAGTAACTATTATGTGAATGTTATGATAATATACAGAATGTGTGTTCTTTGGCGAAGGTTGTCCTTGAGCTATAGCACTTTGAAGCTAACTGGATCCATTTAAAGTTTAAGCATCCCTGTGTAAATATGTTTGTTCTCAATCTTAAGACATCAGGTCACAATGATTTCCACCTAATAACTATCCAATTAGCCAGAAAAATACTAAGCTTGTCTGGAGTAATAGGACACAGATCATGAGTTGCCAACTTCCCCAACTATGCTAGGGTAGGTACAACAGTACAACAATCTAACAACCACCTTCGGCATTCTGGGATGCTGGGAAATGCTGCGACTTGTTCCACAAGTCACAATGCAAAGTATGGAAAATCCTACTGATTCTCCAAAAAAAGTGTGCTGTGTACCAATCCCTTTCTCCTCTTTGCCTTGTTCCTTCTCTCCTTTCTACTTTATTAATAATCATGCACTTCACAAGAATTCAGAACATCATACATTTCATATCAGATAAAGCCAAGTATATATACCATAAGAGCCATTATGTAGAGTTACAATCACATCTTGGCTCCAACCTAGGCAGAGGAATCTAGGCAGTCCAAACATAAAAGTTTTCTTCTTTCTTTTTTTTTTTTTTTGAAATTTGATCCCTTCCTTTTTAATTTATATCCACTGGTATATTCATAGAGGTAGAGTTTTTCCAGAACCTAGGGACCACATAGGCCGTGCCTAGGCCTTATTATGGAGTCTGCTGCTGCTGTTTAGGCCGGCCTGGCGCTTTTAATTACATAAGAGACACATGAATCTCTAACTCAAAAATGTATTTCACAAAGTAATATTCTACCTTGATATCAGATAAAGCCAAAAACATATTGTATGAGGTGCATGGACAAAGTATGCAGAATGATACTGATCTTCAAATGAGACATACGAACACAATGTGCAGAAGGATAGGGATCTTCACCTTCCCAGTCTGAAGATGAACCCGGCGAACTGAGGACTGTAATTGCAAAGCCACATGTCAGAAAATTCATGAACATAATGATGGAATACATGCATGACTTAATGGCAAACATGAGAGGAACAGCAATCATATTAAGAAAATTTTAGCAGACAAAGGCCAAGAGAAAACTTTTCAAAATTCTACTCAAGGATAATGTCAAAGCATAAATCCAGCAATATCAGTAGCAGGTGCACGTATTAGATACAACCATCTATTACCACAAATAGCTGTAACCAAGAATAGGAATCAGGTCACCACCCGTTTCACTTTTTCACATTTGCCAGCCACAGGACCGGTTCTTGAGGTTAGCAGTGTGCTCACATCAGCACACTTACATCTCCGGCAGATCAGATGTGTGGGTCCAACTTGTTGGGTGACGCACAACGGTGATTACCTCAAAATGAAAAACCACAGAGACTAGGCATCCTCTCATAACAAAACCATTAAATGAATGAATTATGAAGGCCGAAAGAACGTATCTAACATAAAAATACGGTCATATGCACCCACATGTACATGGATGAACTATCAGGAGTAAGACAAACTAAATTAGGGGAAAAAACAACCAAGGTTGAGTTTGTTCGGTTAGTTCTTCACACATTGTTGATTTGAATTCTTCCTGCTGCCCCCGAAACTGAAAAACTGTTTAGCAGCAAGAATCTCAAACTCCTGCCGTATCGATCTTTGCTCAAGTACCCGGAAAATGCAAAAGAGATGCAGTAGGTACAAAATAATTCAACAATATGATACAAGAAATCTGAGAATTATCATCTTGAACTTATGAAACTAACCTTTCCATAAAGACCAGTCGACTCATAGAATGTATCGTTTCCACCATAAAGGAGGCCCTGAAATAAAAAACGTGACTAATAGAGTTAACTCTGCAGCAGAATTTTGTGTGATAGATGGGTACGATCATGAAGAGTAATCGCTGGCTTTTCTTGTGAAACACTTATTATGACGGTCATAAATAGGAAAAGCACATTGAATATGGTAGTGCACGAATATTGATTCTGCTGGAGAACTATGATCAGCGTGGAACCAAGATTGAGAACTTGAGGCAATGGGTTCATCCAGGGACTTGTTAGGTAGGAGGCTGACATGATTTAGGAATATGTGTAACCATTTATGTTATTGAAGCTACACATTTATTACATAAAGATTTGGGATTAAGTTTTACGCGTGATTCACTGAGACATACGGGTTCCCCTATCCAAGGACAGGTTCGAACCGTAGTTGCAGGTCCCAACCGTATCTTGAAAATACGCAGCACAAAGGAAGAATAAAAGCTAAAACATCAGAATATTTAGAAACTATCAGATACTTATTTCTCTCTCAATATTAACATGAAAATATCATAGTACAGAAAAAAAAATTGTTATTATTGCTATTCTATTTTGTCAATATCATAGTATAGAAAAAACTTGTCATTATTGCTATTATCTTTTATATTTGCTCTGTTTTAAATATGTTCTTTCTTCTTGGTGTTTATATAATTTGTATTACTTCATTTGTTTTACGTCTTTTGCTATTTTCGTGTACCTTCTAAGATTTTCAAGTGCTGAATTTCGTGAGGTTGAACAAAGAATTTACATCTTCAACTTGTACCCAACATTACCCGTAAGCGCACCTTCGCATGCCCCGAGCATATGGGTATCACTATACGCGCATCGAGAGCTTAAATCTCAAGTTCAAAATTTATATTAATGACAGTAATAATAACAACACGAATAACAATAATAATATAACAACAATAAGAGCCGATTTAGTCAATCTACAAACTTTCTAATATTTTTAGGTATATGATATGTATTATTGAACATTATTTAAAAAGTGAAACATTGAGATAACAACATATTTATCCGGGTCGGCATTTATCTTCATGCAGCCAATCTGTCTCCCTATCAGCAGGACAAAATGATGCGTTCTTGTGTCATACCCATAAGTTGCAGCCTTCAAATTATGTTAGAAAGTCTCTTTGGTTTAACTTAACTGGTTAAGGCTGATGGACCGTTAAAGTCGGAAAACTTTTTTCTAACCAACTCCAAATCGGGTCAGACTACTGCCTATTGTATCCCGAATCGAACCAAATCCAGAACGAAGATCTCCGATCCAGATCCAACTGCCAAGCAGAAAATGAGGGGGTTTTGCTGATCTTGATAATTGGTATTCGGCCCAAAACGACACCCATCTCCCTTTTGTATAGCGTCTCCCTGATTCAGCTAAGGACGACGACTTATGGCACTGAACCATTGACCCGGCTGGATACACACATCATCCATATCCAGGATGTCCGGGAAGATCAATTCTCACTGAAAGACTTCCCACAATCACATCAGATCATCAAAAATAGCAAGATGATCAGAAAAGCGAAAAACTCTGAAAATTCACCATCACCATCACCACCACCACCATCATCAGATAGTAACAATCGCTCATAATAAGCAACAAGTAACAGTAATTCCGAAACGGAAAACATTAAGAGATCGAAGAAATTGAAGAATGAAGAATACCTGCGTGAAAGCCGTCTCGTCGTGGGGAAACTCCCTGACGATCTCGAAGGAGTAGATGAGGGAGGGAGAGGCTGAGACCCGGGAGGAGGAATTGGCGTAGAGCAAGGTCACCAAGGAGAGGAAGGATACTGCGGCTAGGATTAGGGCCATCCTGCGAGTGAAGATAATGGATTTCATGAACGAGTTCGACTCCAGGGAAGAGTAACAGGAGATGGAGGAGGAGAAGGAAGAAGAAGGGGAACGAGAGGAGGAAAGGGAGATCGCTGATCGCCTTGATCTCTTCTTCAGAGCCACGCCCATCAAGAGAAACCGAATCCAGGGAATTTTTTTCCCTGGATTGGGGCTTCTCCGCTACCGAATCGAGCGGAAGAAAATTGAGCTGTGGGGATTTTTTTGGCGCCGTGTCAGGACCGCGGGAGGGGAAGACACAAAGAGATATATTTTCATCTCAAGACCTACCCTTTACGTACAATTTCAAAACCTGTTGATCAATTTATAAAATATCGAGACGCCTGCTTTACTTTTGCTTGCAACTATTAACGGGTGTCTTCGTCTCCTTAACCTTAACCCAAGCTTAAAATCCAAACATGCTGAGCAAAACTACAATAATCAGGGACGCCAATGTTTCGGTTATATTTCAATGTTGGATTCATATCCAAATTTAAATAATTTGATTTGATTGAGAAAAACATATTTGGTTAGTAGTCATATTCAAATTTGATATAGACTTTTCTCATTAAATTTACGGGTATCTAATTAAAACATTAATATTCAAATCAAATTACATATATAAATTTGAATACAATCAAATCCACGGCCAGCTAAATATTTTCTTACTTTGGAGGGCTGACTTGCGTCTTACAACTTTTTACCAATGACTGTAAAAAGCTCATTCACCATGTGACACATCGCATACTCTTTTTACTATCGCAGGTGAAGGAAGGTAACAAACAACGTGTTTCGTGTATTTTTGCGTTAATTATGTGTCACTAATACTACTTGAACTTTGTTTATGCACAAAATTGGCACCCATAAAAGTCACACCCCTGCCTTTTATGTCATAACATAGAAATAAGTCCGCAATTGTTGTGGTTTTGTATATGAAAATTTAGGGGTTTTGAGGCTGGACTACTAGATTTCATCCCAAAGATAGTCCCTGAATTATAATTCTTATAGAGGGCAGGTAGTTTGGTTGGTAAGGAAACGACTCGGATTTAGGAGCAGGATTTGAACCACATTTTTTTCTTGACCTTAGTCCCCCTTTATAGGCTTCTTTCTGAACTAAAACGCTCCACTTCTACCAACTTTGGTGTCGACCCGATCAAACTAGAACAGCTTATATGTTCGGCACAGAGCACATGTTCGGGGATAGCCCTCTATGGTACGAGGCTCGTTGCTAGTGGGCTCTCATGCAGGGGCAGAGCCATAATTTTTTTCAGGGGCGGGCCAAACGATTCAACGAATTTATTAAGGTAGGGCCAAACTAAACTCGAATCTAAAAAATACATTACACAACCAAAAATTTTCGATTTTTGTAATGTAATTTTTTTTTTTAATTAATTGGAGTGAGGTCACGGCCTAGACGGCCCCCTCTCCCACCGCCCTGCTCTCGTGACTACAAGCGTCAAAAGTGCACTCACAGAACAGACAACTTTGGAGAATAATGAATGAAATAATGTTTCAAACATTGGGATAGGATACTAAAACCCAACAATGAATCCGTCTAAAGTTAGGGTGTTTGATAAATCTGCTTTTATATTTAGAATATATTCATGAGACTACTGTTCCTATTACAAAACCCCATGTGGGGTCAGTGATGCACATTGAAAGGTCTTTGCTATTGTATTTCCACAAAAAAATCATTATCTAGAAGTTTCTTCCAACTTATATGAAATTCAGAAAAAATATAAGCACAAGTACCAAATTCTAAAATTTCATAAAGAGGCGTGAATGTTTAGAAAAATTCAATTGCCGCAATAGATTTTCTAGTCTCTCCAAACCTCTTCTACAAACAAGGTTATCGTGAAGTCAACAGAGTCCCGTTCTTATAAGGTACAATCAAAATGAAAAAGCTGAGCTGACCCATTTATTTAGCCGTAGCCGCCAAGGTTGGAGAAAAAAAATCCATGAAATATCTCTCTACTTGAGATGCAACGAATATGTATATTTTATAAGGACCGGCTGTTCTTTTCTTCATCCTTCTCTTCTGCACCTTTTCATCTTTTTTCACGAGAATAAAAAGAAAGTTTCTAAATTTTGATAGAGGCCACAATATCATTTTTTCAAAATTTTTATTTAAAATAAATAAAATTTTCTAAAATTTAAATGTAATTTTTCTCTTTTTTTTTAGGGGCCACGGCCCCTACGCCCGGCCCCTGCCTCCTTTGGCTGTTCCCTTGGATCTCAGTATAGTTCATTAACCAAGGTTATGGAGTGTACCATTTTTTTTTTAGACTCTATACCAAGGTGTTGGAGTGTACTCATACCACATTTTTATATACTTCGTATCTCTAGTTATCGCACATTAAAGTGATTCAATGGAACTGTCCATGGAAGAAAACCCCTTAACAAGAACACGATTGGGGAATGAAAAAGCAACTTTTTTGCAAAAGACAAAACTACCCTTAACAAAAGACAAAAAATACAGTGAAATGAAATGTAAAGTGTCCCCGCAGGGGACAACTGAAGGGAGAGAAGATGGTTGTAAAGTGAAAAAATGAAAAGAAAAAAAAAAGCAAAGAATGATTAGAAATATAGTTTGTAAGATGAGGCTGGTTTAACTCATTGTTTAAGTGAGTGTAATTGGCGGATACAGATGCATAGGCGTCGGTCCCGTAAAAATAATATTAGCTATTCATCTTTTCAAGAGGGATGGTTGAGAAAGAAAAAGCAAAGTAAACAAGAAGATACGATATTTTAGCCGTTTATTAGTTGCCAATTTTTTCTATTGCTTTTTTCTCATTTATCTATCCTTAAAACATTCATGATCACGATTATTTCTTATTCACGTAGCACCTAAGGGTTTGCTACCCACAAATCTCTCTCGCTCCCTTGATACATACATGCACATATATATATATATATATATATATATATATATATATATATATATATATATATATATATATATATATATATATATACACACCTTCATTTCTGAACTCATTTATTAAATGTAGTTATATTTATTTTCATAAAATTGCATTGCTCGTTGTAAGAATCTAGGTGCTCAGAAGTAGTGCACGAAGTGTGCTCCGTTTATGGTCAATTATGAGAAACAAACATGTTTATTTCATATTATAATAAATTTACCCATAGGAGTGTAAATGTTAAGTGTTAAGAGAAGGGTAAAAAAGTAAATTTACTTTGAAATGCCATAAATTGACAACTGCATTTTGGTTCAAGTAAAAAATTACGGTTTAAACACTAATTAAGGTAATCTAATCGTGTTTTATTAAGCAAAACAAGATAAAATTGAAATTAAACTTCATTAAGAATAAAATAAAAAATAAAACAATATATTATAATAATAATAATATTTAAAACATGTAAGCTAAGCATGAGAGCATCACCCCTTTAAAGGGAGGGTGTGGAGGAAAGAATAGAGAGAGAGAGAGAGAGAAAAGAGAGCCGACAAAATGAGAAATATATAACAAAATTTGAGGACAAGATGTTTTCTAGATACAAGAACGAAAAAAAAAAGCATAATGAAAGACTGAATAGAAAAAAAAAAGAGAAGAGAGAGAAAGAAAAATGCGCAATTGTATGGTTTTAAAGATTGCACGGATGCCCGACAGGTAGGTTACCTTACACACAATTGTATGGTTTTAAATATTTGAAATCGGTGTGAAATAAAACTAATAAAAGGTGAATCGTACTTCATCTGTGTTTATGAACTCATATTCAGATTCCTTACCATCTCTAAACCACATCTATGAAACAAATTTTTATTTTGACGGTCTGATTATCTTTACCAAATGCGCACAGGTCGTACAATTGGACTCGTTTCCTGATGTTGAATCCAAAGGTACCACGCAGCCCAGTATCGCCCACCAGCGCTAGGCTGAGCTCGGTTGGCCGACCCAAGTCAGCCGTGACTGGGTTGAGCCAACTAGGGTTGACCAACCATGCTAAGCCAGTTGACCATGGTGAGCTAGCCATGGTCATGCTATAACCAAGCCAAGGCTAGGCCGATCCCAAGCTAAGGCAGCTACGTCCACGCTCAATGAATCTAGTTTGACCCTCAATTTCTATTTTAAGAATATACTTTTGTAATACGATTAGTTTAATTTAACCTAATGGTATTTAGTTTGCTTAAACTCACAAACTTAAGAAATCATCCATGTTTCTAAGTTTGCTTTGAGGTATACCACTCGAGAATACTATGTGGGAGTTGTTTGGGTAACGGCCATGCTCAAACATGAAAGTCTGATGAGACTTTTAGCTCAATGTGAAAGTTTCATAGTCACAAATAACGTTTTAGAGTTTTAAAAGGTGAGTTTTTTTTTCAGTATAATACGATAAACTTAAAAAAAAAAGAAAAAATAATCGAAAAAATATGATAAATTTTAAAAAACTAAAATTAAAGAAAAAATAAAATAAGCGAGAAACTAATAACACAACCATTAAAAGACAAGTACATTCACAACAAATAAAAAATAGAAAATAAAGAAACTGTTTGACATTAAAAAAATTTAAAAAATAAAAAAAGCGAAAAAACATGAAAAAATGCATTAAAAACCCGTGAGATGTTTTTGACAAGTTCACCTAACCAAGAAATTTGGTGCCGCAGTTTCTCAGACGAAGTATGGGAAGAGATTCTCGGTGATTTTATTCATTAAACTGAAAACACGGCGAAAAGTTTCCCCCGTCCTTTTTTTCACCTTTAACCAAACGATGCGCAAATCTAGACTTCCAGAAGTCGAGTACATTTGCCTTCTCTCCTTCTTCTTCTTCTCTCTCTCTAGCCAGCTCGTGACCCTCTCTCTCTTCGATTATGCCCCTACTGTTATATGACAACTTGTATCTATACAAAATATCCACATCAGGGCGTTTTCAGGACACGTTGAGAACGGATCACGGGCGTGGCGTCTCCAAGCGCCCGCAATCAGCAGACACCGCACGTGATGGGGCCTCCCAAAATTAATATATAAGAAAACTTGGTGTTCCCAACATATGATGGCGTTTCGCGGAACAAGGTGTTCCTTCTTTGCTTTTCTTCCCAACTCTATGATCCAATTATAACCTGAAATTGGATCCCAACAATAATCAGACTCAGATTAGGTCTCGTATGGTTCTAGCATCCAAATCTGAACCAGTTGAGGTCAGAAAAGATCGAACCTAAATTCGCAAGAAAATTCAAGTCCAAGTCCGAATCCAGGTTGGAGACTTATTCAAGTAAAAACACACACAAAAAAGGGAAGTGCTCATCGCCATACGCCTACTTAACAAGAAGAATACATATAATTGGCCACTCTAATAAAAATGCAAAAACTGCAAAAAGGGAAATCATTCTCTAGTGGGGAATCTATTATTGCACTTCCAATCATGAAAAGCGTGGAAACTGTTCTTCCAATCCGCAAAACAAACGACGATCACAGGGCTCTTGCCTCCAACCATAAAGATTCCAGAACTTTTGCCTCAAAATCTTTCCAATCTGTATCCAGACAAGACAACCACTTGAAGCAATTTGCACAGAAACAGCGCAGTGGGCAGCTGGTCCACTCCATGGCTCAGTTAACCCACCAACCAATTCGACTTGGCCGGCCGGAAAAAGTGGGTCAGGCCTACCCCCCAGCAGGTGTTCACCGGAATCCGGGAAAGGTCATTTGGGCTCAAAAGTCACGACTCCATGAATTCAGATCATTTCCGAGCTTTTCAAATTGCATGAGTGAAACACCAACTTAGCGGCAACCTCTCTAATCCAATTCATTCCTTCAAAAAATCCTCAAGACGAATGTTCCTTTGTGAACAATAAGGGCCGACGTCGGGGATACTGTCGCTATTTAACCCTGGGGATTTTCCGTCAAGGAACTTAGAAGAAAAGACTGAATATAGTGAACAATAATTCAGTGAGCCAAAAGTTTGTTGAGCAGAAGCTGTTTTCTCTTGGCCTGGCCAAGAGGCGCTAGCTGTTCCTTTGATGTGCATCTGTGACCTAACAACTCGAGCTATTTAAAATCTAGACTGTCTAATGACTCATCGACAGAGAAAAAGGAACTGGATGATCGCAAATGTTGAGTCGTTGGGTATATCGGATAAGTCATTGCCATTTATAGTGCAGAATTTTGTCTGCAATAATAAATGATCGAAATAACTGCTGTGTCACACTAACTTGAAAGAAAGTTTCATAAACTCATTCCATTGATGCCACATTGTTTCTAATGTATGGGACTTTGAACTTGGTCGATTTCATGATTTAACTGCTGCATTATGTTGGTGCAAAACCTTCAGGTTGCCTTTAATCACCTGGAACATGGGTGGGCTGTTGCCCACACTTGTCTCCACCCGTGGCTGCTTCCCATTAACAAATTCTGTATGACTGAGTGCAGCTTTCTTCTGCTGCTGACAAAAGAAAAACTTTTTTCTCCTGCCAACGAAATTCCTTTTGCAGTAAAATGCAAGCATCTGCAACAATGAGATGTGGTCTTCCTTTGGAGGTTTGAAGGCCGGGTGCCCCATCAATTTAATGTGTTCTTGTGCCCAAACAAGAGTTTCATCTACCCAGTTGGGTTGTTGGCAATATATTTTCAGCCGATCGAGTGATATTGTTGCTTTTTGGTATGCAGTTTTACTCACATATTTTACGGTATAGATCGATCATCAAAATTTCAAGGTACTTTGAGATCCTTCTTTTTTTGGGAAAAAGAGATACCATGTCATTGTAGTTAATATCCACGTCCGAGGTGAAGTATTTTGCAAATTAAAGCAGTAGATGCATGTGAACTAGAAAGTAGAACATGTAATCTTTGAAGTAATTAGTCTACCTCATAGAACATGTAATCTTTGAAGTAATTAGTCTACCTCATTTCATTGAGGAGTAGTACAATTCCGGTACTCGGATGTACATAAACCGAAGACGAAACACCGCCCTCTCTACATAAATCTCCGCCGATAAATTTTTCCGGCTTTGAACTTGGCTCATTCGCGATCAGTTGTCAAGCTGTACTGTGATTTCATTTTTGTTCTTCTTTCATATGCTAATAAAAAATTTAAGTCAATGCTGGCTTGGATCGAGTATACATATGCACCTCTTCAAGTCCTCCGGGTTTTAAGTCATGTCAGATGGAGCACAGCCTTTCCACAAGTGTGCAGGGGTAGAACTAAAAATTTATTCAAATTAAAATTTCTAAATTTTGACACATGCTGAAATATCATTTTTAAAAAAATTTTATATAAAACAAGTAAATTTTTTAAAAAATTACATTTAATTTTTTTAATTTTTCTTTTGAGATGGGGCCAGACCCATCCACGCCCCCCTGACTCGCCCTTGTGGGTGCGGACCTAAGCATATCCTAGGTTCGGTTTTCCACCCCTTATTAGGGCATGAATGTGGACACCATTGCGTGTTCGGCCTGAGCATGCAATGCGACCTAAGGGTATTTCGGTCATTTTAAAATAAAAGACATTTTGGTCAAGGACAATTTTTTCTTTACATTTTTACCTGCATAGAAGAAGGTGCCACCTTTCTTCAAAAGAGGGGCACTTTGGAAATTTTAGACCCTTAACATGCAACTCGTGTGTTCGGATATGAAAGGTTGTCCGATGGAGACTGGGTGTAGGTTGGATCCCTTTCGACAAGGTTCATAGAGCATGGTTCGGTACCTCTTATGACTATAAAAGTAATGCATTGCATTGGATTATAATAGCGACCACAGGTTTTCGAACATAGACCCACTTAAAATGGACACCTTGCCATCTAGTGCGCTTTCACTTTCTCTTTCTCCACCAACAAAGTTTGGTAGGACTGCAAAAGGATCGGATCCAGTATGTCAATTTTGCGGTTTCTTGGCTCTGGCTGTACCAAAGCTCAACTGTGAACCGAATCTCTATGTACTTAACCGATCCAAATCCGACTTTTTCGGAAACTCGTCACCGTCGTCGTAACTTTCCCAGCAAGGGAAAGCTGTGTTTTCCTAAAACCCAAACACTCCCTTGAAGAAAAGGATTCCCAAATCCCAAGCAACCGCAAAAGGAGAAAACAAAAATCAATCTCTCTCGCAACCACTGCGACAAAAAGCAAGAATTCTTGCACCACAGATCTCACTAATTTTTATTAAGTTGAAAGTTCAAAAACCCAAAAAAATAAATTAAAGAAAAAAAAAATTACGATAACTTGATTTCAAATAGCAAGGGTTTATGGCCTTTTGTTTTACAGAAACACCTGTCACTAATTTTGCAGTATCTTCCTTCCATGAGGTATGCAGATTAAGTGATTTGTTTCATTTTTTATGATAGTATTACCACTTTAAGCATTAAATATTGTACTTTTGATGGGTCGTACCACTTTTATTATAAATGGTCCGGATAAGAAGGACCGACGGCGATGATGTAAAATCCGGATACTACAGATGTCCAGATTAACTAATATCCGGAAATACATTTGGGCTTCAAGGGCATTTGATTTTGTGGATTTCTTTTGTTCAGATTTTCTTACAACATTCCATCACATGTAGATCGATCTTAAATTTGATAAAAAGATTTCAGCTTATATATATATATATATATATATATCTACATTTGTGTCCATTTTTTCCAAATTTAACACCATTGACACCCTTAAAAATAGCTGGTTTGCTAAGAATGTGATGTTTGAACCATTGTTTTGGATAAAAAATATCAATTTTTGAAGATAAAGTATTGTAAAAGTTTTCACTCACATGAATTTAAACTGTTATAGAAACTTAAGTGTGCAATATAATCAAACAATTAATTCCTGTGCATTTAACTATATGAATTACATCCCTAGAGTAAATTTTGCAAAGAAAAATGTCAAAAATTTCAAATTGGCACATTTTCCAGGCTCTGTTCCTTGGTTTACCAAACGCTCAAGCAAGACTGTCGATAAATACATTGTGGACTTGGTCCAAACCCGCTTCCAACTGTAGCATAAGACTTTTTCATACGTTAAACTAGAATCCAGCTTGATTTTTAAAACCCGATCCACATCGTAAATTCGTAATGGGTTTTGCATTCATTAATTCGAATACGAGTCAATATTTCATGTGGTTTGCATTGAATCTGGATCGGGATCCAAGAAGCACACAGTTTGGCATGCAAATAACACGTTTTCTACCGATTGTTCTTGAGTCCAACACTAGAACATAATTTCAGATCCAAAATCAAATCTCCGCATTGGGTCTCCTACCCAAACTGAAACTCACGTTCGAATCCAAATCGAACAAAATCGGGTGCATATCTGATCCGTTTTACCTACTGGGCTACTACTAAATCCAAATTGCTTGTGTCCGCAAAACCCGAATTTTGAGTGCAAAGGGCGTGAGAGCCAGTGAATGGAGGAGTCATTTCCTACTGATTTCCTACCGTTGTCTTTTTCCTAACCAAATAATTCACCTCATTAATGCATGAGACTTGGGATCTTGCTCTAGATTGCTTTAACAAGAACGCCGGCCTCTGTGTCTTAGGAGAACTGAGAAGAGAATAGTGTCGAACATGTGTCACGGTTTCTTCTGCGACTCTATTAAGGCCAAGAAGAGGAGGAACGGCAACAGTGGCAGTAGCAGCAGCAGCAGCAGCAGCCTCTCTTCCCTTTGTTAGTCTCTTTCTCCCTACCACTCTGTTTCCACATCCTCCATTGCCACCACCATCGATTTCATCGCTGCCAATGTGCCGGAGAACCAATTTTCCGGCGAAATAGCCTCGGGAGGAACGTGGGGAGGCGGAAAGAGGCAGACCCATTTCGAGTTTCGGTGTGGCCGGAGCCATGTCTCTGTTCAATACCACGTTTTTGGATACGCAGCTCTACAAGCCGACCTCCATCTTCGGCCTCCACCTCTGGCTCGCCATTACCATTTGCGTTGGCGTGTCCATCTGCCTCATCCTCCTCGTCCTGGCGCTCTGCGTCATCTTCCGGAGGTACTCCGCCACCACCGCCACGGCTTCGGCCGCCGGAAGCCATCGCCTCTGCCACCCCGACGCGGCCACGCCCGTCGTGTCGCGCGAGATCCGGGAGGTGAAGCTCCACCGCCAACCGTCGGCCGAGAAGCCGGTGGCGCATGCGGATCAGGCGACGATGGGGTTCTGCGAGCCGAGGAAGGAGATCCAAATCGATATCGGGAGGGACCACCGGATCGTCTTCTCCGACCGGCCGTCTTCGCACAACAGCGGCGGCGAGAGCCGATCGACGGACTCGGTGTCGATCGCCGCCCCGGAGGTGTCGCATTTGGGTTGGGGCCATTGGTACACCCTTAGGGAGCTCGAGGTAGCTACAGAGGGATTTGCGGACGAGAATGTGATTGGGGAAGGCGGGTATGGGATCGTCTACAAAGGAGTTATGCACGATGCTTCTCTTGTTGCAGTAAAGAACTTGCTCAACAACAGGTGCTCAACTGGGGAAATAGGAAAAATTAGAAAATGCCGCCTCATTTTGTTGATCATACAATGACTGGCATCAGCAATTTTTGTTACTATTTTTGTTTCTGTCCTTGAATTCGTTTCTTTTCTCAATTTGGGTATCTTTTTCCTGCTGCTATGGCTATTAGTTTAATGGGCCATCTAGGATTCAATTATTATCTTTAACATTTTCCTTTCGCGTGCATGTTTTCACTAGTTCCACTGATCAAATCCTTCTTCTTTGTCTCTTCACTTTGTTGTTTGTTTTCTGATTGAATTTGTGCTGGTTTTTCTTGATTAACGCCCCATTAGTTTTTTTCTTTCCAATCACAAGGTTTCAGTACGTTGATGCGTTGCTTAATCGGTTAAGCTATTTGCGCAATTGTTGGTTGAATGATCATTTTGGATTTCATGTAATGCGTTTTTAGGGGTCAGGCGGAGAGAGAATTTAAGGTAGAAGTGGAAGCGATCGGACGTGTTAGACACAAGAACTTGGTGAGGCTGCTTGGATACTGTGTTGAAGGTGCACACAGGTATTTTCTTCTCTGCCTGCTTTCTGTTTATCTAAGCTATGTGCAAAGTACGACCTATTATCCTTCTCAATACAGTTTCTAGTTATGTATTTATGACTCGTATCACATTTTTTTTCACCACTGGTTCTTCTGTATTTGGTCTAGGATTGTTTACGGTCTGAATTCTTTTCCTTGTATGGTTGATTAGGATGCTTGTTTATGAGTATATGGACAACGGTAATCTTGATCAGTGGCTTCATGGGGATGTAGGACCAGTCAGTCCTCTTACGTGGGAAATTAGAATGAATGTCATTCTCGGAACAGCAAAAGGGTATGATGATTGCCTGATTCCTGTTTGTGTGATTGGCTGTCTAAAATCTGCAGTTTTTGGACCATTTCATTCGAATGATGCAGATTGAAATTTCTGTGTTACACAACAGGTTAGCGTATCTTCATGAGGGTCTGGAACCAAAGGTTGTGCATCGAGATGTGAAAGCTAGCAATATATTACTTGATCAGCAATGGCATCCCAAGGTTTCAGATTTTGGGCTTGCAAAGCTCTTGGGTTCTGAGAGGAGTTATATAACAACTCGTGTTATGGGTACATTTGGGTTAGTTGAGAAGCTGCGCTGTTCCTTATGCCTTTTTTCTTTCTGTAATTTCATCTGTTCGTCATGGCTTATTTGATGGCTTTTATGTAGCTATGTAGCACCGGAATATGCTAGTACCGGGATGCTGAATGAAAGAAGTGACGTCTATAGTTTTGGGGTATTAATAATGGAAATAATTTCTGGAAGATGTCCTGTTGATTATAGTCGACCACCTGGAGAGGTAAGGGGTCTATTATTCTTGCTGCTCTGTTCTTTTTCAAGCTTTGTGGCGTGTGGGACTCAGTTCAATGTGGATGAATGGTTTCAGGTGAACTTAGTTGAATGGCTGAAAACTGTAGTTGCCAGTAAGAACTTAGAGCAAGTTTTGGATCCTAAGATGCCTGACAAGCCATCTTCCAAAGCATTAAAGAGGGCCTTATTGGTGGCCCTCCGGTGTGTCAATCCTGATGCTCAGAAACGACTTAAAATGGGACATGTTATTCACATGCTAGAAGTGGATGGCTTTCATTTCCGTGATGTATGTTACACTCTCCTTTAGTAATATGTGCCATAGTATGCTGGACTAAGCGTTTAACTGTTCATTGCTCTCTTTTACACTCATAGGATCGAAGAAATAGTCGAGAAACTGATCATTCAAATCGTTCTCATGAACATGCAAATGGGACTGCAACATCAATAGACAGGCCGCCTGTTAAGATTGAAACTGGTCAGACTCATGAAGGAGAAAGAGACAGGGCTAACAATCTTGACTCCACCACAAGATGGAGGGAGCATAGATAAGATAAGGTGATTTCCTGGTTATGTTGGATTTTGAAGTTCTATGTATTCTGTAAGGCCGTCATTGAAGTTTATGGCCGATTCAAGAAGTTGATTGACTTCTGCTGCATTCTGAAGAAGGTATTTTCTCAGTCTCAATCTGATGTGCAGATCAATGTTTGGAAATCACTGACATTTTTGAGATTGTATCCTAGAGAAGTTTATTTATGAAAGTCATAATAAGCAGTGTACAATATCGATCATAAATGAAAATTTCTACTTCTATTTCCAAATATCTACCGTGTAATAATAGATCCTGTTTCTCTTTTTTCCATTTATCCCTTGAGCTGATTCGGTTACGGAACTCTGAGCCACATTTTTGTATTATATTATTTTTCCTTGTCGTCATTCAGGTTAGGGATTTTTCTGACCACCAAGCAAGTTACTTTAGCATTAATAAAAAGACTGATTTGTCTTTAGGCCAGACAGTACTATCGCCAATCTTGTTGCAGATTCTGAGAACCATGTAATGTAAACCTACTTAGTTGATGTTCTAGTTAGTCTTTTTTATGCCTAGTGCTTGGATGAGTTGCATTGGATTCTTTTTATTCAGTTCAATTGTTACTCTCTAATCTTGTTTCTTACATGCTTCTAACACATGGCAACTTAACGGAGGGACCAACAGACAAATTTTGATTTGAAATCGACATTTATGTTCTGAAATGATAGTTTCACTCGAACAATGTCAAGCGGATAATTTTGAAGTCGTAAGATCCATATCCTCACTTTGAATGAACTGAGCTACCTTCTCCTCCAGTATAACGCATGTTAACTGTTTGATGCCCGACTTTTATTCAACTTTCAGTGGGTGCCCGCTTGATTCACTGTTCATGGTAATGGGCTCCATACCTTAAGCTGATTAATCAAATACTGACTTTATGAATGCATGGGTTCCGACTCCATGCTTTCAATTGGAAACTCTGCTGGTCAGATCACCTAATAAAAGCCTGTGGTCCGCTGTTTGTCCGTCTCCACCACTCTGGTGAAAATGTTACCGAGCAGACGCACCAAGAAACTGAGGCTTCAGTATGAACAGGAAGAGAACGTTAAGGATAAGGGAGGAGGGGCAGGGGTCAGTATCAAGGTTCTGCTCTTTTTGTGCCATACAAGAGTCCACATGCATGTTTGGGCACCGGACAAAAAGGGGGTCCTCCTTTCCAGGCTGGAATTGTTGGCTGGGAAAAAAAGTGTCAGGATTGGAGCTTTTCTTCAAAGCATGGACAGCTGGGTCTGATAGTTAAAATCTCTGTCGGTTTTGGTGTGAAGACATAAAGCAGATGCCTTTCCCTTCATTGAAAGTTACAGGGCTATTTTAGGTGCTACCTTCTTTTTTGTCCATGCATTTTTCTCTCGCAAGGCTTGTCCTCCATTGCTGAGCTGGGTTTTGTTTTCCTGTGTGGATGTGTGATGACCACTCGTCATACTTTCACTTTCTAATGCGGGAAAACATGAAGTTCATTGCCTCATTGACCTCACAGGTTGTTATGCATGGTCCACTTGTTTCTAATGTTGCTCCTGATGGGCTTGTTCTCGTGTAAAACAAGCTTTTTTTTTTTCTACCGTGTATTAGCACATCTGGTTGAGTTGGCAGGTGGGAAAGAACTGTTGTTAACTCGATTTCCATGATCGCTATGCTTCTGGTTCAATCAGGTGCGATGTGGTACCAAGGTAAAAGATATACTGGTTCAATCGGGTGGGGTGCATCCTCGCTCTTGACCCAAACACAGACCTGGACCTTGGGGCAGGGGAAGGAGGGTTTTGGGTCCCTTATGAGCACTGGGGATCCCTTGCGCTCACCTAGGATTACTGAAATACATGTCTAGAATTTCCAAAATACATGTTTAGTAGTTTTGCGCTCTTGAAGTCAATCCCAATTCCCAAGGGCTGCCGAATGTTGGCTCTGGAAGATCTAAATTTTGCAATTCTTCTTATCCAAGCCAGAAAGTCTGAAAATAAACCATGGTAAAAACTTGGCAATTTTTTGGGGGATCTTCAACAAAGAGAAAATCAAGTCTAAGAGAGCTCTGTGGGAGCCACAATCATGGTTTTCGTTGTTGGAACAGCTGGAGTTGTTCTACCCATGCCTCTAGGATGTGTGAGTGATATTGATTTGTGAGGTTCCTGTCGTGGCGGTTCTATTCCTGCTGGAATAGAGCTCACATTGAATTTTCCTCTTCAGTTTTCCCTTCTTAGATGTGACCCCAAAAACACCAAATTTGACACCATCTTTGAGGGCCCCATCTTAAAGTAGAGACCACATGGTTTGGCCCATTCATGTAAGAAAAGACCAATAAGAAGAAAGACACTCAAAACCAAAGGCCTAAGCTCGGACACGAGCTAGGAAACAACGGAAGCTAGCCGTGTGTGGTTTAGCTCATGTTCAACTTGTAGGGTCATCCTGTACCTCAGCTCCTCACATCTGAGCTGGTATGGAGCCACGGCGAAAGCCGTGGTAAAATGCCAAAAAAAGAGAATAATCTTTCTCCTCAAATCTGAATAAAAAGATCTCAAACTGAACAAGATGCACCGCCCATTGTATGGTTTAAATTAGAACAGTTAGAAAGCAAATAGAACTGCTGGTACTTTGATTAGTGACAGACGATCAAACCATCTCTCTTTAGTTAGATTCCACTTCTAGTGAACGTGGTCCTAAATTTAAGACTTAGTCAATCGTATATCTCAATATTTGAATATTCATCACATGATCATGCGAGTATATTAAACAAAGATAAGTGCCGATAGGTAGACTGTCGTATGCGACAAAATGAAAATTCTTTCTTCCCTAATTTCTTGAAGGCAGGGTAAGTAAGCTGCTTTTGTAGAACATCTTTTCACTTTCTAAAATGCCAAGGGTGTTGTATTAGTCAAACTTAAAAAAAAAAAAAAAAAAAAAAAAAAAACCCTTTTGGCTGTTGACTATGAGCCGGAAAACTCATGCGTGGCATTTCATATGCTATCTACTAAACTGACTGCTTTGATGGTGATTGAGAACAGGAAGACATCATTTTCATGATTTTCCTAATGACAGGACCAACCAATCCTTCATGTTTGAATTCTATGCTGTTGATCACGTGATCATAACATGTTAAACCAGACCAGTTAGGTCCCCACTTCAAGAGTGGTTTCTTCCCTACAAAAGAAAGAAAGAAAAAGAACCGTCTGATCATGGTTGATTGACAACAAGAAAAAAGTTACTAGCAGCATCGCTATGTTGTGCCAATTTTTTGCAAGGTGAGGCATTTTTGTTTTCTGCAAATAGTTTATATTTGTTTAAGGAAGAAGAATTCGAAGCTGGAAGCTCCGACTTTTTTCCCCGACATCTTTCACTCGCCCCACATGGGAAGAAGATGTTCTTACTAAAAAATTTGTTCACCCGATCGGTCTCCCCTCTTCACATATATGCATCCTATGTCTGCCCACTTCATGAGGTTAAATGCCACCTGACTAATCACCATCTGCTTATCAGCCAGGCCAAAGAGGTGTGGAAATGGATTGTTTCCAACTTTAATCTCTCGAACCCCAGCTAGAGCGATTCCGTTCGAGTTTAAACGTTGGATGCAGACAAAGGTTCAAGGGAAGTGGAGGCAACAGTGCTGGAAAATAGCCTTCTTGGTGGTTTTCTGGAGGGTATGGTAGCATTGTAACAAAATTGTTCATGACGATAGGTGCCTAGAGCAGAGTCATCTGAAGGAGGACATACGGAGAAGATGTGTAGATGCTTTCCGATTAATCAAGTGGCCGAAGGAAGTTGAGGTCAAATTGCAGTTATGGATCCACACTAGTTTGTATTGTGATGGGAAGCGTAGAGGCCCTTCATACATGGTTTTTATCAATCTAACCACTGTCAAAACGTCAGGTGACTTTAAGCTGTCGGTATTTCTTATTTAGAGATGGCGCCCATGGCAAATCTATAATGCTTTCCCCTAGAGGTAGTGTTGAGGAGCGAAGTAGAGGTGCTAGAGAGGCTGTTTAGGTATGACAAAGATTATGGTGACCAGATTATCGTAAACTCCTCTTTAGAAGTGTTAGTTCATAGCTACGTCAGCACCTTGAAGGAAGAAGAACCTGCACTGTTTTTAGTGGCTTTTTAACCCAATTGAAGAGCAGAGTGAAGGTGGAGAAAGGAGACCCTACAGTTGAGCTTGGTGTTTAATCAAAGGCTCATCCAAAGGAAACGGTTTTTTTTTTTTTTTTTTTGGGAAACCAACAGCTGGTTGAAGATGGTTTTTCTTTTTTGTATTCCTGGCAGGTTAGTCAACCCTTTGTTTTTTTGTTACTGTGAAGATTTGTACAGGAATTGTGTTTTTCATTAACGGTAGGGAGCCTAACCCCTAGCAAGCCGCTACATGAAGATTTGTACAGGAATTGTGTTTTTCAGTAACGGTAGGGAGCCTAACCCCTAGCAAGCCGTTACATGCCACCTCTGCCTCCTAGTGGCAGCAAATAAACTGTCGAGTCCATTTTCAGAGGTCACTAAAGCACATTCTCCAAATGAGGGTATGACAGTGACACCCATATGTTCTGAATGATTAATGACAACTAACGATAATAGGTAGATTTCTTTTTAATAGCATTCTTATTAAAAGGCGTGTAGTAGGGAAGCCATGTGAACCGCAGAAATGGTAGACATGAATCCAATGTGGGTAGTGCCCACCGCAGAAATGGTAGACATGAATCCAATGTGGGTAGTGCCCACCCTGACCCTAGTCATGAGGCTCCTTATACCTTCATTGCAAGTATGGTGATGAATTTGAAGCTTTCAAGCAGTTCTCATTGACAAATCACTCTCAGGGTCAGTCCGTCTTCTTGATATATTTGCATATATTCCAATCATTGAGGCCCCCACTGGGCAGGCTCCTTCCATTAGGTTGTCACTTTAAGACTTTCAAGTGACATTGCTAAAGATCGCTTAAATGTTTAAATTTTGCCAAAGCACATTAATCTATGAGTAGCTAGACCTCATATCTGTTGGGGTGGATTTAGTGCAGGACCTTCGAACATAAAAACCAACAGGGACCTGAAGTGAACATGTTTCTGCCTTCGTTAGAGCACAGATAAGGATCAAGGCGCCAAGATTAGAAATCCGAGTGACTCGAATGAACTTAAGCAATCACTATCTCTTCCTCTCCACCTTGTTCAAAAATAAAGCTGCTGTCACCTAAATTAGCATACTTCATTTGAGCTGTAAGGCCATCCAACATCTCATAAATTCTTGAGCTCTCTGGATGCCTCGTATCAGCCACCAGAAATTGATACTTCCTTCCCCCCATCTCCAAACAACTCCATCCTGTCTGCTTTTTCATCCCACTGTCCTTCATAGCAGCTCTAACTCTCTGTGCTTCAGACCATTTTCCTGCTGTAGCATAAATATTTGCTAATTGAACTTTCCAAGCTATGTTTCCCGGGTCTAAAATGGCCAACTTCTTTGCAGCTCTTTCTGCCACGACCACATCCCTAGAACTCCTGCAAGCACCCAAGAGAGCTCCCCACACAGCTGAACCAGGCTCGAGAGGCATCTTATTTATAAACTCTTCTGCTTCTATCAAACGCCCGGACCTTGCCAAGATGTCAACTACACAAGCATAGTGATCCAAACTTGGCTCAATGCCATAGTCAATTAACATGCTGTTAAAGCACTGATAACCTTCCATTACGTTGCCTGAATGACCAAATGCAGACAACAAAGACACAAACGTGATGTCATTTGGGTGAGTCAGACCATAGTCTTGAAGCTGTGCAAAAATTTTCAAGGCAGACCTACTATCGCCATGCATCCCATATGCAGAAATCATTGAGTTCCAAGAGCTCAGATCCTTTTCTGGCATTTCCAAGAAAATCTGTTCTGCAAGATTGATTCTACCAGCCTTTGCGTACATATCCAACAAAGAATTCTGTACAAAGATATCCGAGTCAATTCCTGACCTTATTATAAAACCATGGAGAATTTCACCATATCGTAAAGAACCAAGCCGAATGCAGGCTTGGAGTGCACTAAGCATTGTAACTGCATCTATTTCTATATCGTCATGTTGATTCATTTCACGTAGAAGCCATAAGGCTTCATGTAAGCAGTCATTGCGGGCATAGCACTCAATCATGGTGTTCCACGAGATGTTGTCTCGTGAATGCATCCCGTCGAAAATCAAACAGGCAGAAGCAACCTGCTTACATTTTGCATACATGTCCATGAGTGAGTTCTCAACTACAGCACACGGAAGGAATCTATGTTTAATTAGGTAACAGTGTATTGATTGGCCCCGTTTGAGAGATATTTCATGGCAGCAACCTTGCACTACAGTTGCCATAGTTTCTGGGCTTAGATATTCCTCAGAAATATGGGATTGGATAAAAATTTCCAGGGCTCTGCCGATAGAACCACTCTGCACATATCCCACGATCATTGCACCCCATGAGTCTATGCTTCTCTCCAACAACTTATCGAAAACTTGATATGCGACATCCACCGATCCACTTTTGGTATACATATTTATGAGCGAAGTTGCAACAGTAGGGTCACTCTTCATCTCTGTCTTCATTACAAAACCATGAACTGACCTGCAAAGGTTTGGTGCATTTAGGTAACTACAACCACGTATTAGACTGGTCAAAGTGACGACATTTGGCATCACAAGGTCATTCTGCATCCTAAAAAACCACATAAATGCTCTCTCAATTAGTTTGTGGTCTATGCACCCTGTGATGACTGATGTCCAAGAAACCACATCTCTGCAATTCATCCTGTCCAGCATCTTCTCAGCAGCACCGATAGCTCCACACTTAGAATAACTATCTATTAGAGAATTTAATAGAAACTTGTCCATTGAGAAACCATTCCTCAATGTATACGCATGCACCATCATCACCAACTGCAAATACCGCCTTTCTGCACATGCCTGAAGCAGAGTTGCTAAAGTAAATTCATTAGGCAAAAGATTCTCGACTAGCATTTCCCTAAACATTTCAATGGCAGAGTCGCCTTCACCATGCTGGGAATAACAGGAAATCAGAGCAGTCCAGGTGACTACATTTTGTTCATCCATTTGGTTGAACACATTCACCGCCATGTCCACGCACCCGCACTTCGAATACATGTCCAACAGAGAGTTACCAACAAACACGTCAATGCCCAATCCAAGCTTCAACATTTCTGCATGGATGCACATCCCAAAACTCACATCCCCCAGTGCGCTGCAAGCATTCAGAACTCCCACAACAGTCATTGGATCAGGCAGGCACCCCTCCATCTTCATCTGCCGATAAAAAACTAAACCCTTCTCCCCAAAGCCGTTCTGCACAGAACCACCAATCATCGCATTCCAAGATGCGGTTTCTCTCTGAGGCATTCCATCGAACACTCTACACGCATTCACAAACCGCCCGCAGTTAGCATACAAAGATATCAGAGAGGTCCCAACGAAAGAATCCGGCAGGTACCCATTTCGCAGAACATGGCAATGAATCTCCGTCCCTGATTTCAGAAGCATAAGCTTGGAACACGCCTTAATGGCAGCAGGGAAAGTAAGACCATTAGGCCTCACGGAACCGCTCCATCCGAGCTCCGAGTACAAGGACAGGGCGTCAAGCCATGCACAGTTTATCCCAAAAGCCTTGATGATCGAGTTCCACGAAACAATGTCAGGGTCTGGAATACAACGGAACAGGTCATGGGCATCGCCGAAACAACCGGAATTTCCATAGATGGAGAGAATTCTGGTGGCGAGAGAGAGGTCGTTGGGAAGGATGGGCACCTTGAGAGCATTGGCGTGGACTTGTTTGGCGGTTTCCAGACGAGGGGAGTCTCTAAGGAGGGTAAAAAGGTGGTGATGGGCAGTGGGGTTTGGAACACCTTTCCGGTCCTCTGCCGCGTGATGACATCTCCCGCCGGTGGTTTTTGAAAACGAGGTTGGAAGCAAGGCCTGTGGAAGTTGCAGCAGCATCGGACGGTAGGGGAGGGAAGAGTTGAGAATTTGGTACTCGCTGCCAGCCTTCCTTTTTTAGTGAAAACGTTTTCTTTTTCAACGAGAAAAAAAGATATTTTCCAAGAGCTGCAATGAACTAGAACAAGTTCCTTTAGTAGGAAACATGTATAAATTAATCATTTGCTATGTCTGAATATATTTTGAGCAATGAAAAAATCAAGATCTCGACACTGAAAACTTGAACAAGATTTTTTCAATTAAAATAACTTTTATAAGATAAATTTGAACTAAAAACATGCCTTACCATACTAAATGGTGGTAGACATATCTGCAGCATCATATCAAGTTATAAGGATGTCTCTGGGTGATAATTTGTTTCCAAAACGATGTTCTAAGCATACCTAAGTGACGTTCGAAACTTGGTTTGGAAAAAAAATCCCAGTCTTGATAGAAAAAACATTTTCCAAAATGGTGTGAATAACCTCAATCTCTGAGAGTTACTTTCAAGATCTCATTTCAGGTTCATTCTTGACTTTATAAGTAATTCAAATCGATGTTATATGAATATCGTTATAATCGTGTTTTTTTTTGTGTGTGACATGGTTACGTTTGTAGAGTTTTCAGGTGCTGACCCTGACCAGGAAAGAAAAGGTTGTCATTGTATGTCTGGAAAAGACAGGAAAAATTGCAATTGTATGCCATTAGTGCTGACTATCACATTCCGAACAAAAAAGGACAATGGCAATTCTTTAGAAAAAGTCAGGACTCGTTATGAAAAAGTCAGGACTAATGACAATTGTATGTCATTAGTACTCACCTGACCAATCAAGGTCAGAACTCATTGCAATTGTATGCTACTAATACTTTTTAATTTAAACATTCAGTGGTAAGATGTTTTTGTCTGTGCCAATCACACGGGTAGACAATTTTTTGTCCAATGACAAACATCCATGCTTTTTCATTCATGGACATTTGTCTGTGGTATTCAAACGCCCCCAAGAAGCTCACACCAAATATTCATTGTGAAATCTAATCTTTGGGTTCTTCTCATCATCAAGCTATAATTCAAACCAAATGAATGGTTGTTACAATTATTTCATGCTCAAAATTGCACTTTCATTTTCAGGGCCGTTTCATCTTTTTCTTTCGAAAAAAAAAACAAAATCAAAAGAAAAAAGCACATGCGATGTGAGGCATAACATAAATTAGCAATGTGAAACATCTCATTTTCTGTTAATATATGATGCGTGCATCCAAGTGGGTGTTGAAATGTGCATAAAACGTTGGGTGACCTAATGCTAAGTCACCGAGAGACTACTTGGTTCTTCTTTCGCCGGGGGAGAGGAGGAGGGTTGGCCGAATTTGCAAAATTGCCACCTGCGCTTTTAAACTCTGCCTATAAGAGCCCCTTGCCTTCGTCGATGTTGGTCTGAGTCGTCTGACTGCGGGCGTTAGCGAGAGCGGGAGCGGGAAAGAGGGTAGGGCAAATATGATCATCCCCGTTCGATGCTTCACTTGCGGAAAGGTACTCTCTCTCTCTTTCTCTCCCCTTCGCTCTCTGTGGCTTCGTTTGCACAATCTGTTGGGGCTTCAAACGAGCATCGGATTCGATGTTTTTAGGTTTGTTCCTTCCCGGTCAATCAGAGGGAGGAAAATAGAGAGATCTTGATATTCTGTATCCAGCGTTGCTTTGCTGAGGATTTGGGGCTGGGGTTTGCTTCCTTTCCTTGCGTTTTTTTTAGGGTAGCGCACTAGGTTTAGTGTTTTCGTTGTCGTCCTTCGTTGGTTTATGGCGGTTTGATCAACTCTTCGTCTGGATGCAGGTGATCGGGAACAAGTGGGATACGTATCTGGACCTTCTCCAGGCTGACTATACCGAAGGGTATCATCTCCTATCGCTTTCTTCATTTATCTCGTTTCTCTTTTCGTTTGTTTCCGTTCGCAATTTTTGTTCAATTTTTTGGCTTACTTTCTGTTGCCTGTGGGATTCGTCTAGTTGATAATCTTTACGTGACTCTTTATTATCGAACCGTGTTTTTAGTAAAATCTAGTTAGGTGACTAATTGAACCACATGTTCAGATGGGTTTACGCCTTTACGGGTCTTGGTATGTGATATTTGAATTGAGCTTGGGTGACAGAAGTAAAGGCTGTCATGCCAGAGTTCGTATGAGCGCTTCCGGCGCCTATCTTTTAGAAAAGAGAGATGTGAGTTTTTTTGTTCCTGCTGTTTCGATCACGTCTATATTTTTGTGAAATTCTGATGAATTTTCCTGAGAATCTGCAAGATTGCTATTTTTTTTTTATGGATTAGTGAATTCAAAGACAATTTTCCATGAATCGATAGAGATAAGTTGATAACTAGTCCTGTCAAGAAGTTCTAGATTAGCCTTGCCCTATTTTTGAAGTGCACACTCCTACTGGAACCAACGTGTGATTCAATTGCCTACTATTCTAGTTTTATGATTTTTTATGATTATTCACTTCTACAAAATAACAAAGGGAGTTCACTTTGATCTTTGATAGATAAAGTTATTAATACAAAATGAACTGCCAAAGTTACTGGTGTTCAGTGGCTGTGCAGTTGGTACTTGTCAGTGTTTAGCTGCCATATTTGCATCTCTTCGTACTGTTTCTGAATCATTAAAGTCAGAATAGCTAGTTGGGGTACAGTTTGTGTGGCGGGGAGTTGGAAGGACGTCATGTGTAACAAAGTTTCAGGCTGTACTGAGTAGAAAGAAGGAGGTTCTGGGGAGATTACTGGCACACAATGTGGCCATGCCTTTCTAAATCGTAGCGACGAAAGTTGCCCGTCGGGTCTTGGTCGACCCTTTGGTTTAAAGTGAAAATGTTCTATCACAATCCTGCTATCATTCAACTACTTGAGTCGGTGTTAGGAATGATAGCATAATAGTATGAAGGGAAATACATTATTTGAAACTCCAAATATATGGTAATTACTACTAACTAGTTACAGAATTGTAAGACGATTCGTGAGTTAGGGCTGTCAGGATGGCCATTCTGTGTTGCCAAGGAAATCATGGAACAAGCTTCAGTAACAAAACGATGCAAATCTCTGGTAAAATCACATTCATAAAATGGTGGTTTCTCCTTATGAATAGGTACACTCATCTAACTCACTTCTGACTAATCTGTTGGTGCTTAGTAGGCAACTGCAACTGCATGTTTTCCTTGATGCGTGGCCACCCTTGTCATGTAATGCAATTATGCAATTAAACATAAGCTTGGAAATTCGTCTAATTACATGGATGCTCTGGTGTTGCGGAGGTGCATTGGGAAGATGACTACATTTCTCCAGTTTTCTTGGATGTGGATCTTGGGTTTCCACGATTCACGGAACTTTGGAAGTGCCTTGGGTTAGCTGTGCTAACTTTGTGGGTGTGAATTTTTCAGGGATGCTCTTGATGCACTAGGTCTGGTTCGCTACTGTTGCAGGCGCATGCTGATGACTCATGTAGACCTTATCGAGAAGCTTCTTAACTATAACAGTAATCTCTCTCTCTCTCTCTCTCTCGCTCTCTCTCTCGCTCTCTCGCCTGCATGTGCACAGATGCACGATAGCACGCGCCAAAATTTATTTGCATTGATGCATGTGTTTTCCGCAGCACTGGAGAAAAGCGAGCCTGTTTAAATGTAGTTGGGATGGGGAACATGACTCGGCACATACGGACGGCGTGTGGCGTTGCGTGGATGCGTAGAAGTGGAAAAGGGTGTTTTTGATTTTGTCTCTTGACATGGAGAAACTGTATAAAGGAGATGCGCGTAATATTATACTATGACTTTAAAGACCGATTGTCGTGGAATGAATTAAACTTCTTTGCTGCCTTTTAGAAATCGTTTCATAAGACTTTCATACCGTTTTAGATGACTCAGCAATAAGAAATAATCAGTGTCTGCAAGAAAAATTATTTTTTTTTGGTGAGATTCGTCCGCTGCATCTCCATTGGGAAAACAGGTATACACATCCATGAATTTCCCTACAGTTTATTTTACGTGGTGAACTTAGTGGCCACCCTTAAAAGTTTTGAAATGCAAGTCATAAGAAAGGTGAGTGGATATTAACATGTATAGTTGGGATTCTCCTTGCGTATTTATCGCTGATGATGCTATTAAGATATGGCATCCTTAAAGACAAGTGGTTCACGGGCTGGTGGTTGAGATAGTATTGTTCGCACAAGTCCACTGTTCTCTTCTTGTTTCATAAGTGAAGCCGGATGAGGATGCCTACATACGGATTGCGAAAACAGGGCATGGAGTTAACGAAGTGGAAATGATAGGACTGAGTTTTGATTTTGTAAACATGTGCGGAGCACCGCAGTAATCAGTAAGATGAAATCGTCGCGTTCGATTTTGTAAACATGTGATTTGTATACATGTCTCAATCGTGGCTTATCTAGTTGCATACGCCAAGAACTTTCTGTTTCGAGGAAACCAAAACTTCGAAAACCAAAACCAGGCTTTACTAGGTTTACGACAGCAAATTGATGTCGAAACTTCCCAAGATCATTGGCAATTCATCGTCATTTGGCTCTTAGTAAGGCTTCTTGTTTTAATTAGGAAAACCCGAACCGTGCTTGTGTATAGGGACCATGACACATGCACCGTTACTATTGGCTTATGCTCCCATTCTGAATCATGTGGACGCCAAAATCCTTTATGTAACTTGAGAGGATCTTCCCAATATAGAGAAACACTCGCCGTCGTGGCTTGGTTTACCTGTCGTCGAATTTGTTATACCAGTCATCAGCTCCAATCTGTCGATCATAAAGCTACATGCTGCCGGACTTACTGGATCAGAGTGGTTCCGCGCCCGGCGGCAGCCATCATAAAGATCAAACAACGCGAGGTCCCGGGCTAAACATAGTCTGGCACTCAATTTGATATAATAGTCGATTATCGTCCCAAAAAAATAAAAAACCAACCATCAAAAAGGAACCCACAACCAAAATTTTATCTTTTAACATCATCTGGTTTACAGAGACGTTCTTAGAGCTCGAGCATGAAAGCAAATGGAAATGCAAAAGATTATCAAGACAGAACAAAGCTTGTCCGTACCAGGCTCCACGGCACGTGTTGGACCTAGCGACCAAATAACTTAATGTAAACGTGCCTGAAAGCTGAAACCAGCGGCTGTGTATAACAAGTATGCACCATTTGCCAATTACCAACGCTCGAGTTCCAGCCGCCACTGCCAAATCAACAATAAGGAGCACTAATCTGCTTTCTTGTCAGGAGCATCCAGAGCAGCTAGCCTCTCAACTAGAGGTGGGTGAGAATAATGGTAAGCAGAATACCACGGATCTGTATTCATGGCTGAAAGATTTTCCTCCTAAAGAATGGTGAGAGTTAGTATTAAGTCTAAGTGCAAACAAGCAGGAAGAGCAAACTACATACCTGAAGTTTCACAAGACCTGCTCGCAGTGGTGCACCAAACCCAAGCTTCTTTGCAAAAGCATCAGCCTAGAAATAGTAGATAGTAGTTAAAGCTTCCATTAAATGCCAAGTCGCTGTGAAAAACAAAATATACATGGTTTACCTGAAATTCGAATGCACGGCTAACAAGATTAAGAACGAAACTCACAAGATGCTGAAGCGGTATTACCGTGTGCTGCAAAGGGCAAGTCATAATGAGAAAGAATAGTAGCTGTTTTAGCAGGGATATATTCTGTTCATTTTGCCACCTGCCTAGCGTTACAATGGACATTTTTGCTATTATTCAACAAATATTGTTTTATTCTTTTCCAGTTGATTGATGAACTACTAACCACAAAAAATATTAGCATGCACAAAGGATATTATTTAGGCAACAGCAGAACTAAACATTACCAATTAAAAACACGCACAATTGATTTGTGTTAACATAACAAACAACCCAAGAAAAATCTGTGACAAAACAGGGCATCATAGGAAGTCTACCAAGCTGCAGCTGCTAGGTCGGACATAAACTAAGAATATATGAATAACAAAACGACGTTAATATTCTCATTTGAACATTAATTTGGTGCTTTAAACATGTCAAAATATCTAAAACATACTTAAAAATGATAACGATTTAAAATGTTCTTGTCTTGTGGTCTAACACTAGATGGCATTCATTCTTGTAAATATTGCAGTGTCCAATAATATCTAGACTAGGCAATTCTACTTAACAAATAATGGAGAGAGAGGACGTGATACCTGAAAAATGATAAGCCCAATAAGTACAGGCTGTGTTTCAAAACCAAAACTAAGAAATAGGTCCTTTGAGTTCCTCACAAGCGTATAACCCCCGAACTGCAAAAATGTGAGAACCTGCATACCAACATAATCAGTAGAAAAGTGGATATGGAAAATAATAGTTACAAACTTAAAGTTTTGGATTGAAGAAATAATATAGGCAAGCAAGTTACAATGACCAGACGGTTCTTGATTATTGTAAACTTCGGAGCATAAAAATGCTGACCGAACCAAGCATGTTTAAAAGATATACGAATAAACAAACCTGAACAGCAACGAAAGAGTACATGGTATGGTTGAGTTTCCAATGCCCCAGTTCGTGAGCAATGACAGCAACCACTTCCTCCCCATTTTTACACTGACAATTTTCACAAAGCAAAAAAATTAGGTTTTACAAGAAAAAAGAAAACGCTCTCCAAATGATTAAAATTAAATCATCATTAACTTCTAGAAGAAAATATTGCATCAACCAAAATCAAAATTTTGATGCTTCACCAGTTACATAAAAAAAAAAGGTACAGTAATTAACCCCAAAACACAAACACAACAGGTTAACCACCATAGAACACTTAATTGAGGTCCCTTAATGTGAATGAACAAATCTACAAAATAGTGGGAACAACGTACCTGTTGAATCAATGTATCATAAAGAACAATTCTCTTGTTGTTGAAAAAGCCATACATATATGCCTGCCAATAAATAGAAAGAGGAAGTGCTTTCAGATTACATGAACATTCACTAAATAGCGTGTGCATCAAGAAATCTTTATCCACAAGGATAATGCCAATATCATAGAAAGCAAGCTGCATAAAAGGTTTCATTAGGTACATAACTAAGAGGCACCATCACTGTCAGCTTTAAAATACCCAATAGAACTTATCAAACTTATTGAGCAGTTAGATTATTCTCCACCTTATGTCATTCATATTCCTTCTGGCCTCTGTTTACTGTTCTCTTAGTCAAAAACATGTCCAGGCTGGGCCACCTAGCCGCCTGAGTGAAAAAAGAGAAACAGTTTTTTTTCCTATTTTCATCATCCTTCTGCTTTTACCTTTCCCATTATTCTTCTCCCAACCTTTTTCCTTTATCGTCTTGTTTTTCTTCTTTTTCTCCTTCTCCCACTTCCTCCATCCCATTCTTTTCTTTTCATACTGTCATTTGGCACAGTGAAGCACTGCCTAGGCCTTTTTGGAGGAGCCCTGTCTAGGCCATATTAGCGTTTTTCACTACCAAGGGTGTCATTATAACATGGTATTCATAATCCGATATATTCTGCTCCATTTCCTAGTCAGCGGCTGGGAAACAAGCCCCTAAAAGGAACATAGGTTCTGCTTGCATGTATCATTTATGTGTTAAAACACGCAAAATGGTATCAGATTCTGCATTCCACAGAAGATATCCAATGCAAAGAACAATCTGAGAAGATTTTGACAATCACAGACAAAAAAAAAACATAGGTATCTTGAAGACACTGCAATACCAATAACTAGATGTAGGCTTTTAGCTAATATCAAGTGACTGTTTCCAGAAGATCAAATTACGAGTTCAATATCATAGTGTACTAAAATAAAATTTTATTTATGTAATCACTTTTACTGTAATACCTTTCAGCATTTTATTTATTTTGTTGGTAAACTCTTTTGACTTTAATTTCTTAAGTGCTACTAAAACATGCGACTTTGTTTGTTTCCTTTACATGTTTAATTATTTGAAATGTCAAAAAGTTTTTAAGGCTTCCACAGAACTCGTCTAAAGAAAGTAGCCCAAGCTCACCACCAAGAATGATAGTGACAATGAGATCCACGGGGATAGTCTGATTGAGGTAAAATATGAACTGAATTGTACAATGCAAGAGCATCCACTCATTCATAACTATATAAACATTTAAATGTGTATACAGAGCGAAGAAGATGAAATTCTGTAATTTTTTTTTTGCTGAAGAATTAAGAATGCATCAAGAAACAGAAGAATCTACATCCAAGTGGTAACCACTGAACCCACAAAGATAGCAATGAATCACAAACATAAGCCAATTGCATAAATTTATACGCACATTGCTATGGCTTGATCTTGTGGATCCATCAACAACGAACAATTTCTTCAGAGGGAACTTTAACGATGCAGCAAGCTGCTCAATCCTTTGACGGAGATCTCCATCAGGAAGCTTTTAAGAAACAAGGAACAAGATCAATAAGTTATCTAGTGAAGGAAAAATCAACGACAGACCTCTAGACCTGGAAACAAGAAGAAGCTTAGAGCAAATGTTTTAAGCACCACGTGATATTTCAAGTTGCCAAAAATTACAAAATACACAAAATTTAGTTCCAACAAAAGGAGGGAAAATGCTCACAGGGGTGAATTTATTGAACAGTGGTGCTATCAGGACAGGATACAGGGTCATCATCACAAGAGACAGCACAAATACAAATGCCCAAAGATATATGGCCAAGTAAGGTCCTCCTTTCTGAAACAGAAACAAGCAAATTTTAATGTTTCCACAATGAAAGAGAAAACTGTAATTCAATTAATTCAGATTACATATCCATACATTGAAATCAGGAAACAGAATAGCACCCTAAAGCTACCCAAAAAAGTCATCATGCCATAGCAGAATAAACTACACAATCACTATAATTCTAAGTTATTCCCATAATAAATACCTGCACAATTACGATTATTGCAGACACAATGGGTGGACCAAGCACAAGTGATAAACACATGCTCTTGAACATGTCTCTGAAGAACAACCAAATTGTTTGCTGTAAAAGAAGGAAGCAAATTTCAGCAGGCCACTTTATCAAGAATTAACAAAGGCCAAGATACATGTTATTATCTCCAACAATAATGACGCAAGGAGAAACTTAGAAAAATAAAATACTAAATAAACAGTAATTATGACATAGAGTATGGAAAGGAGACAAACTTTGTTAAAGCCATGGCGAGCCTCAATTACAAAGGTCGAGTACAGTGAGAACGGCAAATCAATTATCTGCAACACAATAATCAGTATTGAGTAGAAAATCACTTAGGATCATATGATAATAGACAAATAACAATTAACAACATTTATGCTGACAAGGACTGATATTCAAGCAACTATTTTTTTTCCCAATTTAACCTAAAACAGAACGAGGAGAGAACTTACCTGAATGCAATGCAACTGAACTTAACCATGAGTTAATAATACCAAAAGTTCAATAGGAAAGAGAAAAAGTCCCAGACAAACTATGTTTGGGCACCAGGCAGCGCCTAGCACCTAGGCGAGGCCTAGACAAAAAAAGCGACCAATTTTTTTTTTATTTTTTTAGTTATGTTAATATGTCAGGTTATTTTGGTTAACTGTTACTAATATTTGGAATGTCAAGAGTAGTGACTAGTGATATAACAAGCATAATCAACCTAAACAATAAAAAATTAATTATTTACTTCATTGAATAATATGCAAAATCAATAGAAGAAGTACTCAAGAAGGCTTTAATCCATATGTACTTAAAGAAAGACGTAATATAATAAAAAAGACTAACAATTGATAATAGTATACATAACAGTAGCAATACATATAAGCACATAACCATACTACAGTATACATAAAACAGGTATCACAATGCTACATATTATATAACAGGCTAACAGTATATCCATATAATAGGTGATGCAATCCTATATAAAAGGTATAACAGTATATACATATACCACATATTATAATACATATAACAGGAATAACCAATTGTATTACAATACAATTTAACATAATAGTATATACATATAAGTTTATAACAGGTATAATAAATTAACAATATATAAATTATATGATATAAGTACGTAACATAAACATACTCATGTATACATATAACAGGTATGAGATATCCCAATACTATATAACAGATTAAGTGACTAACAATATATACATATAACAGCATAATCAACATAACAATACATAATCAACACAACATAAAGTACAAAACAATATATACTCAATTAATAAACTTTAATTGAAAAGGATTCAATAAAGTAGGGGTGGGGCGATACCCCAGCCTGATTTCTCTATAATTGAAAGGGAATGTAACTTTTCACTTTCCCGGCATGTTGAAGTCTAGGCCAGCCTAGGCGAGCTTAGGCACCAGCTTAGGTGCCAACACATATCTCGTCATCTAGGTGGTGGACTTAGGCGACGGGTGTGGACTTACGCTTAGTCCACGCCTAGGCGACGCCCCAACAACATAGCAGACAAACTACTAAAAGACAAAGAATATCCTGGAAGTAAATCATATTGCACATTTGTACAAAGCACACTAATTGCAGACAGAAAAGTGAAAACAACTCTGGAACAAAAAAGCTACCCTGCAAGAAGAAAATTTCTTACAGATAAACATTTGCATTCTCTTTTGAAATACAAGCTTATTCTGACACCTCAAACACCAGAAAACCAAGTCCATGGCCTGCCTTGTACCATTCATTAACAAGCTATATTAGAATTTCTATTTCCCATCAATGCCTCCCAAGCATCTCCTCCACAAAAGAGAGAAAATGCTTTTCCATATAGAATGGATGTTTGATCTGTCTCTGCTAAACTCAATATAGTTGCTGGATCAACTATAACATTTACAGAGTCAGAATATCACCATGTTAAACCTCCCCAGAGGTTCTAGGAAAAGAGGTTATTTAGTCTAGGACAAGAAATTTGCTTTAATTTTAGCATTTTATAATCATCTAGCAGTCAAATGACTGACTTGCTTAGTTTTCAAGACGCCTAGGCCTAAAAAGGCGTCCAATATCTAGCAGACTTTTATCCTGTTACTAACACTTCAGTTCTTTGAGAGCTCTTCTGTAATCAAGTCATATCTAGCTACAATTAGTCGCCATAATCAAGAATTGCATTTACTCTGTAAATGAAGATGAAGAAATTTACCAATATTTAACAAACTTTTACTCTGATACTTGTGTACTGAATATTTGATGACCATGAATTGATAAGTATATGCATCAAAGAGGATTTTTACAACATAGTAATTTAGGAAATGTTTATGGTTCATGTGTTGACCATCATCTACATAGTTCATATTGTTTCTTTGCAGCTCTGACATCAGACTATGTTGAAGTGAGGTCTGCACATATTTCTCTCATTACTAGACATGCACCAAACAAGAGAAAATGGTGGTCTTTTTACCATGAACCTAGGTTTTAACATGGGTAAGAAGGCTGGCATAGATTCCACAAAAATATGTTTTGGAGCACATAAGATATATACAGAAATTTATGGTTTTATAGAATATGTACTTAACGTATGGCTGGAACTTCCAGTTGATGAGTTGATATAGAATACGTAATTAACGTACAGCAAGCTGTACTTAAAGAAGAGAAATTATATAATATAACTGCATATAATATGTATATACAGTATAATAGTGTATAATAAAATTACAAGACTTAATTTGAAGGAAAGGTGACTTTTCACCTTCCCATGGCCTAGTCCAGCCTAGGCGCACCTAGGTGCCAGTCTAACACCTACCGCCTAAGTGATAGACTTAGGCAACGGCTCTAGACTCATGCCTAGGCGGACACCTAGGCATGGACTAGTCCAACAACTAAGCTGACTTCTTACTGAATCTTCCTCTTTAAAAAAAGGTGTCATTTATTAAGCCAGATTCCTTACAAATTGCGGAAGGCCTTTTATTCCATGCTGCGAAAAATCTCTACTGCACATAAAACACATTATATCAAAAAAACAAGTGCCAGAAAAAAATTCATTTTTTAAGTTTCACCTAGTCTAACAAATAAACAATCAAACATGCTGTTTGAAACACGAAAAGATAAATAAAAAAAAAAATCAGAAATTATCGTTGAATTGAGCCCAAAAACATGGATCTGAAAATATGATGTGTAAAATCAAAATTCCAGACAACGTGCATTACTCCGTTCATCTTAGAATACTAATGGATAATGAACTTTACATCTTCAAATGATGATCACTTTTGAGTCTTGACACAAAGACTCTAACAGCTAGTTTCTGTAAGCAGATTCCCTGCTTTGCCAACTTGGGGAGAAAGATCAAGACATAGCTCAATCTGAAGGACTGAATAAAGTAAGCTGATTTTGACATGCTTCTCTACCGTGAAATTTTTATTTTTAGCATCATAGTTAAGCATAAATCATATCATTGCAAATAATCGAAACAGACCCATACAACAATCTGTAGTAGCTCACATTTCAAAACGTACCTGTGACCAAAGCATGACACCTGCCAAGAATGCCAGTGTATGAAGGATCTCATTCTCAGGGTTCAAGCCCATGGATATTAAAAGATCTGCTGATTTCTGCAACCAAAGACCAAAGGTTGCAGAAGCTAACCCAAAGTAAATGAGCAAAGCAACTGCATTTCAATGCACAAAAACATGTACCTTCCAACACCAAGGCAATGCACCAAAGTACAAGATTGACGAGTCCATCGCAATTGTAAAGGCCTCATGAACAAAGTGGAAGCGACTGAAACCCAACATACAAGACTAAATGAGCTCACCAAATACCATTGCCAATCACCGGAACATGAAAGTAAGGACATACTAGTCATATTTGCAGCAGAATTTCCAAACAAGGAACCCAACCAGATATATTCAAAGTTTCAGACAAGAAGAACAATGGTACCTCTTATCAAGGCTGTAAGCACGTGATTTCTCAAATTTTTCGTGACTGACCACCCCTAGCAATGGTTTAGGAAGGGTGGGGAGCCTCAGAGCAGAATGCTGTCTCATGTCCAAATACGTCTCAAAAATGTACATTAAGATCATAAAACCTGCAGCAAGTGATAAATATTAGCAGCAGAGGACATGGAATTCTGCACCCATATTAACTATGGCAAGTAAGATTACTACTTGTTTCCAATAAGAACCTACAGGACCTAATGTTGTCCTAGAAATAACACAAAGTAATATTTTAAGAAATAGCAAACAGACTGATAATAACACACTTGGAGGATTACCAGCTCATGTTCCCCCTTTTGTCCAGGAAAAAAAAAGGGGAAGATTTCCAGCACCAAAGACGGAGGACAAAACACTAGCGAGACTTTTTAAAGAACCAGGAGATATCATACAAAACCAAAGATAGAAAACATCAGACTGAAATAATAACATACGTGAGCTCCTCCCCCCTTCCTCCCTCACGGTGAATATCCTGTTCTTTTTATATCAAATCATTATAAAGATGTGGGCCTTTCAGCAAAACCAAGATCCAGCGACATAATTGAGGAAAAACCTGCCTACTTCCATTCTAATTGTTTTTTCACAAAATTCAATGTAAGCTTCAGAAGCTTTAATGAAGGTAATTTTGAGAGTACCCACTGTGATTGCTTGGTATCCCTTTTTACATTTTAGTGGACGTTTTCTTTGTTTGAGTAATCAAAGGGTTGTTGGAAAATTTTATTCTTCTATTCTGTTGGTTAATGTGACTATTTATTAGTAAACAGTTCTACACAAAATTTATTTTTCCTATTTATCGCATAAATTCCCTAAAACTTCTGAATCTCGGCGGCTTTTCTTCGTATAGTTAAAGCAGTCCATGATAAATTATAACGTGCCACTCTATGCCTATGGTATATATTATATACCCATAATCCCATATGGCCATTCAACAGGATTTTTGTAGCATGAATACAAGGTAGAACTCCATCAACGTTGCAGCGTTTTTTCTGTTAAAGTATGTAAAACATTTTGAAAAAAGACAAACCGGCAGCTCCGGAATGGCTGCATGAAAACATAGCGCCACTCACCCATAGTAAACAACTCTTCTTCGACTCGTTGCCGTTCTAACGAATGTTTGCTTGACCTCTAAACACTCGAACAACCGTGTCATTTACATGACATTTATAGAGTTTATTAGCCAAAGCAACTGGATGCTTCCGGAGCAACAACCCCGTCATCTCATACAAGAGCAGTAAAAATATAATACTAATAAACAGCCAAAAAAGGTACAGAACAACTATTCTCGATACTCGTGGACATAAACAAGGTGAAGTTCAAATTTTCAGTGAACTCCACATAGTAATCTATGAAGGAAAAACATAAATATGTCCCTTATTTTTAACACACTTCTAGTGGACTGATATCTGGGAGGTATACTAGAACACCAGCCTGAGACAATATCACATATAATTCAGTAACCAGATGCACAAAACATAGACTAGCGCGAGTCTGCCCCTATTTTCAAAGTACACACCCTGGTCAAAAAGCCTTAACGCGAAAAACCAAGGAATCACCTCCTCTACTTTGCTCCATTCTCACACACAACTCAAGAAACAAATCCGCAGAAAAAACCTACTGAAAGCGCAACCTATGATACAGCCCAAACCGAAAGATCCCCAAACACAGCGATTGTTCTTTGGAGGCATCGCCAGAGCGACCTTCTTGGTACTAAAGAATCCAATTATAGTCTCGGCTTCCATCAAAACCCTAGAAAAAAAATCCACCGGAAACCAAAAACAACAATCCTGACCCAACGACTTCAAGAACATGCAAGCAAGCTCGGCGATCAAACACCGCCCCAAGGAAGCAAATAGGAGGGAAATTGTAGAAGAAGAATGAGGGTGGGCGGCCAGGAGGGCGTACCTAGAACGGCTTCCATATAAGGAAACTCCATCCTTATTTAAAATTGGAAATGGCGGCCTAGAAGCGCACAGAAAGAGAGACAGAGAGAGAGAGAGATTCAGAGTGGGCGAGAACGAATCATCCGGCTGTGAATCGAGGGCAGGGGAGAGGGAAAGGGATCGACCACACTTATCCTCGAGCTTGAAGCTTCTCGGGGAAGCCTCAACCAGTTCTTCCCGACTAGGAAAACGAAGAATGATCGAAACTACGGACCCGAAGAAGCCTCAGACGTCGTCCCGCCCTCATTTATACCACGCGTCTTCCGCGTCCCTTTCTGCCTCTTTTTTTCCCAACCCCTTTTTCTCCCTCGCGTTTTTTCCCTCTCGGTGAAGAAACAAAGTCCCCGGAGAAAGCAAATGACAAGATCTCGTTATCGCCAAAATATCGGCGAGATCAAACACTTCACTTATTTAATCCTTTTTCTGCTTTTTTTTTGTCGCTTTTTTAGTAGAAACCCTTAAAAGTAATTATATTTCCAGCACAGTTCGTGAAAGATGTAACAGAAATAAACTTAAGATTAAAATGTTTTCATTTTAATCGTCTCTTTTAAATAAAAGTGAGGGTTTTGTCGTTTCCTATTGTACATGATTCGAATTAAAATTGTTGAAAATCAAGCAAATAAATTAATTGGTACGTTGCATTATAATGTGGTCGACAATTATAATGGAATAAAGGAAAGTTACATTTAAGTTGAATTCAAAAGAACAAAGCCATGCTTTAATGGAAAGATCGATCCAAGTAAGGATGGTTATGAATGTTGTCGTTGTCTATTGGTCATTGTCCACTTTCAAATGAATAGTCCAGGCTTTAGTCCATGTCCAGCCACATAACCATAAAAGAATGGTCTCATAACAAAAATGGTATCGGACAACTTTTTCAGGTTTAGTTGAATTGGGTCTGATCCGATAATATATATATATATATAATATTATTTATTTTTTATTATAAATATATGTTTATATATTAAGTTAAGGCAAAATTGGGTTTTCCACAAAAACATTTCGATCGTCACCCAAATACACTTTAAATATTGTTTTCGAGAAAGATGGGTCATTCACGCCATTTTTAAAACAGTCAAACATGCCTTTGATGTTTTTTTTTTTTGGGGAAAACAACAATGTATAAAGGTGTTGCATGAACACACCCTTAATATTGACGCTAAAATTGGATTTCCTACTTGTTTTAGCATCGTTTCATGCATGAAACTTGAAAGACGCCCACAAAAGTTGATCCGGACCTAACAAATCAAGACAAACTAATTAAACTTATGAGATTTCGTAGAGTATCACGTCAATGCCTTCTTAGAAGGAACAAGGTGAGAATATCAAGATGGAGTATTTGCAGAGTCATGTAATATCAAATCCAGTCCAAGTTGCTACCTTTTGATACGTGCATATAAGCGAACTGACTCTTTAATGGAGCACAAAATCTCGGGGAAAGGTGCAGCAGCATCGGGGATGCAAATGATTTGCTTGGATAATCCGAACCTGTGAAAAACCAGAATTATATACAAAAACAAAGAGAGGTAGCTCTACAACCATATCCTGACAATTTATCTTTTCTCTATGAGATGTTGTATGTATGAAGAGATTGCAAGCTAGTCAACACAAATATTACTTGTATTAAAGATATTGTAGTGGCATTGTCTCACTAACTCAAGGTAAGGACAACGTAGAGTTAATCGACCAAACATTTATGTTTCGTTAACCATGCAAAAACTTAGGTGAACTTTAGCGATACAGAAAACAAAAGTACAATTTTCATTATTGTTAAATCATTAAGCGCACAGTTCATATATATATATATATATATATATATATATATATATATATATATATATTCATGATAAACCTACTTCAATTTCATTGAGTTTGAGAAAGGCTGATTAACTGGGTTCATTTATGCATGTCTCGCCTTCACAGAGGAAAATAAAATAATGGGTTCCGTTGCAAAGGGATCCCAGTGTCTTTGACTTCTTGGTTTACGCTCTCTTGTCGCTGTCGCTATTATGTGGTCCGGTGCATATTCCCAGGGATGGTGCTTTGAAGGTGTAGGTGCTCTACTTGCTGTATTTGCTGTTGTTTGATGAGTGAGTGCTGGTTATTCGGCTGTATATTTGAGGTATTGATCGTGCCTATGTCGCGAAAGACGCGTTTCCTAGAGTTTTTGATTGTCCAGATTCTCTGCGTTACAATTGTCTGTTGGAATGCCTCAGCGATACGGGGTTCTTTGGAGTGCAGCAGTTGGATTTGCATATAGTGGAATACGAGTAAAGGCAGTTGACAGCGGACAATGCATGAAGGTTTAATGCCCAATTTGTTGTCTGTTGCTCTAATTCAAAGCTTATTTTTTTCGTTGAGGTAGTTTTAGTTGGATGCGTCATTGGGAGTTTGAGTTGGATGTGGCAAGGAGATCAATTGCTTGGTGATGGAGACGAGGAATTAGTAAGCTTTTTCGGTTATTCTGCACTGGTCTGTATAGGCTGAGGCTTGAAGGCTTTAAATAAACCATCTTGGTGCAGAAAGAAGTGAACTGAAACATGATTGGACAAATGGCTATCGTGCTTGCTAGGAGTGGCTAAAAACTTGCCCGTGAAAGAAAGTCAATTGCAAATCCTTGAAGAAGAGTTCTTCCCAGATGGTTCTGTTACAATCTCTCTTCTTGTTGTCTTTTGCAATTTCAACTTGGTCTCTCGTTGAGATCGAGGAGAAAATGAAATCTTAGATAATGTGTGTGTTACTTGCAAAAGAGGGGCAATTTCATGATGTAGCTACCATCATGATTTTCAAGAGGGCAATTCCAGTCCATCTATTTCTGTTAATACGTTAAAATAGTTTTGAGACAATAAGAAGCGTTTTTAGCACAAGCACTCCGAGATGATCCGATGATGTAAGTGTATATTTTTAGTCCTGTTCAGTTTACGTTGGCTGTTGGGAAAAGGAAGACCGTTAAAATCAAAATGAGCCTATGGTTGATCTGCATTGTTGAGGTGGTGCACGTTTGTATCTCCTGGAAAAATTTGTTCGAGCCTTGAGGTCTTCTTTTGTTGTTAAAATCACCAGTATAATGTTTCATGTCTTTCATTTTTTGCTTTTGTTTGCTTTGCTGTAGTATGTGCAGATCTAATGAAAACAAAAATTTCAGCTTTTCAGCACACATGCTTCTCAGGAAGATTAGATTTTGCCTTTTACTGTATCCATTCTAAACAGTAGTGGAGCCAGAAATTTTAGCTGGAGGGGCACTAATTGAAAAAGTTTCATGCCTTTAGGGGCAGCATTATATGGATAATCAAATACTTGATGACAACAATTTGAAAATAAAGATATTTTGTGAGGCTGTTGTGGGTAACTGCCAACAACTGCCCATATGTGGCTCCACCATTGATTCTAAACCTAAGCACGAAGAGTAAAGTTTTTTCAGAAGCTGTTAATGTACTGGTTATAGCCAGAGCAAGGATAACATATCCCCTCTAAACCAACACACAGAGTAAAGTTTTTCCAAAAGCTGTTCACGAACTGGTTATAGACAGATCAATTATAACATTCCACAGGGAAACTGTCGTCTTATGAATCTGAACCTATCAGACTGCCGCCATAACAAGGACGAAGCATGGACTAGGACTAACTAGGTGCCCTGACCATGGAGACATTCTATTGCAGATCAGACTTATAAAACGTTTCTCATGGTGATTGACATGCTAGCGTTGTTAGTGAATGATCCTATTGTGTTTGGTAATATGAAGTGTTCCCTTATTGTTTACCGTTCAGCCAGATGGCTTGCTAGCAACAAAAGCATTTTAGTCTGAAATGTTGTAGCTAGAGTGAAGCCAAATTTAGAGTTTGACAGCCTTTCTGCAGCGTGGGTGGCTTAGTTGTTTGATAATTTGTATGTAGTGAGATTGGTCTTCATGGACTTAATTCAAGTTATATGTTTAGTTCTTGAAGATTCACAACTTACAAATGATTTGAACATTACTCAAACCCTATTGTTTTTATGGTTAAAATGTCGTTATGTTGTGCCAAAGTCCCGCCATTGTTTGAACTGTGAAATTGTAGGTCATGAATGAGTTGGAATGTGTTTTTCACTTTTCAGAGGACAGTTTCACGTCATATTTTTAACCGTTCAGAACAACAATAGAAATTTGCGTTTCCGAAAAGGAAGTTAGAACTAGCTGCCTTCCAGTAATTTGACTATTTAATTTTTGCACAATTTTGGTGCTGTGATGTTTTCATTTCCTATTGAAATGTTAAAACCCATAGGAATTGAAATATCTTTCTTTTCCTGTTGTCGCTAACATGTTAGATGCCTGCCTGCTTGCGCCGTTAGTTGGAAATCTGGTTAATCAATAGAAAGTTTGGTATGTTGCGGGCCCCGTGATAAAACTTTGTCAAATGAAGAACCACCATTGTGGATCAAACACTTTCTTTTGGAGAAGATCTCACAAGGTCCTCTTGTGGAACTCTATGCAGATAAAAGATGCATCCATGTACTGTATATAAGAAGAAGAGGGGAGAGTAGTGGGGAATCAGTCTAATGTCCTGAAAATCTTAAGTAGGGAAACTGAAACATACAAGCCTGAGTTAAACCTGCATAATCTACAAAGTTAATTGTTAAGCTTCCTTCCATGATGCCAGCACATGCAGGTGTCAGATCGGGTGTGGCGCAGGTTCAGTTTCTTCATCAATGTTATTGAGCATGGCACTTGATATTATGCTGCTTGAGGATTTATTATGTAGGTTCTTACCACTGCATTGAGCAAACAAAATTGAAATAGACAGATTAGAACACCATGTCTTGTACGATGGTTAACACATGCTTCTGTTCATGCAGAAACAACCTCAACATAATTTGGAAACGGTTTTGAAGAATCAACGGACCTGTAAAGATGGACCAGAACTTTATTTCGGCCTTTGATGATCCGATGGAATGCTTCCCTGACCTGCCTCCGGAAAATCTTCAGCCCTTTCTCCAAGCTATCACATACATCTTTCATCTCTAGCAGCTGCTGCCGTACCTCAGTTATTTTCCCTTCCTCCAACAGTAATTGGTCTGACCCAACTACTTCTGTTAAACGCTGACTGCATCGTTCTATGATTTGCAATTCCTTCATTAAACCAGTCACACCACATCCTTCCTTCCCCTTTTTCCTCCACTCCTCATGTATCGTCTCTTGGATGGCTATCATTGGTGCAGCCCATTCATACTGGCGGCCTGGTGGTGCTGGCAAAAGTAAGTTTGTGTTCATTCCCCTGTCTCCACATGTGATTGCTACAACCAGCATCCACATGACAAAGGCTAAAATATAACTCATCGTGTAAATATGGACAATGACAGAGCTATTGTCGAAAGCTCGTGGGGGCACTATGAGGTCCTTCCCTATAGCATGAAGAAGGACACACAGATTATTTCGCTCATTTGCCTTCCGTCCTGACAATCTGCTTCCTGTATCATTGTTCTCACCAAGCAACTTGATCAGTTCACCAAGTTCTTTCTTTGCACGCATGGCATGGGATTTGCTCATCGGTTGGGATAATGCATGGACAATGATCTTTGCATGGGAAAGGCAAATGCAGATGTGATCAAGAACTTCCCCAACAGCAACACAAATGTCAAGTGCCTTGAGGGAACGGTCAAAGAAATCAGAGATGGCAAGGCGTTTTGGGCGGTGCAGGAGCAGAGCAGATGTGAAATGTTCGTGGCAATAGATGAAGGAATTGAGAAGCCTGAGGAGCCATGTGAGAGAGAGTACATGGTTGTTGCTTGCTGAGGCAAGGTCGAGGAATGTATCTGCTACAAGTTTCTGGTAATAATCATGGTGGTGTTGATTGTCATCAAGATCTACCAGGGAAACCTGGTTCCTGCGAAGGCTGAGAAGGGAGCGACCAAGAGAGGCAAAGGTGGTGGCTGCATGCTGGTATTCCATTGCTGGTGTGCCTCTTTTTCTATCATAGCAGACAATTCTTATGCATTCAGAATCCTTGAAAGTCTCCTCTCGAAATTTTGAAATTTTACCTTGCAGAATCCGAGTTTTTTTCTGAGTCTTACAGTGTGTAATGCACCCAATAAACTCAGAAATTTTATGCGATTTTTTCTGAATAATGGTGAACCCTTCTTTCTTTCTTTTGACAATACTTACGAAGTACCAACTTCTTCTGGCCTTAGTTATTGAGTCATGGACGAGATGTTCATATTATTATAAGTTTCGCAAGCTGTTAGCTTTCTGTCATCTATGGAAGTCAAAAGCTAATACGAGAAACTCATTTCCACGTTCTTCTTGGGAAGGAATGTTTCATTTATTTAATGCATTTACAGTTGGGGATGGTGCTCAACTATTTTCAGCGGCCATCATGCTAATTGGTCTCTCATTTCATTTGCAAGGCCTTCCACGTTTTATGCTGCATCTTGGATTTCTCTGCTGCGAAGGAGGTCAATCTTGTATCCACTAACCAATTTGAATCCAACTTAACATTTGATTGACTTGGTTTAGTTTATTCGTTATTACTAGTCAATACATGTAAAAACTCTGATTTGAAGGTAATGACCACTCCGAATCCAAAAGCGATCCTGTTACAGCTGCAGGTTGCATACATGTATAACTGTGAATCTGTCACACAGGTCTCCGCTGAGCTGCGTTCCTCATTAGCCACGGTCTTTTTCTTTCCTCATTTTCTTGTTTTCGTTGAAGGCAGTATGGTGATAGCCATGTCAGATGGGTGCTTCCAAATGGCTGCCGCACCCTTGTCGCACTACTCTGGTGCTTCTTCGTGACAGCACATTAGATTCGGTGCTGAACCAGGTCAAAATTGACCCTTTTAAATGTGCACATAACTAAATTATCTTTAATACAAAAAATTATATATAAATATAAACAAATAAGGCTACTAAATAGTTAAATAACTATGTAACAAATGATTTATATACCTATATACACACATATATGTTCATCTTTGCCGCACCCAGACATAATTTTTTTTGGAAAATTGCTGCACCTGCAACATTTCCGACACCCGCACCGGCAAGCAGGTGGCATAGGGTGACCGTTTCTTTCTAGTTCAAGCAGGCCCACTTAATGGTGAAGGTTCCACCCGGATTCCAGCTTTTAGACAGTATGAATTCAGCTACCATCTTGACAGGAACCTCCGAACCCACAGATTATTAAGAACATATTGGATCTGCAACTGGGGTTAACAGTGCATGTCTTTATTTATTTATTATTTGTCAATCAACATGGAGAAGCCCAGAAAGTGGTAATAGATAGAACATATATAAGCTTTTAGATAGCGAAGGTGGTTATATGCACAGGCATGATATGAATACTCTTCACACTGCATATTTAAATATGGCAGAAATCATGAAAGTGCAGCAAAACAGCATCATATTGTGCTTCATAAGTGGTGATGGTGGAGTTATGACGTTGATCCATCTAATTGAATTTGGTTTAGAAGGTGATTAGATATTGAATAAGATGGCTGGACAACAAAGGATGCATCATCATGATGGAAATCTCAAAAAGAACCGATAATCCAATATTGTAGGGTTTTATGATTTGCATCTAAATCTGGTGGTATTTAACTCAATTGGGCATTCAATTCTCATTGTGGAGTACATATTATTTTGAATTGGAAGCACTTCTCCTTCATTCAAGTTCAAATATCAGCCTGTATCCAGTTAAGTATTATCAGGTTAGCTGGATATATGATTGGAAACAATAATGTGTGATTAGCTCTTTGATTATCCCTAAGGAAAAACTTGCCGGAATTAAGTCTTTAATAATATGAAAAAAAATTGCATTATTTCAAAAAGTTTGGGGCGTTCCAATGACAACCCAAAACTAATTTTTGGAGGTAAAAAATGGTTTTGCTTTCAAAATGCCATTTCATTCATGTAAGTTTTGATGATACATAAAATGAGTTTTGCCAAAACCTGTTTTCCAGAAAAGAGCCAATAATGTGGCACCCTTTGGTTATTTATAAAAAAAGAAAATGTGTTTTAATCCTATTACCCAAACACACAAATCATTTTGTCAAAATTAATTAAAAACTGTCTTTTTTTTACTAAATAAAACCAATTTTTTTTACGGTGCCATCCAAACGCCACGTTAGTGTCGTCCTTATAACTTTTATTGTAAGAAACAATGTTCCACATTTTTCATGACATACATTCACCTGCCCTTGGTAATTTTGTACTTCCCATTTTTTTCATGTATTTATATTAGATATGTATATTTGTTAGTATTTTTCAAAACTTTCTTGAAAACGTTGAAATATCATAACATTTAACCCCGTCAAATTTTTAATACAATGAGATTTCAAGAAATAATTTTCCACTTTATCTAAGCAAAGAACTAGTACTTTCTTTTTAATTGTAAAAATAATAAAATGACAATGTAACTTAACTTTCATTCCAAACTTAAAGAAACTGATAGCATAGATTAGATATTAAATACAGTATTTTTAAGATCAATAATAAATTTTTGTACCTTTACCAAAGGAAATCGATAATTTGTAAAAGAACACTTACTTATGTATTACTAAAAACATTAAGTTCAAACAAAAACGCGTTTCAAGAAACTGGTCATTGAGCTTTTCTTTCTTAAAATTCACGAATCTTAACGTGAAGAAGATGGTAGTAGGAAATAAGAAAAAGGAAAAGAGAGAGAGAAAAAAAGTAAGTGAGAGACCACTTAAATAACCAACAAATGGTTTTGGATTTTCTTTAATCGACTTCAAACAAATCATTTTCCCTTGTACTAAAATTATTAAAATCCAAACCGTTTGCCTACATCTCTACAACTAAAAGAATTATTCTTTAGTCAGATTTTTTTATATTTTATTTTTATGCTCAATTCAAATAAATCAAATTTTGTTGTTGTGCTCTAGTGAGTTACATAACAGTGGGTAAGTGCGACACTTAAGTTGAAAGATGTACCATTGATCCAGTGGCAGAGCCACATGGTAACTGCTCCAGTCTATTAAAATTTATTTATTTTTAAATGGGTATCTTTAAACGCTTATCGTTAGTGGCTTTGATCAAAGTCTCAAACAGATTCAACTAGACTTAGTTTCATGATCGAACCACCTAAACTCCGAAGCAAAACAGAATCTTGAAGGCATAAGGGTATATGACCTTCGGATTTTTTTGCCAAAAACGGATTCCCTCAAGTAAACATTTGTAAAAAAATTAAAACGAATTCAGATTTAGAGTGTATTAAATAATCTAAATACAAATCATTTACAATTATTAATGGAATTCTAATAGGAAGCATGGTTGGGGGTCCCTCTGGCCTCACTTGCCCTCTTTAGAGAGAAACTCTCCAGACATTACAAACAAAGAAGAAAACACAAGAAGATGATGTTGAGGAGGGCCATGAGATTCCAAGAGAGATGACAATTCCAACTCAAGATTCTCTCGATCCCTTTACACGCGCGTTCGGGAAGGAGATGGCGGTGTCTGAAAAAGGTGGGAAAATAGAAACAACCATAGAAAGACTCCTCCATTTCCATTCCCCTGTTGGTGTGAAAGTGATGCACAACCCAACCATTTTCACAAGGGACAGCTCGAATGGACCAAAGCTTCTTTAGCTTTATGTTTCCATTTTCCCGTGAAAGTGAAATCACACTTTTGTGTTTGAGAAGATTCACACACCCGGGGCCGCCAGCGTTCCACGTGTTCAGGGCAGTGCTGGAAGATTCAGTTTTCTAGCGGCCTAAGTTATTTTCCTAAGAAAGTTTTACCCATAGGGCATCTATCTTCTTGCACATTTTCCATGACTTACGATTCCAAACTACTTTCTAGGCATCTCCGATGCACAAACAAGGAAAGGAAAATCACAACAATTTTTGCTTGCCCAAGTGAAGGCCGAAGCCTCACCGCTTATCGGATCCCTCAGAGTCAAGGGTTGTAAGTGAATGAATCCAAGGAAAATGAATCCGAGGAAAAAGAATGCACTCTCACTCTCATACTAGGGAGAGTCAAAGAGAAGGGAATTGAACAACCATGCCCTTGTTTGGGTTATTTTTCATAAGAATAAGAAACTGAAAGGTTAGGGTTTTGCCATTTCTAATCATGTTCAAAAGCAGCCTTATTTTTCGTTTGGGCAAAATCTGGCGTCAACATCACATAGAAATTTTGGGAATCTTTCTCCATTTCTTAGTACTCAAGTGTGTATTATTTTGTCACCTTTGAATTCCAACTTGTGTGAAATAAGCCAATGCGTGATGCACATGCATTACTGCTAGAAAAGTCTATTTTGTAACAATTTGGCAACAACAACAACCGCCATCCCATCTCACCAACCGATTGAATACGGACAACCGCGATTGCAAAAAATTCTCTACTCCAACTTTCTTCCAAGTGCACAAAACTTCAAAAAAAAAAAAAAAAAATCAAATTATGATTTTTTTCTTTTGTTGATTCATGAACATGACTCCAATGGGTCTGATCTAGCATGGGTGTTTGTATTCCAGCTTCATCCCGAGTTCTAATGTATTTAGCTGTTTCAGACTCGACAAGTGGCGGAGGCACATGTGGGAACTCACAGAACTTACGTATTCACATATTACTGCGTCGTAGGAACTTTCTTAGTCATCTACTTATTTACGTATCAATATGGTCCGCCATTGACGCTTTTACAGACCCGCATGGCCGGAACTAAAAATTTCTGGCTCCGCACTTTGCTCGTGCATTTGACAATTGAAGGGTCTATGAACTACCTTGTGATGCCCGAAAGCTAGGACCGTGAAGGTGGAACATGTACATCCACTATGCGTGACAAAAATATGCAGCTAAATAAGCAGAATCTTTAGGTTGAGATGAGGCTTTTCCATGTAACAAGATTTCAGTAAAAACGACACTTACTTGAAACATGGTTTTTTTATATGTCTAAAGGTTGTCAAGAGAAGCAGGAGCTTATAGTATAGCCTGCTTAGCAGTAAAGTAATGTGCTATGTTGTTAAAGGTTAAGGATAATTAATGCAAGGGATTTTTTAGTGTGAGATTGCCTCCCATTGTGTTTGGTCTTAATTAAAACAAGTTTCGACGACCCAGCTAGAAGGTTGCATGCTTACTACTAGAGCTCTATGCCTCGATCTAATCTTCACTTGCTTATCTATTATAAGAAAAAAAAATCCACTAATATGTTGACATATACAACTATAAAATTCTTTTTTAGAAGAAACATCTTTGCCTTCTACTAAGGTTTTGTCTCGAGTGACGTAGTGTAGCTGGTCAGAATGGCAGCTAGTAAAAGTCTAGGTGTCAGTTTAGTTTTCATGGGCGCTACTCTTCTGAACTGCAAGCAGTTGATTCATGACACTCTAGTTGACGAGTGTAATGCTCTCCGTCCAGGTTCCAAAACAGCTCTAGACCATGGCAGCTAGTAAAAGTCTAGGTGTCAGTTTAGTTTTCATGGGCGCACTCTTCTGAACTGCAAGCAGTTGATGTATGACACGATAGTTGATGAGTGTAATGCTCTCCGTCCAGGTTCCGAAACAGCTCTAGACCCCATGAGCATGAGGAAAGAGGGAGTCGCTTCATCCTTTCTGGGGTGTCTTGCCCTTTTTACGGGGGTTGCGACTTGCGAGTGGGTTGGTTCTAGTTTTAGGATTTTGTCAAAGTCTAACGTTTCGGATCTGATTCTTGTCCACTTAGTTGTTCGTGAGAATGACATGTGCAATCGAGATTTGGACATGCTTTTTGCTTAAGCAAGATTATTGCAGACTTTCATCTTTCCAAATCAAAAACTGGTGGACTTCAATGTCCTAGCGAGTAGCTCACACACTAGGGAGTGCCAATGGGTTGGGTCATCTGATTGCTAACCTGAATCCGAATCTGCTCTGAATCCAAATCTAAGTTTCTGTTTAATTGAACAAGAGTGCGATGAAAATCTGAATTTGGTTGCATGTGAAAGCCAGATCCAACGCTAACCTCTCTTTCCCTTCAAAAGAAGTTATCCAGATCCAAACCTGAGTCAAACCGAATCAAATAAAATCCAATTGGTGGGGCTTCTTATGAGTAATGCATGAACCTGGCTTGAGCTCAGGCGGACCCGCAGCCGGATCCAATTAGTGAGCTCACGCTTGCATCAATGACTTGTAATTTACCTAAACACTTTCACCTCTAATGGAAAAACGTTCTCTCGCTCTCCCTCTCTTCCCCACCAACTTGAAGAACAGTCTTGCATGGCAAGTCAAGTGCATGCTTTCCTTGTCGAGCTAATACGAACATTTGCAAGAACCAAAAAGCATGCAGACAAAAAACATATGAGGAACAGCAACAGGTTGGAACTATATATACATATATTAAACATGTATGTACCAAACCCTAATGTATCAGATTTAATGGGAATCACTTGAATTGTTGATTTTAAGCAAACTTGATAATATGAAAACTAAGTTATTTTTTAGACTGAAATAGCTCTCAGAGAAGGTAAGTATTCTTCTTCTTTTTCTTTTATTTATTCTCTCTCTTTCTCTCTCTATATTCGGGTCCCATTTTAAGGGTATTTTGGTCTCCTAAGAAATAGCGCGTATAAACACACCTGCCAGATTTAGATTCCCACTGTTGGGTTTTGTAGTTTGACCACATATACTCGTTGAGTTGAGCCAGAAATTTTTAATGAGGGAGGCCGAATTAAAGTTTTTAAACTTTGACTAAGGCCGAAATATCATTTTTCAAAATTTTTATATAAAACAAGTGAACTTTTTTAAAATTTACATGTTTTTTTTTTTAAATTAGAAGTGGGGCTAGGGCCGGTGCTACCTTGCATCCGCCCCTGGCAGCCTGGGATCTAAACTAGGGACCGAGCTAGGACCAAGTAGTAGTACTTTGAGTTTTTATCTTCTCACTTTTAGGGTTGTACAGGATGGAACCAAAATTGAACTAAACCCATAAAAAAGTTAGCGTAGTGTAAGATCAAACTTAATTTAATTTGACACAATTATTATAACATTATTAGTACAAGAACAAGGAGATAGAGTTATGGACATTGTGTGAACAAGTCTCAAATTTGATCTTAGAGATCATTCAGTGTAAGGATGAATTGTGCATCCATGGTAATTTGAGATCCGCGCAAATGGTGCGTATGACAGACGGTAGCTGAGAAGTATGCGGACTGGTGTGGCATTTGCCCACACGAGTTCCACACATTTTCTTAAAAAATTTGTGTATTAATGCCACATATAGTTTTAATTGTTCGCATCTTGGCAAATCGATACGGTTTGGGGAGGCCATATTTGAATTTCACTAACACATATAAGATCTATTTACGCCTAATCAGGTCACACATTTGCCAGACCCCAAGAATCTGATTAACAATCAAATCTAAATTTCTTTACCCACGGCAATAAAATGGATGGTGATATATACAAACCAGTACATAAAATCTTTTATGATGATAAGATTATACATTGTCTAGTGCCTACACCAGACTCCGGTCAATTCTCTTTAGCTAAAATTTTCTACTTCTGCCACCGATGCAAACAGGACGTGATATTTCATTATTTGCTTGGGATGGCAATCTTTGGGTGAGCGCGAGCTATTAATCCCACCACCCGAAAAAGGCCCGAAGCCCCCCCCCCCCCCCCCCCCCCCCCCCCCCCCCCCCCCCCCCCCCCATTCCCCTTGCCTCTGGGGTCCAGAGCTGCGTCGGTGTCAGCGACAGCAACGGTGCACCCTTCAACTTGGATGCCGCACACAGAAACATAGCGCTCACGAGAATCGAACTAGAGACATGTCAGGCCCTTAGCCCGACCAGCTACGCTATGCCCCTTGAGGCTTGAGATGGCAATCTTCACTAAGTGAGTTTGTACATGTGCCAATGAAGGGGCTTAAATAATTAATGAGAGAACCCAATAGTGAGAACAAAGTACGCGCTCTTTTAAGGGCATGTGGCTCATTCATCACCCTTATCATGCACCAAGTACAACTTGGGGGGCTAGAGAGAGAAAGTGAGGGATCCCTTCGTTTTGGGCAGTGGCTTCTGAAGACATAACTGTGTTGACAAAACCCAACAACCACAAAGGAGCGTTCCCAAATCCCAGTTGTCTGCTTTGGCAGGAAACCTGTGGGGCCAAAAGCATCTCTTTCTCTCTCTAAATGAAATTCAAGTTTAGGAGCATTCTCGTTTTGATCACAACTTGAGAAGTCAAGAAGATTAAGAATTAAATAATTCATAATCTCTTTCTCTCTCTAAATGAAATTCAAGTTTAGGAGCATTCTTGTTTTGATCATAACTTGAGAAGTCAGGTAAGGTAGTCTTGTAAATATCCGTCGAATACCCAAATGACACATACATGTAGAGATCATTTGGTAATAGTAATAAATTGTTACTGTTTACTGCTCAAAAAAAGAGAGTAGAATCATGGAATACTATATCATGAATCTTTCCCATTTTTAATGTTAAATTTAAAAAACAGTAATAGTTTGTTACTGTTACCAAATGACCCCATAAGTTTGTATTCGACCTTGCATTAAAAAAAAATTGTTTTTAAACTTTATTTCATTAAAATACCAGCAGACATATGGCCGAATCGTTCGTCACATTCCAATACGATCAGCAGAGCCGATACTTAAGTCATAGCGGGTCTTAGGTTCCTTAATTTCTCTAGTGTAAGCACCAATGTCCTATTCAGGGGCGGAAGGAGGGGAGGGCCCGCCTAGGCCGTGGCCTGCCCCGAGGTAGCTGAAGAAAAAAAAATTATATTAGAAAAATAAAATACTTTAGTTGTTCAATGTATTTTTTTTTTATTTAAATTCATTTTGGTCCTACCCAAATTTGAGGTTGGATTTTTTGACCCGTCCCTAAACGAAATCCTGGCTCTGCCCCTGGTCCTATTGAATTTGACATGTATAGAATTCCTAAAGTGTCAATTAACGCATTAAAATAAAAAAGAAGAATAGGGGTTGATGCTGACAGCTGCCTGACGACAGACAATATTTGCTAGGCTTACCGCGGACACTTATCATATATATATATATATATATATATATATATATATATATATATATATATATATATATATATATATATATATATATATATATTATGTGGCATATCTAGATTGGAACAAAGTACATAATGGGCATATGGTTTAATAGTTTTCATGTTCTATGGAGAAAATGTTGTAAATGAGATTTGGTATCGATTTTCTTTAAATTAATCGCCAAGTTAAGCTTCTTAGAAGTAGCAAAAGACTGCCATTAATGGACACATGGGATCCTTGAAGTTATGGCTTAATAGGTAAATGGCACTTCTGCTGGTAAGTGTATGATCCTTATCATGTCTTTGCATTGAAGCGATTTGACACATGGCAGCGGCCATGTGTTTTTGCGTTTGTGTGTATGCGACGAGAAAAGCTCACGATAATTGAGCTCGTATTGGCTCCATTCCATTCCGCATAGTAAATCCAATCAGGGTGGACTACTGACCCACCCACGGTGTCACTGCATGCTGCCAAGTTTGATCAAAGGTGGGTCTACATATGTACCCTTTACATAATTAGGTGCTAAAGCTACATATGTTTGAATTATAAAAGAAAATTGAATAGTGACTCTGGTTATCATGAAGATCGTCTGATTCATCGTTATAGGTGCTTCAGAGAAAAACAAAGTAACACATTTCGCACATATTTTTTTCTTCCTTTTTCCCAACTATCCATCACGATCACGATGGATCAAACCCTTTCATTAGTAAGCTGAGTGATTATGAAAAATCACCATTAATATATATATATATATATATATATATATATATATATATATATATATATATATATATATATATATATATATATATATATATATATATATATATATTTCACACATTTTTTTTTTACTGTTCTTCAACCATCCATCACGATGGATCAAAATCTTTCATGAGTAAAGCTGAGTGATTCTGAAAAGTTGCCATTAACTTATATATATATATATATATATATATATATATATATATATATATATATATATATATA
>JAANDH010000004.1:1108241-1179140 GCA_011799765.1 Nymphaea thermarum | reverse complement strand
CCACACATTTTTTTCTTATTTTTCTTCGATTATATATATGTATATATTTCCCACACATTTTTTTCTTATTTTTCTTCGATCATCCATCACAGTGGAACCCTTTGATGAGTAAGCTAAGTGATTCTAGACATGAGGCAGCGCCGACACAAACTTGGCACGAGGAGGGTTGAAGACAAGAATAATGTGTTTGATCCCAAACACGGGACACTCATCACGGGCTACGTCTACACTTGTTGGTTTAACGGTCGATTAGCTTTTGAGATCAAGTGATCAATGACTCAAACAACACTTACGTGGTTCAATTTCAACCAAAATCATAAGATTCTTAAGGGCGCGGCGCGAGCTTGCAAGACAGAGAGAGAAAGAGCTACCGCTGGATTCCTGGCAGAAAGAGTTAGAGAGCTAAATCCCAGCTGCAGCTGTCATACCAAAAGGCAACGACGACATAAAGCTGAAATGTACGTACTTAGAAGAAGAACCAAAAAAACACGAGTACTTAACGAGCATTTGGAAGACATGAAGCTGGACGATGAGTATTTGTATCTGGGGACAATGTTGTTGAAGTGGATGGGTTGCTACCCATCTTGAAACATGGATCGCATTAATTGGAGGGAATGTTGGAAGCCCCTTTTGGGTATAATTTGAACTTTTGAATGTTTATTACTCACTAGCTAGATGAAATTATTGTCGCCAAACTGGTCTGTTAAAAGCTTAAATACATATCATATCATCCAATTCTAATTCTAGTGTTGTAACAACCCGACCCACTTCTGGACTCGGACACCTAGTCTGGCATATTCCAACCCGCGCCCAGCAGTTTCGGCTCCAGCCCTCAACAATACTAGGAACCAAGACAACTATCTATTTGATAACTCCCTTTATAGGTCCTTGAAGATTCTTCACAATCTTCAATGCGATACTAAATTTTTGGATATTGCAAGTGTGACCTGACGAATTGATCTTTTTATAACTCTAAAGGGAATATATCCTATGTGTGTGTCTATATATATATATATATATATATATATGTGTGTGTGTGTTGTAATTAGGCAGGTGCATAGAACATTTACAACTAATTACCAGTGATGGAGCCAGAATTTTTAGGCTAAGGGGTACTATTGTTTGTTACTGTTGTCAAATAGCTACTTACTCAGTTTCTATCTTTACCTCTAATACACTTTGTAGCACCAAATCCAATCCATTTGCTTTTTTAAGTACTATATGTGCTATGTTGTCAAATTTTTACAGTATAACTCCCGCAATGTTGGATTCATTCAAGTTGTCAGCCTGTAAAGGACTCGACAGAAAGACCCTGAGATCCAGCTTCCCTGCACTTCATCTAAGCAGGTAGTTTCTATTCTACATTGATGAGCATTGGAAAATCAATTATGAAGTCTTGGAGGTCTGCTGATCCACTCATTTGTAAAGCTATTAACGCTCTTGGGATTGCAGATTAATTGTTTCATGATAAGTGGGAGGTCTCAAAAGGTAATTTTCTTGAAGTTGCTTTATGAATACGTGTGACTAAGAGAAAAAGATAAGTAGAAAAAACTTAACTTCTCATCATACAAACTATAGAAAACCATTGCTCACAAGGATTTCTGCACTAAAACATGTTCTTGGAAAATTTTTCTCCCATCTCCTTTGAATATCGGAATTTCGTATAGCTACTATGTACCGCCTTAGTTTTGTCCAATTTTCTCACGTCACGATTGAATGAAACTCTTCAACTGTATAAAATGTTTTGAAAACGTCTTTCTCGTACCTTTTAATTCCCTACCACCTTGCATACCTTGAGAATACAAAGCAGCCTGCTTGTCAGGCAATGCTATCTGTGTGATAATATGAACATGTCCTTGCATTTATAAGGATACCCAGTTTCAATTTTTTTTAATGTTTTAGATATTTTAAATCTTTTCTTATTTTACTGATTCTATATATGTTTCCATATTTTCATAGCTTTCTGGATTCACAACCGATGAGTTGCAGGGGCGCATGTGGCTTGTGTGGGCATTTGCCTATACGACCTCACAGAAATTACTTAATTAAATATTAGTATTCCATAAACCCATTTGCATATTTATAAATTGATGGCAGTATTCATCTTAAGAGTCTGGCCCTTTAATAAAAAATTTCTAGCTCAGTTACTGCAACGGATTCAATTGAATTGCTGATGAATCGGTTCACCGAATTCACAGCCAACACCGGTGCACACCCGTGCATGCATGCATGCTGGCACATACGTGCATACACAAGCATGTGCACGTGCCAGGGGTGAGTGTCTGTGTGTTTAACCCCTGATAGAAGTAAAAGGAGGGTTGGGAGTTACTTCATTGCATACAGAGGGGGAAGGAGGAAAGGAGAGCAACAACACGTATAGTTGATGGGCAGTCATTTTTATGGGTAGATAGAGAGGAGGAAGAAGGGAGAAGGAGGGCATGGGGTCCCCAACCTTGTGTGCTTGTCGGGGGAGAAGATTTCGTGTATTAAGGGCCACAGCCGATGGCCTCCCTTTCACATCTCCCTCCGAAATAGAAACGAGAGAACGACAGGGAATTAAGCGGAAAACAAGGAAGAAAAAGAAAGATAAGTAGGAGGAAGAAGAAGAAGAAGAGAAGAGAAGAGAGAGAGAGAGAGAGAAGAAGATCAAATAAGTAGCACGAGAAATATCGGAGCGAGGGAGATCGATCAGGATGGGCCAACACTCGTGCTGCAACCAGCAGAAGGTGAAGAGGGGGCTGTGGTCGCCCGAGGAAGACGAGAAGCTCATCCGTTACATCTCCACTTATGGTTACGGGTGCTGGAGCGAAGTCCCTGAGAAAGCAGGTGCACCTCTCTCCCCCTCTCTCTCTCTCTCTCTCTAAATTCCTTTAAGATTGGAGGGGAAGGACAAGTGCATCTCTCTTTCAGATAGAAATGGAGAAAAACAAAATCTCTTTCTCTCGATTCCTTTAAGGTTGGAAGGGTAGAGCATGCATCTCTCCTTCAGATAGAATTGGAGAAAAACAAAACCTCTCTCTCTCTGCGTGCCTCTCTCTATTCAGTATTATTCCATGGTTTCATGTGCAGGCCTTCAAAGATGTGGGAAGAGTTGCAGGCTTCGATGGATCAACTACCTGAGACCAGACATCCGGAGAGGAAGGTTTACTGCGGAAGAGGAGAATATCATAATTAGCCTTCATAGTATTGTTGGCAACAGGTCTAGATCTCTCAATAAATTCACCAAACAAAATTGTAATCAAACCCTATATTATGTGCGTCTTACAAACTTTATTTTGATAAAAGTATAATTAACCACGGTGCAGGTGGGCTCACATAGCGAGCCACTTGCCGGGCAGAACTGACAATGAAATCAAGAACTACTGGAACTCGTGGATAAAGAAGAAGATCAAAAAGGCCAAGGAGACAACCCCCGAAGCGCCTCCTGCAAATCTTGATCAGTTTGCACCATCTGCAGGTTATGCATCCGATCAGTTGCAAGTAACAAAGCCGCCGTCGAATCCGTTCACCGGAATCGGTTGCGCCCCATCGGCCGCTCCGGTTTTCATGACCGGAATTGAAATGTTGGATGGTGGTGCAAGAGGGGAGGAGTTGGTTCATCAGTACAATGGCTGCACTGCTGGTAAATGGCAACCGGGTCCCCAACTGCCGAGCAATTCGTTTGCACCAGCAGATGTGATCGGTTCTAACTATTTGCCGCCATTAATGGAGTCGTGGGAGGTGATGGGGAGGGATAGCATTGACATTGCAGTGAGGTCCGGCATGGATGGGGTTGGGTCGATGGTGGTGCAGTCGAGTGGGCTGCAGGATGATGTTGATGGAGGAGCGATGGGTAGTGCCGATCACTGCCTGGGGAGACAGGAGTTGAGTGGATGGGAGAGCTCACAGCATTACCCAAGCTTGCTTTTCTGGGAACAAGTAGCCGGCCAGTTGAATGGTACTGCTGAAGAGTTTCCCCACCTCGTCCCTTCCAATATGGAAGTACCACTGTCCTCTTCCTACGGATCCACTTCTTAATTGGCATCAGTGATGAGTCCTCCTCTCATATGCACCTCCCCCAAAACCTTAACAGTTCAAGAATAACCAGGCTCTCTCTCTTTCTCTCTCTATTCTTTGGTGTGTCACAGTAAGGGATTCATCCTTTTTTTGGTGTTTTACAGTTTGAAGTACCTCCTCCTCTCTCTCTCTGACTCTCTCCCTGCCAACTTGTGCCTCTCTCTCTCTCTCTCTCTCTCTCTCTCTCTGGTGCGTGCAGCGCCACAGCAGTACTGTGTGAGTTTCAGCCTTTGAGAGTTTGAAGCCGATAATGTAATAATTTGGGGGAAAAGGGTTCACAAGTATGCCTGCTCTTCTCTGCTCTCTGTCATGCATAAATAGCGAAACAACGAATTTTGAGGAAGTCTACAAAAAAGTATGGGCTCTACATGTACTTCCATCGACTGTTTCCATGTCTACTTCTTCCTTGGAGTATCAAATGCTTTTGTATGTTCCCCCTCTTTACATCTCATCCCTTAGGTCCACAGTATCTGCATAGCAATACGGACGCCTCCGAACATGGATGAACAATACCAACTGTTTAAGGTGCGGTTTCCTATGCTGCACTGTATTGACATTAAGCCAATCCAAATATCGACAATCTTTTTATCGTTTATCAAAGGCTTTTGATCTCCAAATGCTGTTAAATCAGAAACCTGGAGAGTTTGATCGGAGTAATTGTTTTCTCAGCAGTTGAACTGGAAGTATAACAACAATCATCTGTGAATACTGGGTTGAGCAGATCGACGGAATGAGAAGGCTTTGATTGTGGGCAAATCTTCAGACGTGCAGAGTAGTTTTCCGCCATATTCGAAGGGAAAAGTAAAGAACCAAGTATACAATAACTAAATATTGGACACTTGCAACAAAATCATTAACGACGAATCGCCAATATTGTTCTCTCTCTCTCTCTCTCTCTCTCTCTCTCTCTCTCTCTCTCTCTCTCTCTCTCTCTCTCTCTCGCTATATATATATAAACTCTATATGTTTAATGAAAAGATCAGAACCGGATTAAAGTTCGTTTATGTTGTTGTTGGACTGCACATTTGGGTCAGGAAGGGAAAGAAAAAAAGATCAGACTACCCTGTTATGTTAATTTGTTTATACAATTTTATAAACTGATTTTGTTGTTAAAGCCAAGTCGCAGATATGCAACATTTAAATATACGCTTATATATAACATACCTCCTATATTTCTGTTCATTTTGCTTTTTTTTGTTCTCCTTTATATGTAGTTGCATAGCAAATATATAAGACTTATTAAAAATTTTCTCTCTCTCTTTCTAAAATCTTCTTCCCTTACTAATGCTTCCGGTGTTCTTCAGGCTGCAGTTGCCTCAATCTACGGAAAATGCATGTCTTGAATCTCCTCACTTTCATTTCTGTCGTGACGCTTTCTTATCAGTATAAAAGGCTTGAAGAATAACAATCTTGTGTTATACCGATTTGTTCTTACTTTCCTCTCACTAACTACTGTTTAAAGCATTACTACCAAGAAACAATACAGAGAATTTTTTGATTGATCGATCTACCAAGAAGGCATGCATTATGGCTTTTGAGTTGCGGTTCCAGGACCTGAAGAAGATCCAAATTATGTTTGGGTTAAACAGAATCACAACCAAATGAAATTCAAATTCAATTAAACCCCACTAGTCAATCCGGATACTGACATCTAGAACAAATCAACAAGTGCACAGTGCTCATATATCTAATCCAAATGCTATAAAATCGTCCCAGATCAGCTGAATTAAATTGAACCAGTGGCAGACCGGTTTGATCCAATGATCGGTACGGGGCTTAGCATTTCATTTATTTATTTAAATATATCAAGTTTTTATTGTAGTTATTTTTATATATTTTTGGCTTATTTGAGATCATGATATATAAGGATACTTTTTACAAATTCACAACTGATGAAGCCGAATTTCTGAATTGACAAAATCAATACCTTGGCTGATTAAATTCAAGGCCAGATTTGTGCCCCATTTTAGGAGTTTAAAAATATAATCAGCTTATAATGTAAATATTTTATAACTTAGTCATCACCCTTATGCTCCATCTAACATCTTCAGGAGTTTGGACTTATAACCGTTAAGTGGAAGTTAGTTCAAGGATTTAATAACCAAGTTGTACCATTTCACAATTAATTGTCATAGGACTATCTAAGCCCAACATTGAGTACTAAAACAATTGGAGTCCATGAAAAAGGTGTAGTACTGAAGCTTCCTAAGTTGGTCCTTGAGGTGAAATTTGTCAATTAAAACTATATTTTCTTCCAATGAAAAGAGTTCTCAAACTACATAAACGCATTAAGGTAAGTAGATGAACAACATGTTAACCATACATGTTCAGACTAACAAAACAATAATCTTGTCTTAATTAAAACTACAAATAAAGAATGTATTTTTCAATTGGAAGATCAAGATACAGTGATGGATATTTCAATTGTCTATGAGTAAACTTTTGCTAACATATATCTGCCCTAAATAATATATATATATATATATATATATATATATATATATATATATATATATATATATATATATATATATATATATATATATATATATATATTGTTCATAAGTCTACTTGTTTTTTTTTTACCAATTTTTTTCCTGATTTTCTTCTTTGTTCTGAAAGTTGAGGAAGAAAACTAGCTGGTTCCCAATGCTTATAAAGCAGCGGTCATTTTCCTTAACACCACCAAGTAAACCTATCTTCATTTGTGAAAAAAAAATTGATGCCCGCGGAAATCGATCCATGTAGTTTGCCAGCAAACTTTGGGACTTTGATTGGTTCGATCTTTGGTTTTAGGAGATCTGCATTTATTTAGGTCATATGTATCCTCAATAATCTGGATAATGCTTGGATTTATCAGTAAAACCCGTTTGTTTTTTCCAATAATATTATTAAGTTTGGTTCAGTATTATTCAGGACATCTATCAATATCTACATTATCAGTAGTTTTCTAGCCTTACTTGAAAATGATTCAGGATATCAATCAATATGTACATCCCTGAAGCATTGCGATCAATTGATTTTGCACTTTCCGGCCTATCATTGAAGGTAACATGCACTCCCAATGACCAGAAGGTCTCTATAAGAAAAGAACTTCCAGATGGTGTAAAACTTTTCAGAAGACTGTTCATTAATAGATCTGTTTTCAGTTGGGATGGATGAGAGGAGAAACACTTCCTTCAGACATGTGCGTTTGATGTGGATGTCTTTTATGACATTCTAAGTCCTACCTTCCAGGAAAACCATGTCTGACCCAATGAGCCCTATTCTTTCTTCTTAAGATTCCTAAACAGGTTTCCTTTTGGTGTTATCTGTCTCTTCCAACAAATTCGAGATTCCAATGGACCCATCCAGCAATTGATGGTTTATGCTTCTCTCCTGTTCAGTTCGAAGAAAACCAAATCCTATCTTCCCCTCACACAAAGGAATGTCCAGCAGAGTTTCATCATCTTTTATGATTTTATTCCCCCAACAAGGGTAAGGAATATCTTTGCCTTTGCTTGCTCCAAATTCTGGAACAGACAAAGTTCTCTTTCTGGGAGTATTGATTTAATCGGTTCCTTCACTCTTTTCTCGATGAACCTGCTTCAGAAATAAAGAGAATTTGGTGCAATCAGATCTTTTTTCTAAGCAACCGAATTTCAGAAATCACAAACAGGAAGATGTGACTCCTTTTGAATCCAGACCAAGGCTTTGGCAGTGTCTGGAAAAAGCTGGATGAGACCCGTGGTTAAATTTGAGCCTTTAATGAGGCATTTGATTGTCGCTGATCTAAATTCCTTTGGATTTGAGAGCTGTGGCTTTAAGATCAAATCTTCCCCCTTCGATCTTAAATCCTGCCATTTCTCATTACAAAAAAGCAAAACGAGGAGTTTAAGTGTAGATCTTAGGTCTGACATACGATCCTTAGTTTGATACACCATGGATTTTACCGTGGAACTTTTGTCACATCAGCAAAAGCATGACATGTCAGATTCATGGATTTTAAATCTGAAGTAATCAAACACCTCCTTAGGTCATTTGACTACTCTGCTTCACGTAGTAATTTCAGGATTCTACAGCAATGTGGCACTAACCAACTCCAAATAGAAAATGAACTGCCCATGGTTTTACTCAATAGCCTGGATTGTTAAAATGAATTTGGAATTGAACCGTGATTCAGAACAGCTCGACCAAAGTTGTGAAGTAGGTTCATCGATTCAGGTTTTCATTACCTGATGATTTCTTAACCATATTGTGCACTGGTTATTCTTTTCCAATTGATTGAACCCTCATGTAAGTAACCAACAACTAAGGTAAATTTTTGAACGATTTCTTTTAAATTTTCTTCTCGCTTTTTTAGTTAACTTTTTTGTAGAAACAAAACCTTAGTTTATCTAAACCAACATGATGGATTCAGTTTAAGAGAATTTTCTGAATCTTATGAAAGATCTTAGCCGAGTTTAAAACATCGGTCCTAAAAACAAGCCTACACAAATAGAGTCAGTTCTATCCTAACAATCGGTCAGCATGAGCCGGTAGTTAAAACTTTTCCTACCAGTCCATAGACAGAAGTCCAAATCGGGTACACCAGACATTTGCAGTCAAACAAATCATGTCACCCAGAATTGAAACCATACACATTTTCCAGGTTTTAACTAATACAAAATGACAAAAAATCCTTCTAATCATGTTAGTTTCTTGGTCTGTGACAAAAGGATTCAAATGAGGACCACTGACTAGTTCTGTAGACGTCAACGGTTTCTTGAAAAACTAGATTGCAATTTTTCTTAGCAAACCTAAATGAGAGTACTCGAGGAACAAAGAGGAAGAACCAAAGGACCCTACACCATCTAGAGAAATCATCAACCACTACAACTTAGAAGCAAAAACTAGTCCTCCCCAACTAACGATGTAAAATATCAGGAGACATTTTCCCGATCTAATTGCGAGAAAAGAATTTGGCACATCAGAGAATTATCTATACTGCAGATCAGCACAGACCAATCGGCTCAATTAAATCATACACCCAAAAACCAAAAGAACTACTGTAACTAGATTTCTGGTTCTGCGCATGCTGTAATACAATACATCCAAAAACCAAAAGAACTACTGTATATAGATTTCTGGTTCTGCGCATGCTGTAATACAATACATCCAAAAACCAAAAGAACTACTGTATATAGATTTCTGGTTCTGCGCATGCTGTAACACAATACATCAGCACATCAGATGCTTAAACATACAATAACGGCGTCTAAATTGGCAACCGAATGGAAGAGGCCAGAGAGAGACAGAGAGAGAGATCCCTAGCTGCGTGCTATCTGAAATAGAATACATGGATCTAACCAGCATCCCCCAAGTATGCTTTCAAGGAACTGTGAGTACCCCAACCCCCATCTTGTCACAGACAGAGGGAGAGAGAGACATCAAAGGATGAAGAAAAGAGGAAATCCCTATCTTGGCATTTCAACAGGGAGATTTAGAGGACACCCCAATAAGCAAGCAGTAAAGAAGAATTCCTCATCTTGCCATTCAGAGAGGGAGAAAGAGAGGCGCATCAAACGACGAACCAAAGAGAAAATCCCCACCTTGGCATCTTAACAGGGGAGATCTAGAAGACATCCCCAAAGCACCCGAATATAAGTAAATCCAGTAAAGAAGAACTTCCCTCTTGCCATTCAGAGGAAGGGAGAGAGAGGCGCATCAACGAATGAACTGAAGCGGAACTCCTTACCTTGGCATTCTGAAACGGAGATTGAGTAAACCTAGTAGAGAAGAATTGCCCATCTTGACATTCACAGAGAGAGTGAGAGAGAGAGAGAGGAAAGAGGGAGAGAAGTGGACCCTAATGTGTAAAAGCGTACAAGACGGTAGAGATGTAAACAAGGAGGGCAGTAGTAACGAGGGTAACAAGCGCCGCGACGGCCCTCTCGGCAGAATGGCTGCCGCAGGAGAGCAATCCCAGCCGGATCTCAATGACGCACACCATGGACAGCATCAGGAAGATGCAGCCCATGACGGAGCCGACGGCGGAAGAGAGCATCCCCAGCCTGAGCACCCTGTTGTTGATCCGCGCCCTGAACGCGTCCTCCCTGTCGTTGCTGTTGAGAATGTTGATCGCGAGCTTCAGGCCCTGCGCCACCAGGCTCGAGAAGAGGAAAGAACTGAAGGACACAACCTCGAAGACCAGCAGCCTCCGCGCCACATCCAAGCCGGCGTCGCACTCGCCCTTGTTCTCCAGGCTGTGCTGGCCCGGCGCCGTCAGGGACAGCCCCACGAACACGGCTATGGTGAAGAGGGAGTTCACGTTCACCAGCCCGTCCAGCGCCGTCACGTGAACGCTCGTCATGTTCTTCGACAGCGCGTCCCGGAGGCCAAGACTGTGATCGTTGCTCTTGTCTTCGTGCTCATCTTGCGCCATTCCCTTCCGCTGATACCGACGGCGCTGCCAGTGACGGTGGTGGTTCTGTGCCCGTCGAAGGAGTTTTTTTGGCGTCGCAGGGAAGGAAGGGAGAATCAGACAGGGATGCGGAGAGAATAGTAAATATATAAAGGAGACGCATGGTGTCGGTAACTTGGAAAAAGGAGCAGGAAGTAACCGGTCGGAGTCGGCACTTAGCACACGTACGGGATCTCAGTCATGCGATTTTATGGCGCATCTTTAATGTCCTTGACTTTTTATACCAGTTCAAAATTTTCCGGCCACAAGCCACTTCCCCGTTTTATAGAGAAACTTCCTCCGTAAAACTTTTCTCTTTGCAGAAACCGTGAAAAATAGTCTCATTCTTTTCGGTGTTTTATCTTCTTCTCAAATACTAGTGAAAAATAACTCTATGACTCCATTCGACTTTACTTATTGTTTGGCAAAAGAAGTCTCACATTAATCGTTTGCATCACATTAACATAAGACAACTTCAAAGCCAACCACGTGCCATGGATTCAAAACCTCAAGGCCCAAGACAATAATGCCTGCAACTTGTGATCCTTATCTTGTTGAAAATGAAAACTGCTCGACAATTAATTCTTCCTTTCGGGGAAGCATAGATTGCCAACGGTATCGCAAGAATATGCGAGATTTGTCCAAACGATCAACATCATAATCAAGTTAGCTTGAAGAAGCAGAGCAGGCCTGTTTGAAATATATAATAAATTGTGTTCTTTTCTAGCATAACAGGCCTAGCGATTGACTCGAGGGTGGAAGAAAGACCGACTTCAGACCATTTGTCTTTTTAGTAAAAGCATGTTACTGTTTCATGAATCTGCCCCGCTTCAAAGAAGTGAAGCAGTTTTATATAATACCTTTCAAGTGTCCAATGAATCTAATCTATTTCTGAGTTAGATGAATGATGCGCTTACTGTTCCCAAACAGCCTCCAAGCCACCAAGGTAATCAGTCTGCTCTCTCGATAGAAAAAAAAAACAAACAAACAAACCTGAACCCTATTCTGACATCCATTTAGGTTGAGCTAGGTCTTACCTGAACCAAATCCATTGACATCCCTATTCAGTTGAAACTAAAGAGCTTCTCTCTAACATAAAGGCAGTGGCCGAGCCAATAAAATTGGCTGAGAGGCACTTGTTTACAAATACGCATATTTGGTGAAGCACTTATATGAACATAAGGATAAATGTTTAAAGATGTCCATTTAAAAATAAAGAAATTTTAAGAGACTGCTATGGGCAAGTTACCATGTGGTTCTTGTATGAACCTTTTAAATTAAAAAAACAGCAAAATGCAATAAAAAGGTTAACAAAATGTTGAAAATTAGATACAACTGTGTGTCATAATTCTTGGTTGAAGTGTATCCATCCCTGTCCAGTTGGAACTAGACCCAAATAGCTAGGCTTTTGAATGAATCTTTTCAATATAAAAAAACAGAAAAATGCAATAAAAAGCTAATAAATTGTTGAAAATTAGATATAACTGTTCCTGCGCTTGAAGTGTAGAATCTTTTGAAACCCTTCATTGGGGAAAGGACAAAAGCAACAGGAATCCTTTATGAAAGAGAAAAGGATTGTGTGGAGCTTTGGGAAAGGCCATTGATCTCTAGAAAGCATGTAGGGCTCTGGATAGATTTGGATTCCCCCAGCGAACAATGGGCCCAGAGTGACAAATGAATTAAATTATGTAACAACCCTTTGGCTTCATTAGAGATGGATCCCCATAAAGTTTCATTGCTGGAAAAATGTTTAATATAGGAATGCGCCAGAAAAGGAAAAACAATTTTCTGCTCGTAGATATCACGTTCATAACAAGAAGAAAAAAGAAAAGCATGAAGTTATTCCCGTCTTTATGTTGACTAAAGTTAGTGGACAAAGATAAACAATCCAACAAGATGGAACATTAGGAAGAAAAAAACTTTAAAAAATTTTTGAAATTATGAAGAAATTATGAAAGTGGTAGTTGAGACTGGTAGCTGGGATGGGAGATCAATGCTTTTGAAAACGAAAGAGGGCCTCAGTTCCTTTGGTGCATATCCAACTCGAATTTGTATTTAACTAAATACAGAATTCTCGACTTGGAGGCAAAAATATCCAAGGATTTGGCAGGTCTCCCTCGTTGGAACGCGCAAAACTCGTTCAAATATTAGTTTGGCCTCCAAGGCTCTTAAAATTTTTTAAAAATAATTTAAATAAAATATAAAGATGCTAATACTTTTATGAATACCGATTCATTCGAAACCAAGCTAAAATTCAAGTTGCTTTTAGTGAAAATATTAATTTTTCCACAGTCCAAATTTTAATGTCATAGGAGCCATTAATTATGAGAAGAATACATTTAAATTCAAAAAATGATCACATTTGCAATATGCTTTTCACCAAAACACCCTTAAGATCATACTTATAAGCATAAATTACGGGGAAACAATGTTGGTAATCAATTTTAAGGGGTCAATAGCTTTTAGCCCCTACTTCAGTTATCTGAGATATAACATATATATATATATATATATATATATATATATATATATATATATATATATATATATATATATATATTCCAGACCCTTATATACTATACTTAATTGGAATCAATTTGAATATTATAAGCAAATTAGCTTGTGTAAATTAAGTTGAAAGTATGAAAATTAAGCGATTTTTTTCAAGACACCAAAATATCCTAGAAACGATAAATATCCTTGTTTAAGGAAATTTATTTGCTTCTCTTTCTTTCGCTCTTCTCCTTTTGAGGCATATTTCAGCTTCTTGAAAAGATATACGCCCTTCTATGATCTAAATAATGCACTATAATTGGTCCCACATTTTTGGCTTGTATATGACCTTCGATGCATTTGTTTATGCATGGGTTTGGTCTGTGCTGTGATATTGTACATGTGGGGTTGATCTTAATACATTTAACTATTATCTATATAATGTAGTTTATTTGAATTAGTTATCTAATTATGCACACTCTTCTTTGACTCATCACTAAAATAGAGTAGACTACACTATCTGTGTAGGACAAGTTGAGCCAAAAGTTAATCACGCAAGCAGATATTATATTGTCACATATCACACCATATGCCAATTGCTACTTATATATATATATACATACAACTGCCAAATTGGAGCATGGTCTTACCATTTGTTTCTAAGGTAAAGAAAATTAGAAAATTATTTTTTAAAGTGTGCTTTACCTTTTACAAAATGTCAGTGAACAACTCTTTCCTTTTCACTCTTCAAAATGATGCATGGCTTATGGCTCTTGTTTTGAAAAATTCTTGATGTTTCGTAAACTTCAAAAATGCGTGCATGCTTTGAGATTATGGTTAAAGGCCAGGCCTGGCCTCATGGAATTTTCCTCCTTTATGAACAATCAACTTAAACGAGATGGGATGATCTTCAAGCTCACACATGCTTTTACCTTTTCAAAGAACGTTTTAAACTACAAAAAAAAAAAAGGTAAAACGCATCAAAAGAAATAAAAAGAGGAGGGAATTGCAAAATTTGGAAGATTTCATCGCAAAAAGTCTTCGCCACCGTAAGTAGGGTTAGGTAACGGCCTCCACGTTTAGAGATCAGGTAAAAAGTTTTTTTCGTGACGCTTTGATGTCGCCGTTGCCGGGCGCCTTCGTCAGTGATGAATCACACTGTTTGACATTTGAGTTTAATCGGCAGGTCATCCACCGGCCGACGCTTGATGTGGCTTCACTTTTTCTCCGGGTTTAACCTTTTCTCATCATTTCAAAGACAACTCTTTTGGTTTTTTAAAAATTCCAAGACGCCGCTGAAGTTTGAAGCCCATAACAAAACACGGCTCGATTTTGAAAACTTAACAAACAGACCTTGAGTGTTCGCCTGCGTCTAGAGTTTGTACAGTCCTTTGTTTTTGTTGCCGCGCCGCACAATCCAAAGGTGTTGGCCCGTCATATTCAGCTTTTCAAATGAAATTCTAAAACATCTTTTTTACAAGCAGAGATGATAAAAAGTTTAAAAAAAAAAGACAAAGCATCCTTTTTCCTTGCAATGAAGTAGGTTGTTTGTTATGTCTTTTCATAAGCAACGACGACATGAGTCAATCACCTAACGATATGCGATACCCTTTCTAGACAAAGCACTCATAATCGTAGCTACAGAGCATAGTAAGCCTCCGCTTTGAATAATCAAAGTAATGTTTCATCTAGAACATATGAAAGTTTTGATTCATGAATTCTATAGTTTTAATTATATTTTACATCAGGCAAGTCACTTTCAATTTTATAATAGAATTTCATACTATTAAACTTGAAAGAAAATTAGAACTTGAATTTTTATTCTAAGTTCAGGCTGAAGTGAAATTTTTACCCGCTCACCCAGGCAAAGACCTGCCAATGGGTTAAGTTTATATATGTCAGAATTAAAGCTAACCACCCAAACCCCGGGGTGTGGCCAAGAGGGCTGTGCTGCCGCCGCCGGGTCGAGTGGACCAGCTAGAAGAGAGGGCCATTTGGGCCGTGACCATTCTCGTGGAAGATGGCGTAAGGCTTACCTGCCGAGGCCTTGCCGGGGGATGGCGAGTAGACACAAGGCGGCCCCCCAGCGCCGGACAGAAATGCGTCCGGCGGGGATGTAATGATCTGCGAAGGTCGACGACTAGCCGCTCTTGCCGAGGACGTTTCGCGTTCTCAAAGACGATTCCGAACGTGCACGTCCGCCGGCCGCCTCCTTAAGGGCTTCTCCGTCGGCCGCTTCCCGCGGCGAAAGGGCCGATGGCAAACACAGGAACGGGGAAGAAGATGATGATGGAGAAGACGAAGGAAAACCAAAACTATGGTGTGACTAAGAGAGGCTAAAACCAGTTACTTGATGCCAGTCCGCTTAAATTGCAATAAGAAGCGAACAGAAGAGCGAGATTTGTGCGTATGCCTTACTCCGTCAAGACCTCCTTCCACAAATTCCGCATCTCCTGTATTAAATGTCGACATAGATTTTGCCAATGGCAGGTTTTGAACAGACCGTGTCTATCTTTAGCCAGTAAGGATTTCCCTTTTCGCATGCATGGAGCATGTTCGCTTTCCTGGCAGTCCTTACCACCACCTTTCAGATTAATATATAGCAAGACAAAGCAATAGATTTAGCACCAGATCTGAGTTTTCCTTTGAATTTGTGTCGAAAACTCAGTAGGTTTATGTTTTAGCACCCGTCTGAAGTACTTCTTTTACACTAAAAGATGAGAAACAAGTGGGCCGATTCTCTCGACTACCAATCATTCAGATCGAGTAAAAATTTGCCGTCAACCATTTTCGTACTCATACACGGGCGCGCTTCAACTTTTGCCTCAGTTGTACAAATTTCATTTAAAAGTCCTCGTCAGCCCTCGTTGATTAAACGCATTCCATTTTATCAGCTCACTCAAACACGATAAAGAGGGCACCACCAGGAAACCTCAAATCATTTTCTTGTAAAGTTTTTTTAAAGAACAATAATAAAGAAAGCACCGCCATAGACGATGCAGTCTTTCCCTCCTCTAGCAGTCGGCGGCTTTGTACCTCCGGGCGTAATTGAAGGAAGTATAAAGCTTTTACACCCCATCACTACCAACCTAATGAACAAACTCGGTTTTGTTCTTTCATCTTTATGACGGAATCGTAAGCATCTATGACAAGCTTCCAGAGAACAGAACTAGGAGTTGTTTATGTCGTCCATCTTGCCAATTTCCCCGTACCTTTCAAGAGGCCAGGAGAAAACCTCCGAGGATGAGACCAATCTTAACATCCAAAATCATAATTTTGCGCAGTACAAAACTATGTCCAACCGAACTCCTATTCATTTACACGCTCAAAACACCGCGAAAAAGGGGAACACAAGAGCGACACCCTTCACACCTCAAGGTCCTCAAACACACAAAAGGAGACATAACATTGACACAAACCAGCACCAACATACTACCAGAAAGACTTCCCTAAGCGAATACTACCAGAAAGACTTCCCTAAGCGACGCTTCTCATGAAGTTATAATAATGTTTAACGTGCTTGTGCCTCAGTCAACCTCTTCCATCTTGCTCTCCTCGTTTGCATCGTCCTCCAAAGAAGGCATGTCTGTGTCCTCCCCTGCTGTGTCACCCTCATCAATGCTGAGGCCCAGTTTCAGCATCCTGTGAATCCTTGCCGCAAATGTGTTTGGATCATCCAAGCTGAACCCAGAAGTCAGCAATGCCGTCTCGAACAGCAGCAAGACCAGGTCCTTCACCGACTTGTCGTTCTTATCGGCCTCTGCCCGCTTTCTCAGTTCCTCCATGATCGAGTTCTCAGGGTTGATCTCCATAGTCTTTTTGCTCGACATGTATGAGGACATGCTGCTGTCCCTCAGGGCCTGAGCCTTCATGATTCTTTCCATGTTCGCCGTCCAACCATATTCCCCTGTCACCAGACAGCAAGGGGAATCCACAATCCTGTCGGACACAACCACCTTCTCCACTTTGTCACCCAATATGTCCTTTATCACTTTGCAGAGCCCTTCAAACGCCTTTTTCTTCTCCTCCCTCGCCTTCTTCTCTTCCTCCGTTTCTTCCAGCTTCAGGCCCTCCTTCGTTGCCGACACCAACTTCTTGCCGTCGTACTCCTTCAGTTGTCCAACTGCATACTCATCGATGGCATCCACCATGAACAGGACTTCGTAACCCTTTCTCTTCAGTCTCTCCAAGAACGGAGAGTTCTCCACTGCCTTCTTGCTCTCACCGGTTATGTAGTAGATGTCCTTCTGTCCTTCCTTCATCCTAGTGACGTAGTCCTTCAAGCTTGTCATCTCGTCGCCACTCTTTGTTGAGTAGTACCTCAGCAACTCCGCCAACTTGGCTCTGTTTTGGCTATCTTCATGAATACCCAACTTGATATTCTTCGAGAAGGCTTCATAGAATTTGTTGTAGTCCTCCTTGTTCTCCGCGATCTCTGTGAACATCTCGATGCATTTCTTCACCAGGTTCTTCCTGATAACCTTCAGGATCTTGTTCTGTTGAAGCGTCTCACGGGAGATGTTCAATGGAAGGTCATCCGAATCGACAACACCCTTCACAAACGCAAGATACTCGGGGATCAGCTCTTCACAGTTGTCCATGATGAACACGCGACGAACATAAAGCTTGATGTTGTTCATCTTCTTCCTCGTGTCAAACAGATCGAAAGGAGCACGCCTTGGAACAAAGAGGATGGCTTTAAATTCGAGCTGCCCTTCGACGGAGAAGTGCTTCACGGCAAGATGATCCTCCCAGTCGTTGGTCAAGCTCTTGTAGAAGGAAGCATACTCTTCCTTGGTAACCTCTTCTGGCTTTCTCATCCAGATGGGCTTCTGCTTATTGATGAGAGTCCATTCATGAGAAACCTCCTTAACCTTCTTCTTCTTCTTCTTTTCCTTCTCTTCATCAACGTCCTCTACTGCGCCCTCTTCCTGCTTCATCTCTTCCTCTTCATCATCGCTCACCTCTTTCTCTGTGGTTTTCTCAGTCCACAAATAGATGGGATAGCTAATGAACTCGGAGTGCTTTTTGACGAGGTCCTTAAGTCTCCTTTCCTCCAGATACTCGAGCTGCCAAAAAAGAGAACATAAGAGCTAAGATTATCTCATTCTCAATCATAAAACTGTAGCCCAGATTTAATCCTTGTCAACGCAGAACTCTAAAATCCGCTAAAGCTCAACAGCATCAATTTCGCAAGTTTCTCGAGAGATTTAAAAGAGAAACATAAAAGGAATTACATAAGCCCAAATATACCTGATCTTCTTTCAGATGCAGGATGATCTTCGTGCCCCTTCCAAGATTTTCGCCTGAGACATCCCTAGTCACAGTGAAAGAACCACCAGCTTGCGACTCCCAGATGTACTGTTCGTCATCGTTGTGTTTCGTTACGACAACCACCTTCTCTGCGACCAGGTAAGCCGAATAGAATCCGACACCGAATTGACCAATCATGCTAACATCTGCTCCAGCCTGCAAGGCTTCCATGAATTCTTTCGTACCCGACCTAGCAATTGTTCCCAGATTGTTCACCAAGTCTGCAAAAGGAAAGCTGCTTAGTAAAAAGATGAACACCTGATCAAAAGGAAAATTTAACCGAAGGAAGAGGAAGGAATACATACCTGCTTTCGTCATGCCAATGCCGCTATCGATGATGCTTAGAGTCTTATTAACCTTGTCAGGCACAAGCCGGATGAACAGCTCAGGCTGCGCATCCAGCTTGCTTTTGTCCGTAAGGCTCTCGAACCTAATCTTGTCCAATGCCTATGAGCAGCATTCAATCACAGTCAATAACAATAGAAAACATGATTAAGAAATTGGGGAAGTTCAGAGAAAGTCCCATTTTATGATGAACATTCAGAAACACGAGACAACTTCGTTCTTGAAAACCATAACAGCATGACTAGCAACTCGCGTTTCAAGTAACATGCTTGACTAAAGTATTCGACTTCGACATCAATGACCACTACAAAGAAATCAAATCTCCTACCAAGGAAAACAACCAAAAAACTAACTTCCGCCTTTCCGAAACAGATCATCAAACCAATGAAAGCCAAGTTAACACTATCAGTATCATTCAAAGCAGATGCGATCATTCAGAAAATATAGATCCAGCACGACATGCCGGAGCCGATAAAACGACTTGAACTTTAGCACAAAGTCTGAACAGATGAAGAACGGACACTTTCACAAACGAACTAATTTTACCAACTAATGTAGGCCAAACATTGACACAGTCACACAGGAATAATTCTCAGAATGAAGGATCAAACAATGAGTCATCATGGGTGCCTCCTAACCCAGAGGCAAAACAAATATATAAAAATTTTGCAGCTTCCAGAATGTGGGTAGTTCCCGAAGCCAAAAAATCGACACACCAAAGTACCAAGCACAACTATGAGGAATTTCTAGAGGAGATTATGGATAAAAGCAGAGGAAGGAAAAAGGAGGCACTCACATCCGAGGAGTTGCTGATAAGTTCTCGAAGGAAAATCTCCTTGTTGCTGTAGAAGGTATTGATGATGAGGCTGAGAAGCTGGTTGATCTCCGCCTGGAAAGCGAAGGTCTCGGTCTCACCACCCTGCATGTGAACGTCCGCCATTGACACAGAGAGGCGCTGGATTGACGAGAGAGACGGGGGAGTAGATCAAGGAAGCGGGAATGCGAAGGCACCAACAGATCAACTGAATCGCTTTCGTCGAGAAACACCACCAAAGGAGGACAGCATTTATAAAAGGCTTTAAGCGGTTTGGAGAATTTTCGGGAAGCGGCACGGTTCTCCCCTGTTCTGGAGAGTTCTACAAGGCGCGCGCTCCCACTCCCCCTGCCAATTCACATAGAAATATCGGATATTGGCTCCAAGACACCAGTTAGCCATGTCCGGCACCAAAGAAGAAATTTCTTGAGAAGTTGAAGCGTTGCTCTGGAGAGTTCCACTCTACAGTGGTTGTCTGGATTTTTGGATAGTTTCCATATAACAAGGCTCAGCTGCTTCCAGCGAGTTCCACAACACACACTCTTGCCTCCAAACTTTGTTTTCTCTTTTCAAAATTCAATCGGCCACGCAACTATTCAGGAATCGGGTGTGAGTCGTAAAAAAATAATAAATAATAAAGGATATATATTAATTAATAAAAATAGTGAAAAAATATTTTAAATTTTCTATAAAATATTTAAAATCAAACGTCCACTCTTGATACATTGCTTGATTTGTCACTTCGAACTAGGCTGGCAACATTGCCCTCTTCTCTTGAGTTAATGGGAGGTTAACTTACCTTCAAATTAGAGCTGAAGTTTTTTGTCCCTTTTTTTGTTCTTAAAGTCTAAGAGTTATGTAGGTATTAGGTCGTAAGATGTTCATATACTTCAACTTACATGTAGTGGTCTACTTACATCTAAAGAAGCACCTTATTCCAATCCACCCATTTGAGTTGTACCCCTTCAAACACTTCTTTCTCTTTTTGAAACTCATTTTCTTTACCAAATCTGATTTTAAAAAAAAAAAAGTCAGATCGGAGCCCAGGTCATAAAATTCGACATATCCACAACACCTACTTTTCAGTTCATGCTTACGTTGCTTTTTCGAGAGAAATCCACAATTCTCTCTTTCTTTGCCAAGTGATGTGTAGTGTAACTAGTCCGGCAGATTCAGTTTCCATGAGTGTTGCATCTTGATGACATGAGGAGACACTACTTTGGGTTAAAGGGATGCTATTGGAAGCTAAGTAGACTGCTTTTGTCCCTTCTGTCCGACTCCGTAGGCTGCTATACAGGGGCGGAGGGAGTGGGGGGCCGCCTAGGCCATGGCCTCACCCTAACAAATGAAAAAAAAAATTATAGTATAAAAATTGAAATTTTCTTTTTGCCTTTATGTATTTTTTAAATGTGAGTTCAGCTTGGCCTTACCCAAATCCAACCCACAAAACACAGTCCCCATTTGGCCCGCCCTTGCAACAAATCCTGGCTCCGCCCCTGCTGCTAGATGTGATCGGAGACCTCTTATCTGGATTTGATACTTTACTTCCATGTGTAAAACAATAACATATGGCCTAAAAAACATCAACATATGTCTAATAACATGTGGTCTAAAAGGATACTGGTGGTAGTCATATGTGCGCTATATTTGGATCAGTGTCAGCGCCTAAGGTCTGCATCCAATTTGGGTTTGTTTCCCCATTTTAATCGATCTTGACTAAGAGTAAAAGGTATTCTATGTACCCGTTCGAATGCGGGGAAAAAAATTACATATGCAATATCCTTGATATGCTCTCAGCGTTCCTTCTGTTACACCTTATTTGGATGTAGTGAGCACAGGCTCCTTCTTTTTTAGCAAAATGTGAATTTGGTGATGTGATGAACAACCTTTTCCGTAACATTATTTTACAAGACATATAGTTTTAAAGCCATGAACTTCTAACTTTTACAGCCGTAGGTTTAATGTATATCACCAATTAAAGAATAAGAATCAATTGCTACGGACACCAAATATCAGGTAGATTTGCACTTGGAACCGATGAAATATAAAACAACATTGAAGTCGTTCTACACAGTAGCTCTTCCTAAACCATTAATCAGATTCGTGGAACAAAATAAGGTCCTGCTGGAGGGTTTCCGGGCGGGAGATGAACCCGGTTAACACCGGATAATCTATGTTAATGAATTCAGCTCACAGTGCCACATATCCCCTTTCCCCCCGGCGGCATCGGCGTTGGACGGAAGAGTATATCTGCCGTTTCGTGAAAGCGGATAGGTCGCTTTTTTTTTACATGAGAACTTTTATCTGTTTTGTTCGATTCAAACATTCAAATAGGGCAAAGGAATAACTATTTATACCACTTCGCATACGATTCAGGTAGGTAGGGTTTTGCAAGACGACGCAGACCCATACCACTGTACATTTCATTTGCTTCAGGGGAGGTCTTTGAACGCCTTTCATGTCAACTTTTTGTCCTACTTTCCACTTCCTCGTCGAAGCATAAAAAAGACCATAACTACAAAAGGTTTGCACCACCCGACAAGTTCATTCAGTACTTTGAACTGCCATCTGTCACAACGATAAGAGGAACCTATACAATTACAAGGAGCTTTTCCCCGTAAAGCCAACAAGCTCTCAAACTATTAGAGGCCAGTCCCCAGCCAACCAGACTAAGCATCGAACGGCCATAAACCCAAGCCTCGTAGAAGAGAACACTGCAGTCTGCCCATCACTGACCTGCTTACATAGAATTAGTAACACCAAAATATGGGATCACACCATGAATAATTTCAATGGTTTGGAACTACAATATGACCACGACTTAACAATTTTTGTTACTGACCAACCAACCATGAAGCAATCGCCAGAAACGATCTAAAAATTACATGCAGTGGCGCTAACAAATTCTGGAGTTTCACTTTTAATCAACATGAGAACATTTCTCAAACACCGAGCTCAGAAAAGGGGAAAAAAAGAGAAATCGCCGTGGCTCCACCTCCCCAAGCAGCGGCAGAAGCATGCTACGTTTAATCGACCTCCTCCATCTTGCTCTCGCCGTTGGCATCATCCTCCAGTGGGGGCATATCGGCGTCGTCTGCAGCACCAGCCTCGTCCTCGTCAATGCTCAAACCCAACTTCAACATTCTGTGGATCCTCCCTGCGAAGGTATTGGGTTCATCCAAGCTGAACCCAGAGGTCAGCAATGCCGTCTCGAACAGCAGCAGGACCAGGTCCTTCACCGACTTGTCGTTCTTGTCGGCCTCTGCCCGCTTTCTCAGTTCCTCCATGATCGCGTTCTCCGGGTTGATCTCCATAGTTTTCTTGCTCGACATGTATGAGGACATGCTGCTGTCCCTCAAGGCCTGAGCCTTCATGATCCTTTCCATGTTGGCCGTCCAACCATATTCCCCTGTCACCAGACAGCAAGGGGAATCCACAATTCTATCAGAGACAACCACCTTCTCCACTTTGTCTCCCAAGATGTCCTTCATCACCTTGCACAGCCCTTCGAAAGCTTCCTTCTTTTCTTCCTTCCGTTTTTTCTCTTCCTCCGTTTCCTCCAACTTCAGTCCCTCCTTAGTAGCTGAGACTAACTTCTTTCCATCGTATTCCTTCAGCTGTCCAATTGCATACTCATCAATCGCGTCCACCATGAAAAGGACTTCGTAACCTTTCCTCTTCAGTCTCTCCAAGAATGGAGAGTTCTCCACCGCCTTCTTGCTTTCACCAGTGATGTAATAGATGTCCTTCTGCCCCTCCTTCATCCTTGTCACGTAATCCTTCAAGCTTGTCATCTCGTCACCACTCTTTGTTGAGTGGTACCTCAGCAACTCCGCCACCTTGGCTCTGTTCTGGCTATCTTCGTGGATACCCAACTTGAGATTCTTCGAGAAGGCTTCATAAAACTTGTTGTAATCCTCCTTGTTCTCTGCAATCTCTGTGAAGAGCTCGATGCACTTCTTAACAAGGTTCTTCCTGATAACCTTCAGGATTTTGTTCTGTTGAAGCATCTCACGGGAGATGTTCAGTGGAAGGTCATCGGAGTCAACGACACCCTTCACAAATCCAAGGAATTCTGGAATGAGCTCCTCACAGTTGTCCATGATGAACACACGCCGGACATAGAGCTTGATGTTGTTCATCTTCTTCCTGGTGTCAAATAGATCAAAAGGAGCACGCTTCGGGACAAACAGGATAGCTTTGAATTCAAGCTGTCCTTCAACAGAGAAATGCTTGACTGCAAGGTGTTCCTCCCAGTCGTTGGTCAAGCTCTTGTAGAAAGAAGCGTATTCTTCCTTCGTAATCTCTTCTGCCTTCCTCATCCATATGGGCTTTTGCTTGTTTGTCAGTGCCCACTCATGGGAGACCTCCTTAACCTTCTTCTTCTTCTTTGTCTCCTTCTCTTCATCAACTTCTTCAACTTCTCCCTCCAACTCTTTTTTGTCTTCGTCCTCATCATCACTGACCTCCTTCTCCGTAGTCTTCTCAGTCCACAGGTAGATGGGGTAGCTGATGAACTCCGAGTGCTTCTTAATAAGGTCCTTAAGCCTCCTCTCTTCCAGGTATTCCAGCTGCAGTCATGGACAATTTATATGAGAACACATAATTGGCAGCATCAGACGATTTATATAGAATGTGTATATTGTACACTTATACTGTAATACACCCAATTAATCACATAATTACAATACCTGATCCTCCTTCAAATGTAGGATGATCTTGGTACCCCTACCCAGGTTCTCTCCGGAGACATCCCTGGTCACACTGAAGGAACCACCAGCCTGAGATTCCCAAACATACTGCTCATCGTCATTGTGCTTGGTGGTAACAATCACCTTCTCCGCAACCAAGTATGCAGAATAGAACCCCACGCCAAACTGGCCAATCATGCTCACATCAGCACCAGCTTGAAGTGCCTCCATGAATTCTTTCGTACCGGACCGCGCAATGGTACCCAAGTTGTTAACCAGGTCTGCCATGATCCAACCTCATTAATCACTGAACAAGTAAATGAAAGGCAGAAACCTGTGTGTGTGCGTGTGTGTGAGAGAGAAGAGGAAAGCATACCAGCTTTTGTCATCCCAATGCCACTATCAATTATGCTCAAAGTCTTGTTAACCTTGTCAGGTACAAGGCGGACAAAGAGCTCAGGCTGTGCATCCAGCTTGCTCTTATCCGTCAAGCCTTCAAATCTAATCTTGTCCAACGCCTAAAAACAAAACATCACCACATCAGACACATGCAACTCCAAAGCAAAGAAACCAAAAAACATCGAATTATAAATCGAAGCACAATACGTAAACAGTTTGATTGTCCACCCATTGATGAGTGACTGGTAGGAATCAGACGCAAAACTCAAGCAATAAAACAAGACGTTTCGGCCTCAACGTTGGCCTCAGAAAAGAACTCATACACCACGGGAAATGATCAGCATGCGAGTTTTAAAAGTATCTGAGACAACAAAACTGTCCCCGACGGAGACTTAAGGAAAAGAACGATGTAAAACTAACTGGAGCTTCTCAACTGCAACTGTTGTCATCCACGCATTCAAATAGAATTTAAGAAAAAGGAAACCCAAAAATAAATTATAGCATTACAAAGACACATCCACGTGGGAGTCCCGCAGAATATGCAAAAAAAAAAATGACCATCACTATCCCACGGGCCACAACTAAGCTCATTTCCGTTGCTTGAAAAAGTCCCACTGACCTCTACTCCGCTAAAGTACTACATAAGCAGGCGATTTCATTTCTCACAAGCATTGACTTAAGAGACCATGAAAGAAGACTCAACATCCCAATAAAGGCAGTCTGGGTCTTCCAACGACTAAAGGATCGATTTAAATAGACTTAGTGTCTCCATTACGGACAAAGTGTAGATAACAACGAAAAGGTAAAAGGCCAAACAAAAACAGATTACTCGCAGGACCTTAGTAACACAAAGCTCATGTTAAAATATACATTCTAAACGGCTCCAACAGAATGCCGGAACATGTAATAGGTAGCACTATTCTGAAGCAAGGAAATACACCAACAAAACCACCAAGATTCACAAAAACGCCTTAATTCGACAGGCCAGATAATGAAAAGATCAAGCACCAACCAAAATGACAAAATAGTCGTTCACATAAACAGAGCAAAGAGACAGAAAGGAGCGGGAACTCACATCGGAGGAATTGCTGATAAGTTCCCGAAGGAAGATTTCCTTGTTGCTGTAAAAGGTGTTGATGATAAGGCTGAGAAGCTGGTTGATCTCCGCCTGAAAAGCGAAGGTCTCCACCTCTCCGCCCTCCACTCTAACGTCCTCCATTGATCCGACCTACCAAGAAAGAACAGAACAAAAACCGGACGCAAAGAAAGAACTTGAACGAAACAGAGAACAGAGAGAATCGCACGAAAGGACGGAGAAGAGCTTCTCAACCACGGCTAGGGCGAGTGAGGAAGGGAGGGAGGAGGAGAAGACTTATATTCCCACCTAGGTCTTCTGGAGACTTCGATGGCCGATCTTGCTTCTCTGTCCCTTTTACTTTTCTTTTTCAAATTTCCCTTTTTCTTTTCTGCAATGGTGGAGGAAAATGCCCTGAACTCCAGAAACTTCTGCTAGTCGGGCAATTCCAGAATGTTCTGAGAGTGACGTGGTCGATCATGGGGTGGGCTCTCAGATTTAACGGTCTGCGGGCGATTCTTGGCCGTTGGATTTGAGATTGACGGTTCGGACACAGTCTAATGGCGTTCTAGCTTGGCCCTTGCCGGTCCTAAGGGTCCTCGTCGATGCTAGTTTGGGCGAAAGTCCGGAGTCCGTGGGGCCACGACGCTCCATGTCGAGCCAACGGTTACGTCGGCCAAAACTGGATCCGGTTCCTACAATTTGACCAAAACTGGATCCAGATCAGTGGTTCCTACAATTTGACCAAAACTGGATCCGTATTTGGATTTCGGGTTGGAATGTTACTGAGATCTATCTTTTATGCTGCAAAAAAAGTCATCAAATACATAAATTGAAGCGCAGTGAGTGTTGCCGGTCGAGTGTGTTTGGCCCGACCAGAAATGGCTTGAAAAAGTCGACCCGTAACAGTGAGAAAGCAATCCAAAGTACTAAAGCCCCTAAAAGTATGCCTTGCACCTTAAAAAATTGGAAAAAGAATGAAAGATTCCATTTTCTCCCAGGTGGTAAGGATTATTTCTCTTGCTCATACTAAAACTACCGTTTGCACTATATGTGATTATAAATGATGTTCACAGATTCAACAATCATACACTAGACACAATGTAATTGTATTTTTAAAAAAGAAAGCGTCATGCCCTTAAATATATGTTTTGACGCCAAGTGTTTTAAGGATAAATATTTTTCTTATCCAATGTTTTCTAAATAATTTGCACTTTTACAAAACGGATTTTCAATTCAAACTGTGACAACTTGGCTCAAATTAGCTTGAAAATCCAATCTCTTGAATTCAAATTCCCCCTATTACCTATATTTCCCCTTCAGCACCTAAAAAAATGCATCAACCACAACACAATGTTATGTTACGCATATTTTTTCGTTATTCTATTTAACAAAGTTGATAGTGGGGGTCACTCCGAAGGCACTCCCTACATTGTTATATCATAAAAAGTAAGAGTGGTATAGAGGGACTATAAGTTTTGAAATTTACATGCCTATAGTTGGAATGACAGTGGGAACGGATTTCGTTTTGAAATTTCCAGAACAGTAAGATTACCTTCTTTTTCAGGTGTTCATGACTTAGGGACTAGGAATAAGCTATGTTCGGCGAATCTTTTCTTTTGGCGTTGCGGGAGTTTGATGCAATTGATTTCTCCGGATGGCAGTGCTAAAGTCATGTTTTTTTTTTAGGGATGGTGATTTAAACTTCTTTGCAAGAAATTTTGCCACGCTCAACAAACACTTTAAATTTTTTCTAGGAATATTTTTCTGGGTCCATCAAACGCAATCTGCAATGGGAATAGGTGGAAAAAAATTCTCTTCTACCCTATTCCAGGAACTTTTTCCATGACAAAAAAATCTATGGATTTTTTTCAAGTGCATCAAACGCACCCTTAGACTTTTACCTAGCAACCACTGCATCAGCATAGCCATCACCGTGTGAGGCAGATTATGGTGGTTTCTCCCTTGATTTCTACATTCCGTAGAATCCTGTATATAGAAGTTGGTTGACATTTATGACTGCAAGCGTTTAGTTGAAAATCTAAGAATGTGTTTTTCCAAGTAAACGTATAAACCCACAAATCAACAGACAGATCCCCGACTCTTAACTTGCAAAATTCTTTAACCTTAACTATCAATGGCTTTTGACCTTACCCTTGAGACGAGATATGTGGAATCCGTTAATCTTTCTAAACTACAATAAACTTGTTAGAAGACGTTATCAGTAGATAAGTGCCGGAAGAAAGTGTTACCACCTTATAGTTACAGTTTCCGGGCTATATAGAAGGGAAAACAAAAGGAAATCTTGAGGCCGCTTGCTGGATGGTGGATTGTAAGGGAGAAACGACAGTAACATGTATACACTATACATTATAGCTAAGAGAAGGAGCAGATAGGGTGATGGGTGATAACTTCACTAGTTTATTTATTTCAAAAACTTAACAGACTGAACTGCACGCTGCTTCCAAATGCAAAGTTTATGTTTCCCACTGTACCTTAAGCTTGGATCTTTCTCATGGCCGTGAAGAGCACTTTAACTTGATAAAGTAAATAATAAACCTTTCGTTTGGGGTTGAAAGGAAATGGATCATTTTTCAACAATCGGCCTGAATGAGTTTTTGATTGTTAACTTGGAAGATGGTATGATCTCCAAACAATCTCGGCAGCATTAGAAAATTTGAATAGCTATGCTCAAGTTGTGGGATATACATATCAGAGCAAAACAAAAACATCTTCAGGAATTGCACAAGCTAGCAAAACAAACTATAGACATAATTACATGCAAGACAGCTGAAACAATAGTATTCCATAGAAGGATTAAAGGCAAAAATAGGGAAGGCTGAGAAAAACCTCCCTCCGGCAAAAGCAGAAACTTTGCTGACAAGCATGTTTCTGAATGCTAGTCTAACAACTAGTCCTCAAGACCATGAAAAATAAATGCTGCATTCTGCCCTGTTCCTTGTGTACATCTCTCTTCCAAGTACAAAAGTTTAGTCACCTGCATGCATCCGAGTATATGAGCAACAGTTCGTGTGTTAGGGCAAATGATTCTTGGAGACATTATTAGCAGCACGTTCACGATTCCTCGGCACATAATTATATGACCAGGATGACAAGAAAGAAAAAGTGACAAGAAAACAAGACGCATGACCCAAAGAGTAAAGCATAAATTCAGACATCACAAGCATTTCGAAGGTCTAAAAAGGCATGAACGATGATCGCTACAGACAAGCAACACCACAGAGACCAGGTGTCATCATATAGACAAATAAGAACAATAAAATTGCACGGACCAAGCCATCTGATTTCAGAATGTTTGTTGTCAGTTTACAGAACAGGATGGTTGGTGACGGGTAAAGCATCAGAATGATAACCAATCAAATTCTGAAAATATGCTCAAGATAGTGCCCTGCATCTTGAAGTTTGAAGCAAAAGGTACTGTCAAGGCCAAGGACAAAAGAATACCTAAAAATATCTGGAGAAACTCAGCTCCCTGTCTTCTCAAAAAAATGCTCGATTTGCAGGCATCCTTGAGCCTGCCCGTTTTGCTTTGTTACTTCTGCCCACTTTTTAGAACGTCTCATTGCAAAAAGATTATGCTTCCGTGCCTGCAAATTCACGAGAAAAAGCTAATAAAACATGGATACAGATATATAACATGGGTTATTAGTTTTGACAAGTATGGTATATAGTGACATAGAATGGGAGATAAAATGAGTAACTTTAGCGGTATGACTTTATAACAACCATAAAAAAATTGAAACATAGGGACTTGATTCAGTAAAAAGTAACATGATAACTAATAATAGTAATGAAGGAACAAAAAATGGTTGGACTCACAAATGACTGGTTTTGGCTTCTCAACACCTTGATTTTACCCCCTCTTCCATCTGCACCAACAGCAATCAACTGTCCTACAGCAGGAGGATCTTTAGGCGCCATTTGGCCCTGCCTGCACCATTTTCCCGTTGGTCTGCTTGCTATGTTAGATCCAAAAAGTCCACTAGGAAAGCATTGATCACCTGCAGATTAAAGAGTAATAGTGATCATGAACACCAAGAAGACGTGAATGACTTGCAAGCCAAAGGAATAGCAAGTGCTAGCAGAAATTAGGCAAAAATAGACCTCAATTTAGTCTGAAATTTTATTATTACAGGGTGCTGCAAGTTTTATTAGAAACAATTTACCTGCGTGTGTAACAGAATTAGTATGAGATGTTGCCTTTTCCTTCACAATCGGGATAATACTTTCATCATCCAAAGTAATCAGCAAACTTGCATCATTCTGATTATTTGACCTACTATGATTTGTATCATTTGTACAAGCCAGATCCATTGATTCAACAGGCACAGACTTTCTCGTGTCAGTCCGCCCTGACAAATCCATGTCAGCATTAGTTTCAACTGCTGACAACTGATTCGAATCTTTGGGCTTCTTGGAGCACTGCAATGCCATGCAGCTTTTCAGTTCGGTTCTTGATTTTCCAAGCCCAATGATAGAATAATCAACAGCGGCCATCTCAGTTTGTAGAGCAGATTCTTCCACTTCAATATGGACCATCTCCCTTTTTGAAGCTTTGGGACTGGAGCAGTTTTGATACTTGGGAAGAAAACCATTTTCATTTACATTAAATGATGGACTTGGCAATAAGAAACCTGTGTCTGAGCTAGCACTTGGCAAAGAGGAAGTGGGTAGCAGTTGTGGACCAACATCACCAGATTTTTCTTTTGCTTTTAAATTGCAGTTATTTGAGTCGCTAAAGCAAAGTTTGACACCATATTCATCAAAGCCTTCTGCACGAAATCTTTTCGATGAATTCAACTTTAAATTCCTCAAGGAATCATTTGCCTCATCCTCAATGGTCCTTTCCAGTTCTTTCACTCTTTCCTGATAAGTTTGCAAAAAACTCCATGAATACAGGAAGGGCATGATAAAAGAATAAACACATTAAGTGATCAAAAGAGGATTTTACTTTCAATTTTTCTATCTTTTTCACAGCCTTTTCAAGTTTCTTTTGTGAAATTTGCCCTTCTCTTCCCAAAAGGTTGCATTGAGCCAACAACTCTTTATAACTCCTTTAAAATCCACGTGAAATATGAAGTTAGATGCACTGACTCGTGTAGAATGACAAACCAGTGATGAGGAATCATGCATAAAGTTGCTCATAACAGTGAAAAGCCCAGGCAATTTTAAACAAAAGGGCCTAATGAAAGCCAATCTAACAATTGATATCTTGATAATGAGAAGTGGTCGTAAAAGCAGACACAGAAATAAATTCATGATAGAATACATGATTTGCCTCCAATATGATGTATCTTGTACTTTTGTCCAGATTTGCCTCCATTTTTGAGAGATAGAATAACATGATAAAATTGCCAAACTGCACATGAAGCAACTTATATACGTTCCAGAAACCGGCAAAATAATCTAGTAATGCTACATTTTACCAGATTAACCATATCAAGTTCAACAAACATCAGTAAGATTGCAACCCGATTGCTCTAACCAACCATGTCAAGTAATGAGTTTATGTTCATGCATGAAGGAGAGAAAGAGAGAGAGAAATGTATATTATGAGATGATATAGTTGAGAATTGCCTGAACTGCACATATCCACAAGGTTCTCACCAGGACTGACAGGAGATAAACTAGGTAACTCAACAAGTCAAATATGGTAGACGGTACTCATTCAACACTAGATATTGGGATCTGGCATGAATGAAGCAGAAGGAGATAAAGGTAACGTCGAAAGTTTAACATTCAAAAAAATGGCATGCTAGCAAGAAACAGCAGCAGGGAACGAAAAGACAAGAAACTGTTCCCTTTCCTTTCAACAAGAAACTAGTTCTGGAAGCCAACGAAGTTGCTCAGCAGAAACCTGAATGTGGACATCCGTAGGACTAAGGGTCAGCGAAAAGTATATTGTTTCACGCACTCAATTTGACAGGAGGAGAAGCCCAACATATGAACCATACATATTTAGCATAGTATCAGATCGTCACAACTTAAGCAGGCTCTTTTTCTTCTGGCCACGGAAAATGAAACCCATTGAAATGAAGCAGTTAAATCCAAGGAGCATTCATATGAAAAAACTTCAAAGAAAGGCTACTGTGCACTACTTTCAACAAATTCGAAGTAATCCAGAATGCTTGTCCCGAACAATTGAAATTCTGTAATTTTAGCTTTTCATTTGAATTTCCCTTCCTGACTTCATGTCAAGTCCCGATCAATGTTGACAGCGATTAGTGACAACTACTTTCCTGGATAAAAAGTCAGAAGTGCACCTCTGAGTCTCGAAACGTGGTCATCGCATTTCAGGGGAATGGAAAGCAATACAAGCACAGAGTTCTGAGTCTTTTGAGTAATGAAACTAAAGACGGGGATTTTAGCCAGTGCCTGCTAATTTACACCACACGTTAATGAGGCTTTGATCTATGTGCTACAAATAATGGATGATCGTACGAAATCTCGTTTTCCCCTCATTAGACGAAATAGAGAAATGCTTACTTGTTGCGAAGTATTAGAGACCTTCTCAAGGTAATTATGACGTCCTCGCTATTCGTCCCATGAGCAATAGATGCCAGTCTAGTTATCTCTTGCTCGTCAATATCCAAATTCAACATCCTGGATCGATTTATTAAATGGAAAAGAGAAACGCAGTCAGGTAAAGTTGTACTTGTAAACCGATCAAACAAACATTTTATGGCCTCTGAGCCGTTGCATGTCTAACAAGTCATCTTACAATTTATGTGCAGCAAGCTCCTTTGCTAGAGCTAAACTCCTCTCCTGTGATTTGGAGCACTCCACACTCGACTGCGCTAGCTCCTGTTGCGTAAAAATGAAAATCGTTAGATTCAGTTCCGCATTGTAGCATTTTTACTGCTTTATAATTATGAAGCAGTCAAGCAATATAGAGGAGTCCCACGTCTGTCTTTCTCTTGAGAAGCTGCTGAAGAGATGTTTTCTCCTTTGCAGTTTCCACCTTCAGAGCCTCTTCCTTTGCAGCTCTGTCTTTAGCCACGGATAGCTGCGATAACAATGCGTCACAACAGGCGCCATGAAGAATGAAATGGATTGAAAAACTCAAATATAAACTATCCTGTGTACCCACATTGTAATATCCCGTTCGATGCAACTTTGGCGTCGAATAAATCGCAAAAAATATAAGAATACTGAATACCTCTATCATCAACTCCTTCAAACGCTGCTCTTGCTGCCCAAATGCCTGATTCACCGCAGCGAGCTGTTCCCCCAATTTCTTCAGTTCCCCTCGCAGTGCCTGAGATGGAGGACCAAAAGATACTAAGACAAGTCACAATTGCCTGAAATTTCACGATGATGGCGTCAAAATTTTCGGGTCGAATCGTACAATAACATCATCTTGGGACGCATCAAAACAGCGGGATTTCTCCGGCGCCTGCGTGGGTTCGCCAAGCGACTGGAAGTAGAGGCGATTGACGCTCTTCTGACAGCACTGCTGCTTGCACACCGGGCAGGTGTTTTTCTTCCCCGATGGGCAGTATTCGAACCACTGCTGCAAACTTCGATGAATGCCAACAAACCAAAGGATCAGAAAAACAGGGAAAAACTCGTAGGGAATATATACTGAATGAATGGTAACTGAACGAAGTGGTTGATGGTCGCCAAACCAAAGCTCGTGGAAGACGTGACCGCATAGGGAGATGGACTGGAGATCTTCGACTACGGGCCTGAGCTCCTCGAAACATATGGCGCAGATGGTCCTCGAGAACCCGTCGCTCGGTTTCAGATCGTCCGGTTCCATCATCTCCCCAGAGAGAGAGAGAAAGAGGGAGGGAGGGAGAGGAGAGGGAGTATTTTGCAGATGGCGCGTATTTCAAACAGAAGAGCAAAGGACGCAACGCGTTCGCGGGAACTTGACAAAGAGAAGAAATCTCGAGTCACATGGATACGTTAAGAGGACGAGTTGTGGCACGCGTTAGATTCATGGATCGGCCGCTTGGATACAGTAGACATCTGATCCAACTGCCGCTGCCGTTCGGCCCATGACTTGTAGTCGGCGGTTGCCCAATTTCTTGCTTGTCGAAGACCGACCGAGGGCCGTGCAACCTCTACAGGGAGAAAAAGACGGAAGTAAAGTTCTCAGGCGTCGTTTGCTATGCCTTTACTCCTTAGGAGGATCTCCATCCGTTGCTGGTCCCTTCTGATACTTAACTTGGTAGCGGGAAAGCAACCATTGAAATGGAACGCAAGGCATCTCAAATTCCTCGGACTTTCAAGCCAACTCCCTTTTTTTAGAGGTTTCAACATCTCCCTATATATATATATATATATTGAATGATAACTGATTATTTAAAGTCACTCAACAATTTAACTAAGACTAGGCATTCAACCATTTAACCAAAATTTCCGAAGCGAGTAGTTGATCTAATCAAGCTTGTTTATGAGTAGTTGAGAAAATATAAAGAGAAAAAAGTGTCAATTAATACTACATGATCAGAATATTCATCACCTTTTTTTTTGTTTTTCTCTTAACAGTCTATTTAAATCAAACAACCATGATTAGATGATTGGATTACTGTTGAAAACTAATATATATATATATATATATATATATATATTAAATTTTTCAACAATTTTAATTTGGCTTCTGTAAATTTTTTTGCAAAAATAGGAGTTGGCCTCCATTAAAAACAATGTATTTAATGGTCACAAGACGGTTGAACCCAAAAACAGAAATCATGGCTCTCTGCTCGAAGCCACTATAGAGTACATGCCACTAAGACCACCTATGTTAAACTTTACGAGGACTCACGATATTAATGACTGAAAATATAGTCCACGATTATGAGAATCAACTATTAAAAATAGTTTCTTTATTTACCTGCTTTTCCAAATAGAGGCCTTCTTCCGTCCATCGTATTTGAAAATGAATATGTTATTTAGCGCCTCTTGACATCTTGTTTTATGTATTCTAACGGAGGCAATGTAGATAGGTGCAGATACATATATATGGAAAACATCTTCCATAATTTACAATCAATTGCGCAATAACGCAACTCATAGTAAAAAAAAAGGTGGGTTGGCTGGGAGGGAGATGAGTTAGAGAGAGCCATTGGTCACGTAAGGATGCTAGAGGCTGCAGGTATGGCCGGAGAAGGAGGTCCTTTCACCCCTAGACGTCTGGCTTTCATTCCCATCGTCTTCTTCCTAGTAGTTCCCGGCCTCTTGCTGTCATCAACTCTTGTGCCAGTGCCTTCCTTCCATGTCTGTCTTTCTTCTCTAACTCTCAACATGTACAACTTCAATGGCAGAAACAATTCCCCGCAACAAACCGAACCTCGTGACGATCCAGCCGGAAGAGTGCATGTAGTTGAAGAAGATGTTTCTTATGTTCCACCTGGAACTGAGACGCAGACTGGTCAAGGTAAGAAGAAAAGTATTCAATACGCAATTGGTATGGTACAGGAGCAGATTCGTGGCTTGAGATCCCCTGCCCGGAACAGGACGTGCCAAGGAGACGCATGTGGGCACATGTGTGAAGGAAAGGGCATCTTCGTGTATGATTTGCCTGCAAAATTCAACAGGCAATTGATGAAGGGATGTGTTGATATCCTGCCATGGATGAATTTCTGTGAGTATATTACTCACCAAGGCATGGGGCAGCCGGTTCCCAAACTGGGTCGAAGTTGGTACAAGACGAACCAGTTCTCCCTCGAACCAATCTTCCATTCAAGGATCATGAAGCATCCATGTCGAGTTCTTGAAGAAGATAAGGCCTCTTTGTTCTACATACCATTCTATGCGGGCCTGAACGTGCTGCAGAAGAACTTTCAGAACGCTTCGGTGGAAGAAAAGGACCAACTTGGCCTGCAACCAGTAGAGTGGCTGAAGTCCAAGAGATCATGGATTCAAAATGAAGGAAAGGATCATTTCATGGCATTGGGCACACTCTCTTGGGATTTTAGAAGGACGGGAGGCGTATGGGGCTCAAATTTCTTAGAGCTCAAAGAGATGCAAAACCCAGTAAAGCTAATAATAGAGCGGCAACCGTGGCATCCAAATGATGTTGGAATCCCCTACCCCACAAGTTTTCATCCTAAAACTGACAAGGAAATTAGAAGGTTTCAATCTAAGATCTCCAGATCCAAGAGGAGAATTCACGTCAGCTTTGCCGGCGCCGGAAGGCCTAACCTTACAGACAATGTTCGTTCCTTTCTGATCGAGGAATGCTCCAACAACTCGAGTTTGTGTACATATCTTGACTGTAAATCAGGCAGTTGTATGAACCCCAAAACAGTGATCAAGCTCTTCATGGAATCAGAGTTCTGTCTGCAACCTCCCGGAGACAGTCCCACAAGGAAATCATTCTTTGATTCTCTTCTGTATGGATGCATCCCTGTTATATTTGATCCTTTCACCGCATATTATCAGTACCCGTGGCACTTGCCAGAGGACCATACCCTGTATTCGGTCTACATAAACCAAGAACAAGTGAAACAGGGGAAGGTCAAGGTGCTAACTACCCTCCAAAGCATATCAGCTAAGCAAAGAAAGGAAATGCGAAGATACATAATCTCAGAGCTCATGCCGCAGACTGTTTATGCAAATCCGAATTCAAATCTGCACAGGTTCAGGGATGCTTTCATGATTTCTGTTGATAATCTGATAAACAGGGTGCTGTAATTTGTTTTGCATCTGTACCGTTTATCCTGCTCCCTGACTTATAACTCTCCCATCAAATTTTTGTTATATTTTTCTTTGATTGTCTGTGAGAGTGCAGCCAAGCTGTGGTGGAGAAGTACTTACTGATCGCCCCAAGTTTTACAGGTTCGGTTGAAGTAAGTAGCGAAGACACATGGGGAGTGCCAATAATGATCTTGTAATCAAACGAGATTGCCAATCAGGATTTTCTGTTTGATCCTTCTGTTTTGTTTTCCTGGTTAGTTTTTGTTTCGACTTTTGTTCATTCACTTTAACGATCAACGGTATAAAACCAGAGGGATTCGGCTTCCTCCTTGCATCAATCGACAATCACTTGCCTTTGATTGTATAATGCTGGCTTTGTGGATCTTATTTATCTATGCTTTTCCCCTCCGAACAGCACGCAAATACAGTTATTTGCAATGGTTCTCGTCATATTCAATCGTTTTCTTCTTTAAATCTTCCATTGCCCCTTGCTTTTGGTGTTTGAGCATGCGCTTTTACAATGCCTCTGTTCCTGGAAATATATATAATTGTGGATATTTGTTTAAAACTTGATAATCAAACAGCTGATATAATTGCACAATATATAATTACATGACGTTCATGAAAAAACAGTACAACGTTATTGTAATACGTGATATAAGAGCGTCTGTTCTAATAACACTACATTTTTCTGATGAGACAGTATCGTGTTTGATAGACTCGGACCTCGGATCAAAGATTGCAGTTCTCAGTTTAAAATGACCTTAGTAGCATGAATCTTAAATTTAGATTACATATATGCAAGTTGGAGCACAGGGAGGACATTACTCGGAGACTCCGAGACACTGAAAGCTGACCCAGTAAACTGAAAAGATTAAGAGAAAAGTGGGGTTTTGGCTTTCAGTCATAAAATGATAAATGAAATTCTCGCCATACTCTTCAAATTCATGTTATCAAACACAAATCCTCGTTCAAAAATTGGTGCAGAGGTTGTCAGTGATCTTATTCAATACGACCTCCCAAATGGGTCTTAGTTTTGCTCAAACAGGATCTGAATGAATGTTCACTTTATACATGACGATCAGGATCTAAAACCTCTTGCTTGCGAAACCCGCAATTTGTCCAAATCGGGTTGAATTTTATCTTGAGTTCTCCTTACTCCATCTATATTCTTCGTACATGAGATTGTTAGCAAATCACCTATCATAAATGTAAAATGTTTGCAGAGAGCATACAATTAGCATTAAAAACAAAAAAACAAAAATAGGAAAGAGATGTCACGTGGAAAAAGGGAAAACGAGAAAAGGGCGAAGCTCATATTTGTAATACATAATATCATGGATGAAAACAGTAAAAACATAAAAAAAAAGTTACAAACAGAAAGTAACTACCAAATGATGGTGATTATAGTTCAAAGTTAATAAGGTTGCGTTTGATAGCTTCATATCTTATATTCGATGCTACATAAATAGGTGTGTTTGAAGAGATTCATATAACATGAATTTTAAATATATTCTACATGCTTAAAATCATGATTTGGTGGTTTGATCTTAAATCCACATATCTCAAATCACCACGAATCTTAGATCCGTGGTGAAGCAAACACAATCAAGGATAGGAATTCTTATTCTTGATCTATGAAGGTGACAAATTTTCTGTAAACAAATCAAATTTTATGAGTCAATAAAGCTAAATCCGTTAATTTGATTGGCATCGGCCATGCTAATAGTTGTTGGCTTAAAATAGAGCAGTCGGACGCCTACCAAAACTAAGGTTGAACTAAGGTTAGGGATCAGGCACTCGAGGTTTCATTGGCTCGGGTTCGAAAAAAACAGGCCCGATAACGTATCGGACTTTGGTTTGACGGACTCGATTCAACTTGATATATTTTTTAATATTATTTTTAGTTTAATAATATATATATTTTATATTTAAAAATATATATATTTATTTTTAACTAGGTCGAATTTAAGCTGAAGTTTCCGATGTTGAACCGAGCCTAGGCTCACTTTTCGAACTCCACGGTCACTTCTAGGCTTCTAGCCCGACTCTTATAGATTGGACCGGCCCGATGTTTCGACCGAACCAAGACCATTCCGAATTTCAATAAAATGTGGAGAAAAGTGTCCTCCCAGTAAGAAGTCAGTCAGTAATTGAAATTATGATAAATGTTATGAGCTTTTATGAAATTTTCAGTATAGTCTGGCGGGCTCTTCAAGTGTGCACCATGTCTTTCATCGGCGGAGCAAGGGAAATGATAGAAAATACAGAATATATACATATATATATATATATAATATATTGTCTGAAATTTTGGAGCTCCGTGGGTTTCATATTTATAATACAGGTTTTGTTTGTGCATATAATTGCCTGTAACTAATAATGGTTAATTTAAATATGCAAATAAAGAAAAAAAGTTTACTGAAATGTATGAAAACAGTTTTAACGGTAAGATTGAACGTGTTTGCGTTCTCAATAGTGTGTCATAAGACAATCCATCTCAGGGACACTTAGTCATCAGATCAGGTGTCTCATTCTTTCTCTTTCTCTCTCATCGCATCGTACTTGCGGTTTTCTTTACATGAGACCAAGATATTCAAATTTGAAAAGACCCCTGTTTTAAGATAATCTGTCTCAAAAGTAAATTTTAAAAGTTTGGAGCACTCATCCAGCGACTCAAACGTGTACTAGGGAGTCAGTAAATGGGCTTATCAAACACCAGTAAGATTTCTCATCGATTTAAGTTTTTTTTTTTTTTTTTTTTTTTTTAAGGTTATAGCTACAAAGAGAGCGGCTAAACCGAATTTATACATGAAGAAGAAAAACAATTTTTTTAAAAAAAAAGTGCAGCGCGAGTCCGCCCCTCGATCCTCAACTTTTTCCTTTTCCGCTTCCTCGATCTCCGCATCATTCTCTTTCCCTCCCTCCCTCCCTCTCTCTCTTCTGTAGGCGTCCGGAGCTTCCTTCTCCGACACACTTGTCTCAGAATCGAGTCTGAGTCGACGCCTGCTATGTGGCTGCTCCGCTCTTGCTTGGAGCCTCCTTCTTTCTTCTCGCTCTCTGGTAACTCCAATCCACTGTCCTTTTTATCTTTCTCTTCAGATAGCCAGGGAATTTTCACTGAGGCTACTGTGTGAACTCGGCCTCCGAGGGAACTCACTATTTGTTATTGTTCTTACGCTTCTTCAGTGGGCTTCACTTACCATTTATATGCTCTAAGACTCTGACCATTTCTAGGGTTTCCTCACTCCATCCATTATTCCTCCTCTAGTTCTCTTCCTTTTTTTTTTTCTTTATGTTGTCGTAACTTGGAAATCCAAGGATAGTCTCCCTGTCCCTTGACAAATGTCGATCTAGGTTTCTCTATGGGGTTTACGGGGAGCGGCATTTTGGAAGCTAGGTGAGTCGAAAACTAGGGCATAGTTTGCTAGTTCTGCTGTTCGGTTCTGGGTGGTAGACTTTTGTGGTTGGGGATTTTAGTGGTAGGGTTTTTTGTCGGGGTTGAACGGATCCGGTGATTGGCGAGTTGAATTATGGCAGATTTTTGGGGGAGTTTGGTTTGGCGTGGGTTGGAAGCGAGCAGATGTTCGCGAGGTTCCAGTGCACCGTGATCGAGGGAGTGGTCTTGGTTTTGAGTGGGGCTGGCGACACCGAGAAGTCTGATGGCGGGCCTTGTGTACCAGAGTTGGAAGGGAAACAATGTAAACTCTCTCTCTCTCTCTCTTTATCTTTCTTTTGTCTTTTGCTTGTGCGGCTCCTGTTTATGTCATTTTGGAAGCATTTTTTTGGCTTTTGTTATCACTTCTCATTGTTTTCCTTTTGAATTGTTTGAGGTACTATTTCAAGAGGTGTTTGGAACCCTTAAATCCATGGTTTTATACAGGAAAGTGGTACAAGTTAGGAAAGTGCATTCTAGCACTTGATGTAGATTTTTCCTAGCTTATCTTGTTTCTTGTTGTATTTTTAGTTTTTATTATGTCAAGCTCATAGGAGCAGTTCTCTTTCAGTCAGATTATCTTTCCACTTGTATCAGCTGGAACTAATTTTTTTCTTTCATTTGCAGATATTTGTCTTGGGTGGGAGGTTGATATTTGGGCCTGATGTTAGGTCTCTATTTATCACTATATCACTTATCATTGTCCCTGTGGTGTTCTTTTGTGCATTTGTTGTAAGAAATCTTCTGCACAAGTTTCCTGCCTACAATGCAGGCTATGCAATTCTGGTGGTTACCATAGTCTTCACAATCTATGTTAGTATCTCTTCCCTTTGTTTACATTGAGAGATTTTAGTTTCCATATGAACTTCTCCCCCCTTCTAGCACCATCTGTGTTAGTATCTCTTCCCTTTGTTTACTTAATTTGTTCATTGAGGGATTTTATTTTCCATATGAACTTCTTCCCCCTTCTAGCTCCCATACGCTTGCATTGCTTTATTTTTTTTCTTGGATACTGTTTTGTAGTTAGTAGCGACGTTCTTAAATAGCTGTTTCTTTTGGTGATTGTATCTTACTCTTCCTTGTGGTAGTTATGTTGGATTTTTTCTTCTACTTTCATCCAGGGTATGCTGGAAGTCCTTCACAATTTTTAAGTGTTGTTTCCTTCATCTAACACACCAATCTCATTCTTCACCAAAACTGACAAGTTTATCTTGGTGAAACTTAATCAAGGTGTTGGTGCTCCTCCTCTTGACTTCTGCTCAGGATCCTGGCATTGTCCCTAGAGCTTTGCATCCACCTGAAGAAGAGATATATGAATCAGCAGTTACAAATGATGGTTCTGGCCAAACACCAAGGCTACGATTTCCTCGTATTAAAGAAGTTTCATACAATGGAATGACTGTAAAGGTCAAGTATTGTGATACTTGCATGCTGTATCGTCCTCCCCGCTGCTCTCATTGCTCGATTTGCAACAACTGTGTTGAACGTTTTGATCATCATTGCCCTTGGGTAGGGCAATGCATTGGGAAGGTAATCATTGAAGGTTATATTGAACGTCTTATCATCTATTATATGTTATTTTTTTGTTTCTCTTTATGATTTAATTTTGCTTGGATCTACTGTTTCTATAGGGAAGCGAAGTTCTGCACTTAGTTGACCAAAAATGTGCTTGTTATGAGAGCCATGCTGTGTAAAATGCGGTATTAAAGGAATGTCAAATGATTTTCTAGAAGCATATTTTTCTGAAAATCTTTCTTTGGGTCTAAACAAGTTGTTCCTTTCTTTCATTTTGTGGATATGTGTGCCTTTTCACGTGTTTGCATTCATCTTTACTATCAATGAGGGGAAATTATGATTCTTTATTGGGAAGAAAAATACACTATACTACTATAGGACCCCATATGTGAAATTTGAGGAAGTCTCACATCTATTAAATCATTAATGATAAATGAATAATGCCCATATATATCTGTCCTTACTTGCTACCTTGTGTCTTGTTGTAAGTAGTGAAAATCATAAGTTAGATGCGAGATGGTCAATTCATCAAAAGATTAGTCGGGAATCATTTGTCTGAGTTTGTCTTCCAAAATTAATGATTAAAAAATATAGAAACACAATAAATAAAGTGTCACAAATGGCAAAAAATGCAAAATATCACTATGAATCAGAGTCACAAAAACTGCTTGTTTTCATTTTCTAATTTTTATTTGTTGCAAATGTACTTATTTTTTGATGTTTGTGTTATTAGTTTCTCACTTATTTTATTTTCCTTAATTTTTAGTTTTTACTTTCTAAAAGAGGTACATTTTTTCTCCTTTTTTCATGCTCACCGTATTATTCTCGAGAAAAACCTTGCCATTTAAAACATGAGAAAGTTTTTTGTGACTATATCGTGAATCAAGTAATATATATATATATACGTGTGTGTGTGTGTGTACCGATAATATGCTGAATAAAGATTTTTAAACAAGAAAGGCACTTCTGCAAGGAGAACATATTAAAAATAGCAATATTTTTATAACAAGGGCACAAAGAGTGAAGGAAATGCAATTTATCTAAAATAAAAACTTATCAGTGAATGGCTGGTCTCTGACTAGTTGACCAAGTTGGTCATGTAGTCATAAAACTGGCCCTTATTGATTTTGAATACATGAACTGATTGGCTTCTAAAGCTTTCGTATGGGCTGGCACTCCTTGCTGAAATAAACATTCATGAGGTACTTTGTTAGGCTGACATTGTGCACAATGAAATTAAGCATAAATGCTGCTCTAGGAAAAAAAAGGACTGAAATTTTATTACATCCTAGAGTCGTTAATTGCATTTTCTTTCCCCTTTTCCACAAATCATGGATGCTCAGGTCATTGCCCTCAGCATCTGCTTTCGTTTCTAGCAATGTATAGTGTTCATTTGGTGAGGCTGTTTCAGGTGCCTCTGGTCAAGTTATTTGCTTGCAATTTATGGCCAGAATTTTTCTTCTCTGTCTGTATTTATGCACTTCTTTTGTAATTTTTCATCTGTAAACTGGAATTTTGTGTGGTTGTTCCTCTGTATCGTCATATCTTCAGTTGCTTAACTGATGCTACATGTTCTTATTTATCTATACTCCTTTTGCAGCGGAATTATCGTTACTTCTTTATGTTTGTCTCCTCAACAACAATGCTTTGCATCTATGTGTTCACAATGTCAGCTTTGAACATTAAATTTCTTATGGATGAGGATCATCGCACAGTTTGGTGGGCACTTAGGCATTCTCCAGCATCCCTGATCCTTATGATTTACTGCTTCATTTCTGTTTGGTTTGTTGGTGGTCTCACTGTATTCCATTTGTATCTTATTAGTACCAACCAGGTCAGTGCTTTTTTATTCTGAAGTACTACATTCTATCTTGTGCCTACAGTTTCTTTTCTAATTATATGCGATATTTCTATTTGTTGTGGGAATGTATTCTGTGCTATTGTTTTCTCATCTAAGAGACTTGATGCATTTGACTTTTGGCTACAATCGGTGTAATATGCTGCTTCCTATGCTACTTTGGGCATAAATGCAGGTGTCACTGTCTGTGTCGGATTTAAGTCCTGAACAAATATTTGGGTTGGAAAATTTTGCAGAAAATTAGTAAAAAATTGTTTCATTTAAAGCTGAAAAAAGGATGATGACATTTGCATGGCATTCAAACTTCAAGCTATAAAACATATTTGAGCATTGATTTACAAAAGGGAGGTTTTCATATAAGCAAACATTTTGTGAAACTAAGTTGAAAAAAATGGAATACTGTTTTTCCTTGGTAAATAAAACGATGAAGGGATTGCCCTCAAAACATCTGTAGCGGTTGCACTAGAAGGTACTTCTTTTGCAGGTGCGACTCGTGCTTTTCTCTGTAAGCTGAGGGATACAGATCAGTTCATTTATATCCATCAAGGCTTTTAGACTTAAGCTTACAAGTCTTTAATATACATTCAACTTCTGTTCAGAATTATGCATTTTTGGTTCTTTTTGGCACTCTGCGTTAATAATTGGAGGAGTGGTATGTTGTCAATTGGTTCTAGTAAGATAACTTCCTAATGAGTTATTGTCAACATGGATGAAAAAAGGTGTTTGCTTATCCTTTGTGAGTTCCAATTAATGCTGATATTACTGGTGGTGTCTTTCCTGAATCAAAAGAAATCATTGTATATTCATTTCTATATTGTCAAATTTTTCTTCAGGATCACGCTTACCCAAGGTCTTCAAGACTTGGGTTCCTAGTTTTTTTTGGTAATCTGGCTTTTCTAAATAGGCTTATCTGTTAATTAGGTGCGTGCTTTCTCTGTATCCACTTGCTATTTCTAACCTTAGAGCTTGATTTTTGATATTTGATTATATAATTTAATTTTTCATTGCATGAGGAAGCCCACTGCAAAGCATGGGCCTTTTTTATTGTTCGTTGTTTTTCATTCCCATCTGAAAAACGTAACTAAATGTTGGGGTTGTGGTAGATTGGATGTATTATTCCAACTCTTGAAAGTATACTGCAGCTGACAGTACATCCTCCCTCTTTTCTCATGTTCGCTGTTTTTTATGCATTTCAGACCACATATGAAAATTTCCGTTATCGAGCAGAGAGCCGCCTGAATGTATTTGATCAAGGCTGTGTGAGTAATTTTTCTGAAATATTTTGTACAAGTGTGCCACCTTCAAAGAATAGATTCCGTGCAAAGGCACAACAAGATGTTCAGAAGCCACCTCCATCTGCAATGGAAAACAAAGACAATGAAGAGCCTGTCGAATACATTCGCACCAAAGTGGAAGATGATCTGGAGATTGGTGGGGCTTTGTCCAAAGTTTCTGAACGGAGCTTTGAGGAAAGTGATATACGTGATCGGAACAGTGCTGGTCGGGATGTTGGGCCAGACACCTATACTTCAACGCTTGAGCAAGGGATAGGTGGACAACTTCCGCTTGACACACATGGGGGGACACACAGGCACTCAAGCTGGGGTAGAAGTGGGAATTGGGAGATCATTCAAGAAGTTCTTGGCATGAATTCTGCAGCTACAGAGAGTGGAAGATTTGCTGGTGAAGGCCCTGCTCCTGAAAGCAGGTAAAATTTTACAAACATGAAGAGAAAGGGAATATGTTTATATTGATTTCTTTTCTGTGTCAATGTAGCAACAAGTTCTGGGTTTTAAATTGATATTGGAAGTTAAAAATCTCCATATATTTCCATGTGTCTCATCCACTGCTTTCTTCTTCCTTTACTCCGTCCCCATTTCTCTCCCCCCATTCTTCCTGTTTCCCTTCTCCTTTATTGGGCAACTATGTGGTTCATGTGGTTCATGGTAGTAAATGTATAAAAGCCTCATAATATAAGTGTTGTTTTTGCTCTATAAGCATATTTTACCATAAATTCCCCATTTTGTATTTTGGGTCAAGAAAGGTGCATGTGGACAGAGCTTTGTTTGTTTGTTTGTTTGTTTGTTGAAGTAGCCTTACCAAAATTGAGTTTCTACGAAACTAGCATCTCCTGGTATCCGTGGGATTTTAACTCTCAGCCGCCGTATCTGGCCACCTGAAAAGATATTAACGTACTTTTAACTTGAACCCTATACATAAATAAAATGTGTTCATTATTAGTTAATCATTACCCAGTACCCACTATGCTTTAGTTATTCGTTTTCGTTTTCCATCAGTGTCCCATCCTTTACTGTGTGTTTAAATGCAATAATTTTTTGTCTGCACAGGTGAAACGTCTGCGATTTTGCTCACAAGATTCAAGCGCTTTACATTTTGATCCCCAACTGGGTTGTGGTTTTAGCCATAAGCTTAGGGGAGAATACTGTCCTTAGATTAGGGACAGCTATCTTCTGAACATACTTTCCGTACAAAATGAAGTGAACCTCTGCTGACGCAAGATCTTAAACTCTCTCCTCTTAAACATCTAAATTTCCTTCCCTCAAAGAAAGAGATGAAATCCCAACACCAGATAAGAATTTTTTTGGGTCAAGGTCTTAATCCTGCAGAGGACCCAGAGACAAATTGCCCATGTTTTGTTTCTGTGAACACGTTCAAGTTATTCAGCAACAGCCGTATTAGCGTTTTCTCTTTGGATGGTGACATTTTTCATCCGAGCTCCCGTTTTTTTTATTATCAGTTAAACCATAAAAGAAGGAAACTGTGCAATTGGAAGCCAGTAAACTCATAAAGGTTGTTCAATTGCCAAAGGAAATCACTCTCTTGATTGTCTCAAAATGATGCTTCCAAACTCTACTTATTACAGCAGATTTCCAATACTCAAAAGATGAATTACTCAAAAACTCCAGCAGGCAGGTCCCCAAAGTAGCAGAAATATACCATCGTTTGCACTTATTTTGTTCCTTCCTCACATTGGAAGTTTTGTGCAAGCGAAGGCTGCAAAAATTGGACTCACTGGTAGGTTTCATCGTTGAAGTCAAAAGCTATTGGCTTTTACAGCTCAATGCTTCTTCAACAGGCAATGCAAATACAACCTTTTAGCACTTTAATCGGGAACACAATTCTACCCTGTAAACAGTCAACTTTTCTGATTGATCTGCATCAAATTGGGACGATGCTAAGGTACAGAGAATAATCTTCCCATATCTGTTTTTGCCACAAAAAAGCCTCTATGTTTGACAGATGAGTTTGCAACCACTTTGTGGGTAATTAGCAAGTCTAGCAAATCCTGTTACCATGATTTTCTGTCTTCATCTTTAAGCTTACGAATTTTCTAATGGAGATGAACAACCGTTTCTTTACACTGTTATTTGTGATAAAAGTTCATTTTATTTTTTCTCATTGCAGTTTTTAAGGAGGTAACATGCCTTCAGAGTAGGGAAAGAACTCATAACTTCATTTTTCAATCATAGCTTTGTGGGCTGTTAATGTTCAGGAGGCAGGCCCGCTTTGGCTCAAATTTGGATTTGTATTGGTTAAAAATACCTACAATTTTCTTTCTTCTTTCTACGCATCTGTTACGTGCCTACCTTCGAGCGGCCAAGATGGCCGGGCGGTGTGACCCCACCAGCATCACAACAGCTGCATGGTTTCATGAGTGCCAGGGCAACCCTCACATCTATGAAATATAACTAGCATATTGATGGCAAATTTTTTTCGTAGTATCAATGTCGGGAATATGGGCATGTTATCCCATGCTCTTGAGGCAAGTTTTTATTGGAAAACTTAAAAAAAAATCTTGATTTTTTTTTAAATAACCAAGTTTTTCGTAGTTTGAAGGATGATGTTAATGATAAGGTTGAAGGACAAAAGTTTCTAAATAGATTCAAGAAAATAATCGAAACAAGATAAATCAACATTAATGATAAATGAAAAAAAAAAAAATCTTTCCACAAAATCATATTTAGTTTCTCATGCTCATCGTTGCCAAGACTATGAGAACTTCACATATTTAAGCTCTTTCTATGCTTTGTATAATTAAGGCTCATGATGACCTTTCATGGTGAAAAACTTTGCATGTTTAATGAAATTAATTTTTCATTGCATTTGCTTGTTTACTTTGCTTCTTTTATATTTTTTTCAAAAAATGTAAAGTAAACAAGCAAATGCAATGAAAAGAATAATTTCATTAAACATGCATGGTTTTTCACCATGAAAGGACATCATCTGCCATGATTGCACAATGCAAAGAAAAAACTTAAATAGGTGATATTGGTATCTATTTGACGATATAGAAAGATTTTCTTTCTCTGTATCATTTAATTTTGATTTGTTTGGCTTTGATTCTTTCTTTGAATCTCTTTAGAAGTGGTTGCCTTTCAACCTTATCATTAACAGGAAATAAGTCACATCATTTTGGTGAACTCAAAAACATTATTGAGTTCTTTTTATTTGGCGTTAAACTGCGTAAGATGCATCACAATGGAAGAAGATATAAACATAGCTTATATGAGAGCGGCAACCATTTTAAAAACTTTATTGCCCGGACTATGCGTGTGTGGCCATGGCCTGGCGCCTTCTTTACAATGAAACTTTTTGGGAAAAGAAGCCAACTCTCCGACGAATAAAGCTATCATGCGGCAAGGGGAAGGTATTGGAGTGATCTGGAGCATTTAGTTTAGCGTTTTTCACCATGTGCATGGAGAGACCGATCAATCATAAATCGTCAATCTTTCCATGTGAATCCACCTTTTCCACATATTAAATTGATGATCATTCTCCGAGTAATGTGCCAGTTTGCACACTTACAGTCTCCATACAAATGATGACAGGGACTAATAAATGACAGGAGGTAAAAGAACATGGAAAATCTCATGTTTCTAGTAGCGGAGTTATCATGGAGCTCGTGTGGGCAATTGCCCAGCCTCTGTAATCCTTTATAAAATTTTTATTTATCATGTGTTGGACTTAGGCTTAGCCATATGGGGTGTCCACTCCAGATCCAACTCTATATCTAAGTCACCAGACTCTTCTATTTTACTGTTGCACCAGAGTCCGCATCGAGTCGGGTGCGCACCAGACATGGGTGTGGCTCCGACTCACACCCGAGCCCAATTAAAATGTCATATTACTAAATTACTTATATAATATATATTGTTTTGATATTTTACTATGCAATACACTTAAATTTTTTGGGATGTACCGTTCCGACACCCGCACCCTGCAATAAAGTGACATAGCTCTATATGCACCCAATCAATTGCAATAATAAGATGGATCAATGCCCCTCAACTAAATTTTTTTTGGCTACACTGCTGTTTCCTGAAATTTCTGATATTTTTGATCAACCAATTATGATCAATGTTTTGTGCATCAATATATATCAAGAAAGTACTAAGATGATGTAATATACGAAGCTGCAACCTAAAAATACTCGGATGTCAAAAGCTTAATTTATCTTAATTAATGTGTGTTGTATGTGAGAAATGACAAGGTTTATTTTGGAGTCCGTGTGGTTTAGCCCATTCTAACATTAATGTGTATTGTCTGATCTACTTCGGACTTGGAAGGAAAGGCTGTTTATTAAGAAAATCTGAGTTTGGATGAATATGAATTATGAACTGGACCTGACTCGATCCATTTTATAAAGACAAGTGGTACGTATTGTGACACGCGTAGGGGTGGGAAGGACCGTAAAAAAAAGGGTGACCATTTCGAAATCAATTTTAGAATGTGGCGGTTTCATGAAATTAGAAAACATATGGTCTGTTCCCTTAGTTAGGGTTAAAATGCTGAGCGTCGACGAAATATTTTCCCTACAAATATGGATTGGCGGCAAAAGAAAGACTCAAAATCTTCGACGCTTCAACGTGGAACTCTCGGTAATATTGAAAGGAGAGAGAGAACGGGAGAAGGGAACGAACGGTCCTTAGAAGGAGCCGAAGAGAGGAGCTCAAATCTCAGGTGTTTTCTCGATCACGGCCCAATTTGTCGAAGCTCTGGGGAAAATCGTCGATAGGAAAAATCTTTTCCAAGCAAACCTTTCAATGCAAGGTTATCAAGGACCACGAAGAACCAGGACATCTTCTCCATTCTTGAGCCGAATTTGCCTTTACTGAGTTTATTTCTTTGGAAACACGAAAACCGATTCTGCTTTCTAGATAAGTAACCTTCCGAAATTTCTATTTGTCCTTGATCCGCGAATCATTTTGCTAAAGATCAAGAAAGCGAAGAACCAAATCGTTTTCTCGTCCGCTGTTCCGAGTTTCCCTTCAAGAAAACAAAGAATCATAATATCTTCCCATAGGTTGACCCGATCTTCCTTTCTCTAATCGTTTCTGCTTTACGAGACTCCAATTCTTGGATAAAGAGAGAAGACCGTCAGAGAACCTGTTATCCGTTCTTGATTGACAATTGACTTTACAGAAGATGATAAAAAGGCGAAGAACAAGGTCATTTTCGCATAGATTGGCCAAATGTTTTCCTTAACGTATTTGCTATGAGATGCAGAGTTCGGTTTTCTTAGACGAGGAGAGAAAATGGCTGGGAAAGTGTTTTAAGTTATTGTTCCATGAATTGTAGGTCGTTGCACTTAAAATTGGTTTCCGGTAATGTGCTGCTAATGGAAGGTATTTCAGAATCGTGTGTGAAGATGTGCTGGATATTTTCAGAGATGTAGTTTCCACCGTTTTAGTGGCTGTTGGTTTTTCTCCTTTTGATATGCTAAAATTGGGGAAAACGTTTACGCCAGTTCCTCTCTTGTGAGAATCGTCGGTATGAGGTAGTTGTGTTATGGAATTATTTCCTTTCACTCTGCACAATCTGATATACGTCTGTGATGCTCTGTCGTTTTTCTTACTGTGTATGCAGAGTACGTTCGTTTCGAGTGGTAACAAGAAGAGAAATTTATAAGTTTACCTCTGCTGCCCTTTTTTTCTGTTTCTGTTACTTTGGGGCTTTGACTGTTAATGCGGGCGAAATGCTATGTATACTCTGATTTCAACAGAATCATTTTATGGAGGATTATAAGATAAATGGAAACAAGTCCAAACAGAACCTGCCTTTCTCTAACGACATTTGCTCTATGTAAAAACATTTTCTACATGTACTTATCTTGTCACACTCGTTGAGCTAATTATATTTTCAGAATATCAAACATAAGCGTCGGAGAGTGTCTGATCTAAAATATGTTCTCCTAAATTAAGTGTCTGTTCAGCTACATTCTTGATATCACAATCCGGACATTGTTTCGACTCGGCCTCTTGAAGTTATCTTGCTATATTACAAATCGATTGTTTACATGGGTCTGATATGATATGATGTATCTGCTCTTTTATTGGCTTACTGGTTAACTGTCATTGGACCGGGTTTACGTGGCATGTATCATGCCAGGGCACCGGTAATCATCCAGCTGGGCTCCCAGTCATGTTTTATGGCTTTGAACTTTTGCAGCCGTATGTTTACTATAAAATATCACAGAACTAAGCCTTGATTTTTTATTAAGACCATGGCAGTGGTATGGAGCAAATACTGTAATTTTAATGAACATGGCCAGCCAATGCACATAAATTAAACTTTATTGGTTTTTTTTTTTAATGTTGAGATACTGGATTTTATGAGAACAGAGTGGGGATTGCGTATTATGATGTAGGCATCCACCAGCTTCAAGTACTGGAGGTATGGGAGGATGGAACAATGACTTTCTGCTAATTAATCTTGGTACTTGCTGTTGGCTTTAACATCATTCTATTCACTGAGTTCCAGACTTGGATATGTCCATTATGCTTGCGTCTCTTTGAATCAATAATATGATTAATCAATCATATTGGTTTTAACGAGATTAAGCTGCTTGTAAATGTACTTTGTCCTTCAGAATTTGACTAATATCCCATAGAAAAGGTATACATGCTACTTTGAAATGAGGCATATACTTTGTGATTCCATAACGTGGGTTGCAAAAATTTATTCATGTGTCCTTTTCGTAGTAAAGGTATAATGATGACTTGAACCTTTGAAAAGAGTATGTTAAAACACTAAGATAGCAGTTCAGATTGTTCCAAAGGTAAATTTGGTTAGTGGACTTCTTGATCTACCTTTTCAGCCATACTGAAGCTGGGAATTACAATGAGCAGCAGCTGCAAGCCTGCAACTCAATGTTCTTTTTCTTTTTGGTGTAAAATCCAATAGCTCACTGCCGAATTAGGTTGCAGGCAATTGTTAAGCTATGACAATTGGTGGAAATGGGGAATACACGCATTGCAATGGGTTCATAACTATACTTGATAACACTGAAAAAACATGTAGAAAGCCCACCAATACTTGTTATTTTGTGACCTTTTAACTGATTGTGTTAACTATCAAGGGTCAGTTTCCTTTGTCCTCTCACCGCATCTCTTTTTCGGCCATTAAAGAGGATCGATTGAGTAAGTAGCGAAACATGGGTAATTGACATCCGGGACATGAGGGTGATCCTTTCAATACAAGTCTAAAACTGAAATCAAAGATTATAAGGTTATCCTGGCAACAACGGAGAAATTGTACTGAATAAGTTGTCCACATAGAACTTATATGGCGTGCAAACAAGCCCTTAGGGAACAGTCCAAACGTTGTTGAACCGGATTGTATCTTGAACTGAATCCACCTCACGGGGCTTGGTCCAGTTAAAAATGAAATTAGTGCCTTGTGAGCGATGGATAGTTGTGTACATGTGTTTTGGTGTGTGCAAGGACATGTATTTGCATTCTTGTACACGTGTATATGACTGTGTGCCATTGACATTTTCAAACATTATAAATGATTTTCTTTTTCTTTTGTATTAATATGGTTTCATATTTGTTTATCACTTATTTTTGTATACTTTTTAGCTTTTTATTTCTCTTTTGTGCGCCTTTAAAGATATTACAAAAAGTTTTTCTCCCCATGCTCTCGGCTCTCCTATATGCTTTTAGCAGGAGATGTGTACTATGGTGCCTACCGTGCACTAAGCAGCCCACTGCATTTAAGGCTAACATTTGCAGGAATGAGGGAAAACATTTTAATTGATTTGACTGCTTTTTCTTTGTTTTTATTGTTGAACAATATGCATCTTCTTATGCTATATTATTGTTATCTTTTAATTTTTACGAAAAATGCTTGCATTTGTTTTAAGCGTCGCGGAACCAGTCTCTGTCCGGCGGGTGGAATAGAAGGCGATCGAGCGCTGGCGTGGTCGGGCCGATAGCCTTTCCCTTGTTCAACTTTTTTCTTGTCCATGGAGATTGTTTGTCATCGTCTGATCTCTCTACCGGGAGTTCGCCGAGATCGGCTGGAGTTTGGTCGGAGAACGGTCTTCTTGGGGCAGAGACTCCACTCTAAAGACTTGAAGCATCGGACGCTGGAAATCACCGCCGCTGCGTCGTCGATTACGAAGGAGAAGGATGTCACCTTCGAACAGCAGGGCGATGCTTCCGCTTCAAGCGACGAGAAGACGGAGTGGCTGCATTTCGTCGGTATTGGCGGCAACGGCCTGTCCGCCATCGCGATGCTTGCTCTGCGGCAGGCAAGAGACTCTCTCTCTCTCTCTCTGGAATGTTGTTTCAACGCGAACTGAGAGGGAACTTCTATAGGGACTCTGGTTCTTGGGTTCTTGATGTCTTCATCTCCTGCTTCCGTTTTTGTTTGACGAAATCAATAGAAGCGTGAGTCGGTTTCACTTTTTTTAGGATTTCTAAACGTGTTTCCTTTTCTGTCATGATCGTTGATTTTGGATTTTTGGTGGCTACGGTGATAGTTGAAAACTTGTTAAAGGGGAATGTTGGTTCGTAATTGTAGGGTTTCAAGGTCAGCGGCTCGGATTTGGTATGGAGCAGCAACATGTGTAGATTGAAGAAAGCAGGGGCGAGGTTGCACCTGGGCCACTCATCGTCAAATTTGTGTGACTATGATGGATTGGTTACACCTTCTGCAGTCATCAAGTCGAGTGCGATTCCTGCTGACAATGAGGAAATTTTGCAGGCAGAGGCATTTGGCATGCCTGTGTTAGTGTTACCCACCGTTTCCGCTTTTCCTGCTCGATCATCTTCTCTTGCTGACTTTTGCCGTGATTAAAAGTATTTCCTGATGCTAATGGTTGGTAGTAAATTCATGTATTTTTGCTATAAGGGCAATGCATTTGGAGAATGTTTTTGAATTCTTTTTTTTTTTTTTTTTGTGTTGGGGTGAGAACTGAGACGATGCACTTAGTGGTGCTGGAGTATGTACATGTGCTCTAGTATCTCTATTCTCTATATCAACGAGGGAAGGATTTGTTTAACGAAGAACCTGTAGGCCTGCCAATGGTTGGAAATTTCATTTACTATATTTCTTAGCACGCTCCCTATTTGACTTATAGTCATTTAACACTTGTCTGCTTCTCCTCAGTTTCAGCATTATCTCGTTTTATTAAGTTTGACATTGAGTCTTGGACCTCTTGGTCTTGTTTAACAAGAAAATGTGCAATGGACACCAAACAAGTTCAGATGATTCAAGTACCGCACTACCTCATAAAGTTATCGCATCTGAAAAAATCTTAATTTTGTACTTTTGTTTATCGATCACTATTGCGCATAGCAGCAGTAACTTCATGGCCTTTCCATGTGCACTATGAAACCAGGCAATTTGGCAACCAAAGGAAGCATTCAGAGACTAAGAAAATAAAATACAAGAGACATTTAATGTTTCTATGATAATTTACCAATCAAATTTCTGTTGCCTGGAAGCCATATGTCTCAACTGTCATGTACTATATTAGCATTGGAATTTATTAGTGGATGGATATTTATTGATTCTATTGCATTACCCTTCACTTATCAACCAAAAATCATGATTCTGATCAATGTCTTTTGATAAATGGACTTCTTATCTGCTTGCTTCAATATTTTTTATTAGCCTGATGGTTAGGGGCCTATTTTTGAACTACTTCATTAGAGTATTATTGGTATGCAGATGTGCTGATGAGATTGAATTTATGATTCTTCAATACGTGTTTGCTCTTTTTGATGCTTCATTTGAATCAGCTATTTTGTCTATGTGCAGCATAAGCTCATAACTCAGCAGTATGATGCTATGTGTATGCAAATGGTTATGACACTTCTTTCATGTAGCACGTAAAGCTTTTGTGCATTTCATTCACTGGTTATATTTTCCGTTTGCATGTTTCAGCCACAGCAGGTGTGCTTGGTTGGGGAAGATAACAGACCAACACAACCTTATTGCTGTCAGTGGAACTCATGGTAATCATATACTGCTGCAGTGGTGTCCCCACAGCTATAGGGAGTCAGGGACTGTCTGGACCCTTCTTTTTCTTAATGTAACTGCAAGTTGTTTACTTTGCCAAAGTACTATCGTACTTTCTTGTCTTTGTCTATGTACCTGTGGTGCCTGCGTGCACATTTGTGTCTACATGTGTGCACCTGTGTTTTTCCCCACCCATGTATGTGTTGACATGCTGTCAGAGAGAGAGAGAGAGAGTTAGTTAGTTAGATGGAAGGTTGATAGCAGATACCCATTAAATATTACTATGACATGATTTGGCTTCTTACACACAAAGGGTGCAGCCAAAAAGATGAATCATGCTGAAACATGGGATATAAATGGATGGGATTATGGGATATATCCAATCACTGATCTGATTTTGGATCCATTTAGTTGGATTAAAAGAACTCTAGATCAATCTACTAAGCGGATTTGGATTTAGTATGCAATTTCATGACTAAATCCGAATATCAATGATATCCAATTGGGTTCAAATAAAGATCCGACCTGGTTACATAAAAATGTCAGATCCTCTGTCACATAGGTGCGGGTTTGGGTGCAAGGAAGCAGGTATGGGTACTGGTTCATTTCATAATTTCTACATATAATCTCATAAAACGTAAGATAAACTAACAAAAGTGTGGCTAAAATGTAAGAAAAAATGGTTTGGATCAGTTCACCACTGCCGTACTGGTACTGGTACGTGGGCATAACCCACATACCACTGTGACACAGGTCAGATCTTATGCTAGTTAGATCCAAATTTGTTTTTTTGAAGAGTGTGAATCCAAATCTGATTACATAGAAGCTGATTAAGACTTTAAGTTGCCCTCAGCTAAGGCTGGATCCAACCTGAATCTAAACCGTCTACATCCCTAGAAACATGTACTATTTAGTAATGTACTGCATATTTTATTTTTATTTTTTATCTCGCAGTGTTCTGATTAACTTTGTTAATCTTCTCTGTATCACAATGAACCCCACCTATTGGGACTCGGGAGCCTATGAAGAGTGTCATTGCTAGTGACTTTGTTCCTTAATTAGGAAAATTTTGAAAGTTGTGAGGGATGGATAGTTCTGTACATGTGTGTTTTGGTGTGTGCAAGTACATATTTTTGCATTCTTGTGCACGTGTGTAGGAGTGTGCCATTGATATTTTCAAATATTATAAATGATTTTTTTTTTCTTTTGTATTAATATGATTATATTTGTTTATCACTTATTTTTTTATACTTTTTAGCTTTTTATTTCTCTTTTGTGCCCTTTAAAGATATTACAAAAAGTTCTTTCCCCCATGCTCTCCTATATGCTTTTATTAGGAGTTGTATACTATGGCGCCTATTGTGCACTAGGCAGCCCACTGCATTGTAAGGCTAACATTTGCAGGAATGTAGGAAAACATTAACTGAATGCTTTTTATTATTGTTAATGCTGGATAATATGCATCTTCTTATGCTTTATTATGTTATCTTTTAATTTTTAGGAAAAAGTACAACAACTGCTATGCTTGCGTTTGTTTTAAGCGAGATGGGTGAAAATCCTACTGCCCTAGTTGGTGCACATGTACCACAGGTATGCTTGGCTAAGTTACATGGGTTTAAGACCGTAACTGAAACACTGTTATTGGTGTACTTAATGATGATTATTACCTTTTCTTTTGCTTATTATTTGAGTTATATGTTAGTTTCTACTTTCTGGGCATCACTTTGGTAGTCTATATATCTTTTTTGCAAAACAAGTGCATATCTATCTTTTAATACATTAGCCAAAATCATGGTATCCTTGAGAGCATTAAGTACCCGAAGGGTTGACTTGGCTGAGTTTTATGGAGGCTAGTCACTGCAATTTGGAGCTGTGAATGCCCTGGGTTATGAGGGTTGTGGCGAGTCAAAATTAGAAAGGGAATTGGCCTTGCAAGAATGGAAGCAGATGGGCTGTTGTTTTGTACTTAAGATGTAATCATGTAAACAACTTTTTCTTGAAGGACTTATTTATTTATATTCCTGTCTTCATATGCATGTTAGTCTATCTATTGGGAATTAGTTCATATTGGTGATAGCTCATGATATAACCAACTTTAATGTGCTAATAGCAAACACATTCATACAACAAATTGGCCTTTTGAGATGAATCATATGATGCCTGAACAATAAGATGACATCATGTGAAGAATGTTTGTGAATGTAAAATTCACAATGGTCAAAAGCAGTTCCTGGATGAGGAACAAGTACAATTAGACATAACTCATAAGTTTTTGTTGTCAAGTCAGTCAACTGTTTGTCATATGAAATTTGTAGAAGAGAAATTTTGTGAACTTCGGGAAAGTTCCAATTGATGTCCTCACTTTGTCAAGCGAACTTTTATACTGTTTTATAGGGTTCTTTCTCTTTGACAAGGGACTTGATTATGTGAAACTATTTTTTGCTGAGTTAGTCATTTTGGGTCCTCAAAAACCCAAAACCGAGTATCTGCAACCACTTTGTGGGTCATCAGCAAGTCTGGCAGATCCTGTTACGATGATTTTTTGTGTTCACCTTAAGTTAATTTCTTGTTATACAAGGCACTGGATACAGTATAGATTTTAAATTATAGGATTGTGTATTCTGGTAGTGTCTTCTGGAACTATGACTTATTTCCATTTATTTATTTATTTTTTGGAATTACTCCTCTTTCTTGACAGATCATGCTACTTGACATCTGGTTATGAGCTGCTGAATGTACTAATAGAGATGAACCTCGGTTTCTTTACGCTATTATTTGTGATAAAAGTTCATGTTATTTTTTTCCATTTCAGTTTTCAGGAGGTAACATCCTTTCTGGGTGTAGCTGCCATTTTGTGTTGGAGGTACGCATTTTGTGTTTCGGAATTTGATTTTTTGGTTTGTATTTTTACATTGACACTCATTTCCTTTCTATTCAACTATAGTTTTGCAAAGTGAATAGTAAAAGAATCAGGATTTATGTTTAGTATTTAACTGATATGCTATCACTGCCTTTTTATTTTTTTGGCTGCTATTACTTAATAACGTAGCAAAGTATAAATGTAGTATTTGGTTTGTGTATGACAGGCTGATGAATATGATGGTGCTTTCCTTGAGCTTTCGCCATCTGTTGCTGTGGTGACAAATATTGAGTGGGAACATGTTGATCTTTTTGAAGATGAGGTTGGCTGAAGCATCTGTTTATAATGCTTGAAACTGCTTTTTATTGAAGGTTTTCTTTTCATTTATTAGATGGCAGTATTAGAAGTTTTCAAGAGGTTTCTATTAAGGATCAAGCCGGGAGGACAAGTTATAGCATGTGGAGATAGGTAGTTGCTGTTCTTAGTTTCTAGTAATATCTTATAGCTTCATCCGATGTTTTCTGTTGGTTAATGCCTTTTCCTAAATCTCCATGGTAAAGTATGTTGACAGTTGAAACTGATTATTTGTTATTCCATATGTAGGCTATTGTGGTGTTGAGAGAAACAGGGAAACTATTGCATATATTTTTTGGATAGGTACCTATTCATACTAATGTGTTTATTCACAAAGGTGATGATTCAAAAGCATTAAAGGAGGAAGATCTTTTTTTTATAAAATATATACTCAACACAATTATGATAAGATATCACTTTTGGTAAAAGTTCTATTTTTTTCTGGAGATGATCATGGATGTGTTTGAGTGTAACAGGCAAAATCAAAACAGGTTCCTTTGGAGGCTATTTGGGAGGATTAGTAGGATGTTATGGTTCCATGCATCTGCCCGAAAAGGTGGGGCAGGTTCAGGGAACACATTTTAAAGTGCCCAATGGATGTAACCAATTTTGGTTTGCATGCATCGGACAGTAATATAATGTTACTGCTCCCAGATGTCCCCTTAGGGATCACTTGGAGGACTTGCCAAGAATTTGTTGTTAATGTGACGGCGCCTGCAGTTTTACTACAAAGGAGATACTACCTCACCAAGGGATACTGTACTCCACATAATTGTCATTCTTTGACATGATGATAGATGGCATTATTCTTCCTTAATTGCCTGAGCATTCATATGTCATAAGATGCTTCCAAACTTGATGACAGTACATGGTTAGAGGAAGGATAGAAGCGATGAGAAAACAAGCGGTCCACGCATCATATTGAGCATATTCAGATGCAGTTCTACTAGAAAGAGTATTCTGTGTTGTTCAAACGGCAAATCCACCAATTAACTGATGGATATCAACATATTTAGACCTGGGAAACTGAAATTGAATGTCTAATGTAGATGTAGAAATCAACCTTCCATAAATCAAGCAGTTACCCGAGCAAAAGGAAAAGTCATCCTTTCCACATGTTTTTGGCTTACGTGGTTTTCAATGAGTAGAATTGTACACATGGCTTTTCACATCTAACATTTTGAAAAGCTGCAAGATTTCGAATCAATACAATGGTACAAATTGCACTGTGAGTGGACTGCATAAGCAATATAGGTGGGCAAAAAGTTTATGATTTGAACTGAAAAATCCTGCAGATTACAACATAGATCAATTGAGTAAACCATAGTTGAATGTGACTCAGTAACTTAATCATCATACTTTTAGTTTGAGGATTGTGCTACTATCTCTAACCTTGAAGCATTTTGCTTCAGTTTTCTTGGTAAATGTGTAAAAGATCAGAAATGTTCTCATTTTTCAGTGCAGGAGTTTGTGCTTTATTAGGACGTAGAGGGCAAAGTTCATGTATAGGGCATCAAGTATCAAACAGGCACCTGAACATGCAGCGTTTTTATTCTAGCAATAGAATAGCAACTTACGGAATCTCCAGTACAAATGAATGGTATGCGTCTTCTGTTCATCCAAACAAGGAAGGGGGAATTGATTATCTACTGGCAAGTCCCCATGTCTTCTCTTCATGTTTTAAAGCTTGCATTTTGGTTTGTATTAGTCATTGTCATAATCAGTGTAAAAATCTCTATGTTTTTGTGGACTCATTGGTTTTCTTTTCCTAAATGGGTTTTCCTTGGTTTGTTTCTTTATTGTTCACTTGCTATTGTATGCAAAGCTTTTGTTATTTGTTTGGTAGTTCTTCCAATGCTGAATCAATCAGTTAGTCATGCATTTCTTGTTCTCTGGTTTTAATATCATGGGATATGCAAAAGTTTTTGGTAGATTTATATGTGAAGCATATATAATTTGTGATATGAATAAACCATTTTGCATAAATTTGTATAATAATATTTGAAAGGTTCATATTCACTTCAAAGTGTACTAAACCTATGTCAAGACCGCCATGGTTGTTACTTCATATTATGCATATTATTTATTTTTTGTCTGCCTTTTTAAGATTTTAATGTCATGACTCATACTAGTCATTTCATGACTATCTTATGACATGATGAACACCAACTATGTAATGGAGGATCCTATATCAAAGATTTTAAGTAATCTTCAGGGGCTTATATACCTGTGTGCTATACTACCAAATGTCCTGATATGATAAGTAGCTATTTTGGACGCAAATCAGAGCGAGCTAGAAGACAGCTTAAAATCTGTTAGACAAGGGCACATATGTGAATTTTAAATGGGCGATCACAGTTAGTACTAAAGCTACATTCAATACACTGACTTATGGTTCCCATATGTGGATGCATGTCTTAAAGGGAGTGGAGTGTAACAGTCCAAGCAAAGTTGTAAAAGCCATATCGTATCATGTATTCGTTGGGCCGACCTATACGCATATCATAAGCATATCGTAAATTTATTTTTTAATTCATTAAAAATAAAAAATCCGGAAAATAGAGAAAAAGTTTGAAAAAATCAGGAAAAATGTTTTCTATATGAAATGATTCATCATAGGTAACACACACACAAATAAACATTATGCGCACACAATAATAATAATAATAATAACTATATGATAAGCATGATAAAGTTTAAAGACTTAAAAGACTTTTACACTCAAAGTTTTACTGTTTTACATCATATTATGAAAGATTTAAAACATAGAATCTATCTATTCATCTTCATTATAATCGTCATCCTCATTTGCTTTATTTTCTTCTCCCTTCAATGCAGTGATTTCTCCCTTCAATGGTCGATTTTTGGTTATTTTTTTCCAAAATGACAAAATCTCCTCCACAGCTCTTACTAATGCTGGAAATGAAAGGGGGGAGGAGTTTTAAACATAAAACGTTTGAGTTCAAACAGCCTTTTTTAAGAAAAAATCTTGTATTGAACGAGATGGGCCATATCCACGTATCGTACGATACGGGTACAATACACAAACAATTTGCGTATCGGTTGCATATCGTGCCCGTATCATATCATTTTTCTCATACAATATGATACATCCATATTGTACGATACAGATAACACTGACTCCAAGTATGTGAAGAGGAACTTGAAAATAGTCTTACGTCTAAAATTTTAAATTTGAAGTTTATATACATGTGTGACAAACGGCCAATAATCCTGATTTTTAGTCTTTTTGGGTGTGAACCTAAGCCAGCTACATGGCAGGTGGGAATCTGCAAAAGCAGGGCATACATATCAATTTTGAACCAGCCATTACACCTAAAGCAGAAAGCAAAGTTATGGTTAAAGTCTAAAAATTTAAATGCTCATTCAGACATGTATTTTGTTGGTTAAGTTGGTTGTATGCAGATTATTTCCTTACTGTCTCTTTCCTCTGGGACACATGCAAAATCTAACCTTCTGTCACCTGTAGCATTATATGGGTCAACCAGTCACAAGCATCAGCCTTCAATTACCTGGAGTTCACAATGTTCTAAATTCTTTGGCTGTAAGCACTGAACTCTGTAGTGTTTGCTTTATGAGTTGTACTGTAGATTCTTAAATTAATATGAAACTTATCTGAACCCTTTCCATTTACAATGATTTTTTTTGTTTCTTACAAGAGAACTATTGTGGCCTGTCATCACCTGCGTGTCATATTCTAAATTTCTTTTTTATTCTTAATTTTCATGCATGCATATTTTACAAGCAAAATGAATCCCATCATTTAGTCCTTTCATGATCATATTGGGAAATGATATAGTTGTATGCTATGTCACACGGATACGGATACGGGTATCCTGTGGGTACGGGTACGGGGATACGGCAAGTTCAAAATTTTAGGACACGCGGACACGGGGAATATTATATTCAAAAAAATTAAAAAAACATGAAATTAATAATTCACTCTTACAATCTCATAAACTCATAAGTCATAACCAATCTCATAACTCATAACTCATAACTGATAAGAAAGAAAGTCTCAATCAAACAAAACATTGTTCATACTTCATAATAATCACCAATCTCATAACTCATAAGTGATAAGACATAAGCAAGAAAGTCTCAAACAAAACATCGTTCATCACAAAACATTGTTCATCAATCATCATCATTCTAGTCATCATCAATGCCCAAATCATCGTTCTCCTCAATCTCCTCTTCTTCCACAATAGAAGATGTTGAGGGAATGCAAGGTTCTTCGAAAACATCGCACATAGCATTGAAGAATAGGATTCTAAACCGTCCAATCTTCAAACCAAAACATCCCCAAATCGGCAAGAAATACCCAATCTAAAAAATCCCCAAATAAAAGTTGAAACCCTAACTTCTATTATCGAAAATAATAGACAAAACACTTACCTGTCTGTCGCTGGCTGCCGCCGGCCGCCACCGGAAGTCGCTGTCGATCGCCGGAGGTCGCCGTCGCCCGCCATTGCCTCGCTGTGATCACCGGAGGTCGCCGTCGAGGGTAAAGGAAGGTCGACCGTCGAGGGTAAACGTGAAAGCTTTAAACAAAACGCGGGTAAAAATATCGGTTATAAAGTGTTTTGGATCGGGTCTGGCCCAGACCCGATCCAAAACGTATCCTACCGTATCGCCGTGTCGGGATCCCCGTGTCGGCGTGTCGACACCGGTACTCGACCCTGTGTGCCGTATCCGTGTGACATAGGTTGTATGCATGCCATATTGCCATACTGGTTGTATTCGATATTCATGATTCTTTGGTTGTAATCGTGTTCATGTTGTTTTCAATTTTTGCCATGGCAGGACATTGGATGATATTATCATTTGATATATGTACACTTGTATATATTTGTGCATGTCTTCATGGGTTAAAATAAGTTCATGTCATGCAGACAAAGCTCTCTGTGGGCAAAGTAGATGTCTTTTTTTCTGGTTCATTTTCTTGTGGAATAAGCTCTAGAGGTATGATATACACGATTTGTAAGATCCATTTATCATGCCATCACATTGTGTAAGTATGCATTGATGTTTCAACTACGGACCAAAAAAAAGTAAAAATCAGTTTTTTGCATCAAAATCACTTGATATATCCTCAGGGTAAGATTGAGTAAATAAATAGCAGACGGATGACTTCCCACAACAATAATATGATTTTAATAGCACAGACTTTATCGCACCTCTACATGAATTGGAAGCACATAAAGCAAAACAAAAAGGGGAAAAACTTTGGCTGGCGTATTTTACATGTCACTGGCTTCCTTGGATGGTGCTCCTGTTGGTTTTGTCAAGTTCTGTCACCTGTCAACAGTAAGCCAGTAATTACGTTGCTTATGTAATATTTCAGTAATTAGAGAATCATGGCTGTGGATCGTTGGGCAAACATGTTCTGATATGTCTCTTCTGGCACTCGACTTTAATCTTTTGGCTATGGCTTTAACAAGATCATGGCCCTTAGTTACTGACGGTTCATCTGTTTCTTTTTACTTTAGGAACAGAAGTCAACCGTTAATATTTGAATTTGGTAGCTTTCAGTATAATTGAATAGTGTTTCTCCTTGTAGTCAATATTTTTTTTCTGAGCCATGTTTTTTTAAGTGTTTTGGTGTCAAAGTTGTATAATCTATCCGCTTCTATTTTCCTGTATCTTTTTATATTTGAATGTTATTGGAGCATTTTACTGCTTTTATTAGGTTTTCTGTTTATGTCAACTGGCTAATTCATATTTTAATAATTTAATGACAGGTTATCGCCGCAGTAACCTCGCTAATGGATAATAAAATGTCAGTCTATGACACCATTGGCAAAATTAAGACCCATTTGAAGAATTTTGTGGGTGTTTCTAGGCGTTTTGAATTGATTGGGAAGTTTAACAAGTGCTGCATATATGATGACTATGCACATCATCCAACAGAAGTTTGTGCCGTGCTGCAAACAGCTCAACTGATGTTCCCGACTGAGGCTCTATGGGTTGTTTTTCAGCCTCATACGTTCAGGTTCTTTCTCATAGTCACTGAAATCGAGTAATTCATTTGATGTGATTGCATCAGATGACATGTGATGTGAAGTGAAATTTTTAGTTTTTTTCTTGAAAGCAAAGAAAAAGCATACTGGTTAACGTGTAGCCTTAAAAGAATCCTTTAATTCTTTGCAGCCGTCTGGCAGCATTGTTAAAGAACTTTGCTGCTTGCTTCAATGGTGCGGATTACGTGATAGTTACTGAGGTATTCATGATTGCTTTAGTAAGAAATTTTTCCTAGTACTGGACATTTATTTGACTGTTGGACCGGTATAGGTTTATCCTGCTAGAGAAAAGAATCTCTGGGATGTTCATGGGCAAGACCTAGCGTCTTCTGTTACAGGCCAGGTTTCTGAATATATCCCCAGGCTGGTATTTATCTAATTATCTTCTTCTGTTATGGTTTTTTCTGAAATTTAGTCTGTCCGTGACTCCGTGGACACTTTTCACGGAATTTTTGTTCTGCTCCCAAAGATATTTCAACTAACGTGGCATTTATATGAAATCATTTTATTTGGAATCTTGGATAAAAACATGTATTCCACTTGGACTTAGTTTGCATCATTATCGTTTGGCAGGAAGATGTAATCAATAAGCTGTTGTTCAAGATTTTTTGTAACCGCAATGAAGGAGTTATTATCTTTACACTTGGTGCCGGTACGACAAAAACTCTATTAACCAGTTTTATGTATGCGAAAATTGAGCTCCCTTTTGACATTGGAAAATAATATTTACTGACATCTTTCTTTTTACTGTAACCAGGCAGTATAACAACTTTGGGGCCGAAATTGCTTGCTGAACTGAAGAAGCAGACAGAATAGTCAAGCAGAAGCAGCCCAAATCATGATAGTCCTGATCTGCCGACTTCCATGATGATTCAGTTTCCACTATCGCCATGATAAATGTTTACTAGATGGTTATAATGAAGCATCTATTTGAGCACCGAGGAAGAAGATCCTTTGTTGATTCTCAACCAAACACCAAAGTTGGTCATCTCTTGCGCGGCCTGATGAAGGGAAATTGTAACACCCCATAAGTTTAGTCCCGTATTGAAGATTGTGAGGAATCTTCAAGGGTTTATAAAGGGGGTCATTGATGATAAGATTGTCCTGGTTCCTAGCCTTTTGGGGTTGGAGCCGAAACTGCTAGGAGGCAGGTTGGGATCCGCCAGACCAGGGGCCCGAGCTCGGGAGTGGGTCGGGCTGTTACAGAAATGCTGATAGGCATGATGCCATGCTAGTCTTTCCCAACTTCATTCACGGGCATTGGGTAGCAACTAGATAATTTATGCGCGGGCTATCGTATGCATAGTTTGGCCGTACTGTCGTGAATAAGTGTTTGATTGTAAGCATTATCAAAGCACTTTGAGGTTGCTGAGATGAAGTGCTACACGCAATACCCAACTTGGTGGTGGGAAATACTTAGGTAGAAGGTATTTAATGAGCAACTGTACTGAGACGGGATTGATTCATGAAAGAGTGAAGAAAGCTTTGGCTCGGCAATCAGAAAGACGGTAGTCCAATCCAATTGAGCCATTCCTAGTCGTCTTGTAGACATGGGTGATCTGCCTTGACAGCTTGAGCAGAAACTGCAGCACGAAGGTAACGGTAAGAAGCTTGTTGAGTTTTTGCAGCCAACTTGCTGGTAGTTAACTGCGTTCATGCACCATTGTCTTGTCTGTGGTTGTGTATCAGCACAGCAGGCAGTAGATTCGACGGAATCGTTCCAATGTTATCAGATGTCTTCTAGGAGACTACTTGTGTACCAGCAGTAGATTTGACGGAATGATGTACCGTCAACCTTCTGCATGATCCTCACATGGATACTTTTTGATATACATTGCATTGAAATCTTCTAAACGCTTCCACTCATCACGTTACTATAACCTTGTGGATTCTCACATAGACATCTTTTAATATGTATTGCATTGAAGTCTTCTAAGCGCCTTTCGTTCATGTTTCTGTTGGCCGAGTGGGAAGAAGATGCTTGCCCCTTAATGAAGAAAGTGCGCAGAAAGCAGTGACGTTTTAAACTTTTTCACTTGCTAGTTGAACATCTGCTTTGAACGTCACAACAAGCTTGAACGCTTTTCTGATTATATTGCTGCAGCTCTATAATCTGGGCGTTAGTTACTAAGTACTTGGGAAAAAAGTAAGGTTTTTCTGTTTTTTTTTAAGAAAAAATACAAATCTACCAAAAATCGTAAGGTAAATGATCACGAACCGGCAATCGCTGTTGTGGTATGTCGACTAAGCAGGTGCCGCCTGGATACCTACTCACCGCCAGCTGGCACCTATTCTGACGCCAGCTGGCACCTAAGAGACCCGTTCGCTGGCCAGCTGGTACCTGCACAGAGCCAGCTGGCAAGGCACCTTCTCAGCTGGGGGCTGAGCGATTGAGCAATAACCAGGTGACTTGCCAGCTGGCACTAGCTGGCACATACTCGGCCTGGTGCTCATTGCTGAGATCTCGATCGGAAGGGTGGGTGCCCTCAGCGGGCCTTAATAGCTGGCGCCAGCTGGCGGGAGCGATCCCCTTCACCTGCTACAAACTGGGAATCGACTTGAGAAAATTCATTTTACAGGTAAATCTCTGGAGACGCAAGAACGTGTGCAAAATAGAGGTAGGAATCTAACACGAGCTCGTAATTGCCGATGTTTGATCGGTTACCTGTATAGGCGTTTTATATCTAAAATGAATTTACTGGAATCACTGGTTGCCCTATGTTGAATACAACTTTTAATCCTTTTCCACGTTAATTATTTCCAGCAGCCTCACCAACAGGAACTTTGAACTGGAATCCTGATATCCAATCCAAGTTAAAACAGCTCGAGAGAGATAAACGCTCAATGGATGTAATTCCTGGAGCGTATTTCTCAACAACGCAGCAACAGCCGACGATGATACAGGGGGCCAGTCACGTACTAAAAAAACTAAAGAATGCAAGACAACTAGCAACAAAATTGTACAGCGTTGTAAAGGAACACAGTCAATTTCCTTCTGCTGAGGACTTGCCACACGTTAAATATGATTCATTAGGAGCATATTCTGCAATCCAATTTGTTGCTGCAATTTCATTCATAATGTTCCTCAATCTGGTCTTCACTTTCCAGGGAACCATTTGAGAGTATCGAGAATAGAAAAAGGTTGAATATAACAAGCTACTCCAAATAAAATACAGCAGGTATGGTAGGAAACAAAAAACTCAGCTGCGGCAGAAATAAAACTGGCGGTTGCAGGAAAGTGGGAAAACCATGGAATTGTCAGGCAGATCTAAAACTCATCATCGTCCTCCTCTGCGATATGCTTGGCAAGCTCCTGTTCCTGTTGCTGTCTCTCTCTTCGCTTCTCCGCGCTCTCCTTCTCCTTCTTGTGGGCATTTGGAGGGAACCTCAGAGCCCTTACAGCCTCATTATGCATGTTAAGACAAAAGGCTATTCTAGTGTGGAAAGCCAACTGAGGCTCATTAGTAGAGTAAACATCCCCTGTTTCCTTTGACAACATGTAACCATTTCCATGATCAATCGTGGCGTCTATAGCACCATCCCTTATAGCTTTTGCTACTATGCATTCGGCATCTGCAACTGGGGTTGCTGAATCCAATCTCAGTTTAGCAGCAACATCAGCAAGTGAAATGCGGGAATAGGATATACTGATGTTTCTAAGCCCTGTCCTGATCACATTGTGTCGCAGTCTTACAATCAAGTTGTTGGTCCTGTCAGTACTAAATTGCTGGACATACTTCTCAGCAACGTTCCTGAAAAGTTCAAGATCTCCAATGCGGACCGCCTGTACAAGTAATATATATACGCTAATTGAATTGAATAAAAAACAGTTTCACATATGGAAAAGGTAAAAAACTTACATTGGTCAGCTCAAAGTAAGGCCTCAAGGCCTTCTTCATCCCACTTTGCATGAACACTGTACGCTCAGGTATCTCACCAAGCAACAGACGGACAATAACAGCCCATTTGCTGCATTGGATTCGAAAACCTCGAGCACCCACTGGAGCCTTTCGAGCAGCCTGAAGAAGACTCTCCTTAGCATCAGTGTACTCCAGCTGGATGGTACGAATCCTTCCCAAGTAATATAAATACCTACAGAACTGGTACAGAACTAAACAAGTCACCAAGAAGCAATAAAAAGTGTGGCAATAAAGAAGACCACCACTAACTAACCTGCTGATTGGAGTGAGCCTCGAAACGTGGAGTTTTGGACCGAAGTTTCTCAGCCTGGTCATACAGATTGTAGTGAAGGTAGTTGCGGAGGAGGAGATTCAAGAGTGTCTCCTGATAGGATGATACTTGTTAATATATGCAAGTATTAGTTATGCCTTCATAGCAAACAAACTGGTTGGTGCAAACCTGCCCAAGCTCATCCCGTCGAAGTGTAGCCATGCGATGCAGTGCAAGGAGATTACTGTCCAATGCAAGAAAAGAATCTGAGGTAAACTACCTTGAAGTGTAGCATGTGCATATAGAATGGTGAATATTGCAACCTCGATGAAAAACTTCAAAGTCTGTAAGGCTTACCCTCTGATTTCAGAAAGGCTACCAGTTAATTCATAGCTGTATGAATAGTAGAAATATAATCTAGCTGCCAACACATCAACAGTCCTGCGGTTCAACTGCTTCAGTCTAACAATTGCAGCTGAAGCACAAGATTTTGCCTGCAGATGACCCAAACAGAAGTTAAAAACCAATAGCATATCCTGGCAAAACATGAAATCACTGAAGCGTCAAAAGTCAGTTACCTCTTCATACTGCTTATGATCGATGAGAAAAATTAGAACAAGCAAATATGAGTAGATCTCAAGCTCCGGAAATGAATATTTAATAGGAGCTTGAGCTGCAGAAGACGCAGTGTCAATTTCCATATCATGGATATCATCCTGTCGAGAGAACCAAGTGAAAGGTCAAATGCCAAAAGCCACATACAGGCATTAAAGTGAGACACATAAACTGCTCTAAATTTTTTCTACACATCAAAACTGCATTAACCCAAAAATTAACATGGCAACAAGACTGCATCTCATCCAGCATAAAAAAAAAGATGGAAAGACTATCCACTGCAACTACTGCTAGGAACAATGTAAAAGCGAGGTTGATAGGAAGTTGTAGAGACATTATCGGTGAAGCATACATTTTCTGTTATTCATATGAGATACATAAATTTTTAAATGTTTTGTCTTTCTTCCCTGTTGAAAAGGAAGTATAAGTGGTGAAGTTGCACTCTTTTATACAGCAATATTTTGGATCATCCTGTTGTTCCTTTTCATGAAGTAATTAGTTTGTATCATGTCACATATCAGCAGAGCAAAAAAGGGCTCTCAATGCCCCTTTGTCAAGCATCACATTTCCTGATTGTTTTCTAGCTTCATTGCACTGTATAACATGACCTAATGGAATAAAGACAGCTAAATTTCTACCAGGATTAGCTATCACATTACAGAAGTCATTCCCCATATCTTTTGTCTCCCTTTCCTTTATTATTTGTTCCCATACTGCACGCCACCCCAATCAAGAATAAATGCATGATAAAGTAGGAAGGGTGGAAACAAGTGAACCTTAAATCTCAAATACATTCACAATAAAAACTTACTTGACAGATAGGAATAAAAGATCGAATTCAGTGCAACACCTGCCTCACAGATGAGCACATGCTTAAAGATCCAAAAAGTACAGAGCACAGACATTATTTCCGCAGCCAAATGAGTATCATGTTCATGAATGGAGAAAATCGAGGGCACACGGAAACAACAAAGGCGTGAGAAAAGGGAGATTACCGTGTAAACAAGACAAAGAATGAAGATCAACATAACTTTTTCAAATGCTATTGCTGATTTGAGAATCCAAATTGGAGGCAAACGATCTCAAGCCATTGTATGTTTTATGAGAAAAGAAGCAAGCATCATACAAAATTAGAAAGCAAAGACCAATTACAGTAATCTAGCATCACAAGTAGAAAGAAAAGCTCAATTACAAAAGCAACAATAAAAATGGGATTCTTTTGAGGAATCTTTATGCGAGTTGGAGAATTCACCAAGATCAATTCTCTTGCTAACTAGAATATGTTCATAATAACAAATCTAACTCAGTATTGCAAAATTGAATGTACCTAAAAGTAGATCAAGAATTGAGTTCTTTAATGGCTTTGAAATCAAACAGAAATTTCATCATCAAGCTGTAACTGTCACATGCTGTAATGGTTGTAAATTTTCTTTGGGGGGGCTGTCTTCATCCTTATGTTTATGTAAGTGACCACTATGTAGACAAAAGTTGTGACCAATTTGACCTATCAACAATATTATGATATCCAGGGAACGAATAAATTTTCCAGGAAGTTCCAAATTTGAATTGAAGTGAATAAATGTCACATGGGTACGTCCCAAAGGGGGACGTACCCTACCGGTACCGGTACGCGACTGGGTACGGCCCCGGTGCGCTTTGCCCGTACCCGTCCATTTTTTGGACACGGTCAAAGTTGACCGGGTCCATTTTTGTTTTTAACTTTTATTTTTTTTTAACGTGAAAAACTGTTTTAACGTTAAGTAAAAGGGTAAAAAAAAACCCTCGACGCTCAACGTTTGCTGTTCTTCGTCTCTCTCCGGCGTTCGGCAGCAGCGACGGCAGCGTTTTCGGCAGCGGCGACGGCAGCGGCTTCAGGCAGCGGCGACAGCAGCGGCTTCAGGCAGCGGCGACGGCAGCGGCTTCAGGCAGCGGCGACGGCAGCAGCTCTTCGTCTCTCTACGGTTTATTTCGAATCTGTCTCTCTGTCGCTTCCTGTGTCATCTTTTGCCTGTCGTGAAACCGTCGACAGAGTCGTCGCCGGCGGTGACTCTGTCTCTCTTTGTCTCTCTCTCTCTGGTAGGTCGAGGGTTAAACCCTCGTCGGCTTGAAGCATCAGTGAGGCCGTGAGTGGAAGCAGCCACCGAGGGTTGTTCTCCTTTTCATTTTCGAATCTGTCTCTCTCTCTCTGGTAGCTCGAGGGTTACCGTGTATTCCTAGTTTTTCTCCTTTTCATTGTTCAAGTAACTTTGTGTAATAGCACTCTTGACTCTTTCTAGTTGATATATTTTCATTTCTGAGACAACCTATTATGAAAATCATCAGCATCTCCGATTCTCCAGGAATGTCGTTTGTGCATTTGCTTTTCTTCTTGATATCCTGCCTTGCTTGTTGCTCTTCAGACCTCTGCCCCTGCGGTTCCTGCATGATTTGTTATCTTATCCGTTGCAGCTGCATCTCATTTGCTACTTGCTAGGTTCTGTTCAGACGTCAGACTTGTAATG
>JAANDH010000004.1:1078665-1107007 GCA_011799765.1 Nymphaea thermarum | reverse complement strand
TGTTTTGGACAATGATTTATGCGTTTTGGACCATGATTTATGTTTGTGTGTTATTCTGTTTGCGTTTTTTTGATATATATGTGTGAAATGTGAATATGTTATTCTGTTTGAAATTTTTTGATATATATATATGTCCGTGTGTACGGCCGTACCCCCGTACCCACGTTTTTTGAAATTGGTCCGTACCCGTACCCGTACCTATGTGACATAGATAATACCATTTGTTAAAAAAGACGAAAAGAGTGCCCAAGGAAACTTGCAAAGAGAAATCCCGGAAGGCAAAATGACCATGACTGATGTTTATATTGATGTAGTAAACATCTAACAATTATCTCATTTCTTGTCCAACTGATGTTTATATTGATGTTGCAAAAAATCTAACAATCATCTCATTTCTCATCTCTTGCCAAGTTGCAAAAAGTTCTTTTCCGACTTCAGTTTATCATAATATAAATGTATTCAACAAGTAAATGAAGTGTTTAACCAGCAAAATTAGCATTTCTTCCTTTTCACTAAGCCACAGTAATGTTGACATAATGCATTCACCAAGATAACAACATTACTAGGAGGATTTGCCACTTCATCAACAATTAACAAAGTCGTGCATCTCTGTACCAACTAGGACATTATTAGAACAAGCTGTCCTTATTAACCTTCAAAAGGCAAGTTGCCATGTTGCCTTTTTCCTGCACATTTCCAAAGCAATAAGTTTTTTTTCTCCGTTAGGTTACTTTCATACAGGATTTTGTCCTATAATTCTGTTAAATTTTAAAATAAAGAAAAGGTCCTTGATGAGCTCTGGACAGAAATCTAAACATAGAATCCTGAAGGGGATAAACAGAAGTGGAATGAACTCTGTGAAAAGCCCTTTTATGTAAAATGTACCTTAGCAGTCAAAAGTGTGCCTCAGCAACCAGCTGCTTGACTAGGGTGTAAAATGCACACCCACCTAGAATCCTTCCTCTAGAAGGTGCCGTGGGCCAAGTTAGGGCAAGACATGGCTGAGGATGAGGAGAGGTTAGTAGGCAATGTAAGCCAATGAGGACAGCAACCACTTGTGGACTAAGTCACAGTTGAACGTGGGGAATGAGCCAGTACCCATACCGGTGCGGCCATACGGCAAAACAGCTACACCGGTATGTGGGTGGTACGTTTAGTCGGAACCGATCCAAACCACATTCTTAACTTATTAACCTACCTACTCGACATCTCTCGGCACCTCTTTTGATTTCTTCTTTATTCTCAACATAACACAACACAAAAGCATGGCCAGCAATGGGGAGCTTCGCCAGCCAGCGACAAACAGCGGCAATATTCAGCATATTTCTGCCATTTCTTCAAAATCTGCCATAATGAATTTTGTTTTAATTGTATTTTTCTTTCCTGGAAGCTGGAATTAATGCACACACTTTTTCCGCGTACCCCAGTACCAAGAATTTCTAAAATCACCTACCTAGGAATGACCCCAACAACTATCTCCAGCTGCCACTGATCTTTGAGAGACCTATCAACCCTACACCTACCTTACAAAACTCCACAACTCTAGACAAGTCAGCGTTACCACTATGCCACGAACATCTAACCTACTCAATCCACCCAAGCCACTCACTTGAACAGCACAGGCCCTGCTTCCGAAGCCTCTACCACAGTCCCTGTTTTCTCATCCAGCCATATATGAAGTCCCTATGACAGCTGACTGCTCACAACCCATGCTCTTACAGCAAAGTCCCAACCAATCACCCCAAGATCTCTTCCATCCTATGTCTCAAGACCCCAGTTACATTTTGTCGATGGTGACCATTCAGACCTGCAGTCATGGTGGCCATCTTAGGCTTCTTGGCCCAAAACCACCCTAACCAACATGCAGGCTAGAAATGCTCACCTGTCGGCAGCTAGTTCAATTGACAACCTATGTCACATGGCTGCAAGGTGAGGGTGAGGGTGAAGAATGCACTCTTTTCCAAAAAACTTAAGTGAGAGTATGGTAAGGGTATATACACATACAGAAAAAAAAATGTTAAAACAATTTGCTAACATAAATATGTTGATTTAAATCTAAGGAGTCGTGAAATCTAGAAAGCATTGCCATTAATGCAAGTAAATTAATATAAGATTTATTAACGAGACTAATACAGTAACCATATTAAATATTAACAATAAAATTTAAGTTTTAGCATGCCACAGTTGGGCGGCTTGAGTTGGAGTTAGTAAGAACTGGGCAATAGGGCATTAACACATACATATAAACAGGAATTAATTAGGACTTCAGTTGAAGGAAACGCTTTTTATTTTTTTAAGGAAAAAAGGACAAGCCGTGCCCAACTTGCATCGTGTCAAAAACAAGAGAATTGACCACATGAGACATGCATTCTTTGTGTCGCGTGCCAGGACAGAGCTGCACCCGCACCTGTGTCAACATGGGTGTGGATGCCATTTTGAAGCACTAGTGTGTTATAGTTGACAACAATTTGACCCGCTTTAGCAAAAAACCTCCTCCCCGAGCACCCAGGCCATTCCACCCTGTGCTTTTTAGAAGCTAAGATTGAAAAGATAAAACTAAAAACAAACACATGAAGTTACCTTGCATCTTCAATAGGCTGACCATATATGCAGTGGTATAAGCCGAGATAGTAGCTTTTCATGTGAATAACAAGCAATGTCCTAAAACTATAAGAACGTTTGGCACCATGAATCTACTATGCCTATTCCTAATCATCTCTTAACTTGTTGATTCTCTTTTAGGACTTCTATGGATAGCACCTGTGGATTTTAAAAACAACCCCTTATATGTGGTTGAAATTAGTCCAATTGCAGGAATTAAGAAGCTACATTCACATAAATACATTTTCAAAATAAATGATAAAACACGTAGTGGAGGAAAACACATGGAGTGAAAGCAAGCATGTTATAAGTTCACGTAATCACTAAGAGGTAAAATTTTGTATTTGGCCCCACATAAATGGATCTATCGTGCAAAGACTGCTATTCTATGCCTCATTCTGATCAACCCAAAGAAAAGAAAAAAAAAGACACAGAAGACTGCTCACAAAAAACACGAGTGCTAGCATTCCAACTAAACGAATAGACTAGGATGAAAACACATCGATAAGCATTCAAATAAATCTAAAAGAAAAACTACCCTAAAACACTTAAGTTTCTAGAGACATGATCGAAAAAATATATGAACCAAAGCCACAGAAAGATTAGAGGCCCAAAAGGTTGCTCAACTGCTCAAGAAATCCATCTGTTTACTACTTCAACGGACTCAAACATCCACAGAACGACACTCTCACATATCCACAGGATAACTCAACTATGAACGTCAATTCAAATAGCTTTGTGAAAATCCTGAAAATTCTATAATGTCTGGAGCATACACTAGTAAGAGAATCAATCCAATTTTTCCAACCATCAAACCACGCATTAGTTAAGCAAACACTTAACCCAGTTCACATAACTAACCATTGTTACATTTGACACATATAACAACAAGAGTCGATGATAAAAGACAACCCCAAACACATGCAACCATACCCGTCTGTCGACACATGAAACTATACATCGAATTTACCTCACTAAATTAAATAAACAAACACTGGAAAAACGAAAATAAAACAAAGTCGTTCCCAAGTAACAAATGAAATAGCCAATTAATCAAAAGCAGAACCCATAGAAAGTAAAACCCCATCCTCAAGGAAACCTGTTGAAAGTCCAATAAAGAACGTGCCGGGTTCGACTTACTTTCGGAAGGTAGGAAGACAACCGAACCAAGACGTCCGAACCAGACACTAAGATGTGGTGAAGGAACGCCGAGAGGACTGGCGCAGTGAGCTTGCGGCGCAGCGCGATCGTGTGGCGGACGGCACGAACGATCCGGCGTACCTCCTTCGTGTACGCCCCCGTCTCGATCAAGGTCCCGATCTCTTTCAGATCTTTCACCCAGGAAAACAAGAAACAGCGCATCAAAACCAGATCGATACCCTAGAAGAGAAAACCCTAGAAAGAAGCAAACCAACGGGGATGTAGGGATGATTACGCTGAAGAACGGGAGAGGTGGAGGATGATTGAGAGAGAGGCGGGGCAGGCTGATCCTTCATCTCCACGTCCTGCGTCATCTTCTCCTGGTTTCGCTCTGCGAATTACCTCAGAGAGAAGTGGGGAGAGAATGAGAGAGAACTTGAAGAACACGAAAATGAGTAAAGGGCCGGTCTCCCTTTTTCGCTTCTCAATTGAAACGGCTCCAAGACACGGGCAATAATCGAATCGGAAACCGAGTGTCTCGGCTTCCGAAACGATCATCCAGCGGAGACCGGTCTGGGTCAAGGACTACTGGATCCTACATAATCAGATTTGGAATTAACAGTTCAAGATCCAAACAATCCGTGTTATAATTTTCTATGTGATGGTTCCACCATAGGTGCTCATCTTTTATATTTGAATTCTAAGCTATAACAGGATATGAGGCTGAGAAATTGATTGGGTTGGATATTAAATCCAAACTTTAATCTGAAGGCAGGTTTGCTTCGAAGGTGCGATCATGGATTCACGTCCACCTCAAACAAACAGAGTGTATATGACAATGGATGAATGGCTTGAGACTTGATGTCCTTGGTAATTGACTGTCTTGAACTACTCATCCGTGGATCAATTGGCCAAGCAAACAAACACCTGGATAACTTGTTCAAAACGGGGTCCGTCTCATAAATATAAGACACCAAACAAACGTGCGACTATTTTAGTCACTACTTTTGGGAATCGCCTAAAAGTGCAAGAAGCACTTGTCTCATCTTAAGCTTGTCAGAAGGTGAAACGAGTGGTGACCTGATTTTCAATTGTCTCAGAACACCTACTTCTCAGCATTCAAATATGCACTTTGATATATTTCAGCGGCGAAGAAAATCGTTTGAGATGACCGCTTCTTTTTTGTCATTTCCCCATTCAAACATGGCAGAGGATAAAAGTTTCTGTAAAATTGCTTAAAGATTATTGTGCATAACTAGGGAGCTGCTGATCATAGTGACAGTGATAAAAAGATGAACTCTTTTTGAGGAGCAAATTAGCTCATCCTTCATATTTGCCCATTCAAAAGAACAAGTTATCATTTTGTCACTTTCACAACCTTAGCTGTTTACTTAAAACAGCTTTGTAGATTTTCTGAAACTCTTTTAGTAAATGATCTTAACAATCCTGATAATTCTTTCTATCTCTCTTCATCGACATTTTCTAAGATATTGTGAACACAAAAGTTTCAGCCTTGATCGCATATATCTAGCATAATTAGATTCAAGCTGCTCACAAGGTCAGATGTCTACGAAAAAAACAGAGGTTTTTGCACTCTGAAAGTATCAGGTGCAACACCATGACGAGGTTAATTAAGCTCTTCATGGTATTCAGTCACCTACTCATAAACAACATCAACATATTCTTAAAAACATTAAATATTTTACTTGGAGTATGAAACAGTTGTTTTTATATTCTCAAAGACAGATCTAGAGAGAGAGAGAGTCTGCATAGCAGAACACATGCATTACAAATACTGCCATTGCCAAGCTAACACAGTTGCATAATACTCCAAGCGCTGCAACCCAATTTACTGAAATCATCCTTGAAGCTTCCCACAGTCAAACATGGAGGTCTGCACTGTGACCCAAGAAAGCATCCCAACCATAAACCTATTCCTCAAGAAGCTGATCGCTGTGCCACCACTCTGCTGCAGCCGCCCCACCCAGTAGGCCGTCAAAATGAGCCTGAACCATCTTCCCCTCCTCTGCTTCACATATTTCTCCAGTCCTTCTTTCACTCTTTGGTCTCTCTGTTCTTCACTCCCCGTGATCCCCAGGAGGGCTTCTCCCAAGCACCTGACAAGCACAACAGCATCCTCCAGAGCAGAGCATCCGCCCTGACCAATGTCAGGAGTCATTGGGTGCATGGCATCACCAATCACAGTCACCTTCCCCTTGCAGAGCTCATGACCCCACAGCATCGTCCATGGCGACCTGTACCTCAGAGGAGAACACATTATGGAGTTCAGGTCAGTGTGTTCTACGACACTCACTGCTTCCGGTGCCCCCTCTATTCCACTTAAAACAATTTCTCTCAGCTTTAGCGGGTCGTCTTTCGTTGTCGCATCATCTGCAACCGATGAGGAAAAGAATGATATTTCAGTTTGTGTAATTTTTGTTTTCGAAAACAGAATCTCGCTTCATATTATAGCGCGTGGAATGCCTAAATCATTAATGCCACACTCAATAGTATTGCATTATTGTATACGATTGACAAAATAAGAACCACCAACATTCCATACTGCGATCAAACTAAAGTTTGGTTAGATGGTCTCTAGCATGTAAACAATTTGTTGTTAATAAGACCATTTATGTGTGTTTATCTAAGAGTTATGGGAAAGCTAGGAGGGGCATCTGCCCACCCTGGCTTATACATGGCTTGGCAACTAGATCAAGCTCATATTACCCTAATCTATTCATGTTTCAATAAATTAAAAGACAAAGAGGTTGTGTGGTATTAGTTCTTATACCTTGAGGGTTAAACAAAAGAGTACAGAACCAATAGATAGTTCTCTCATCACAAGGCAAGATCCCGAAACGAGCGCCATTGCCAAAGAACTGAGCAAACCGGGGTTCAAACCCGTGGCCTTCAGGGTAGTGTGCGAGTCCTCTTATGGATGACCTTCCTGTGGAGACAAGCCCTGGAAGCCCCAGCCACTTGGCAACAACAGAGTTCACACCATCACAACCTATCAGCACCTGAAAGTTTATAACATCCCATTAGACGACGTTCATGCTTTCAGAATATAGGTGGAGAGAGTCATGGATATCCAGCTGAATCGGGTAAGAGCCGGTTTGTATCCAGATTCAGAAGGCTGGATCCAAATGAAATCTAGACAATATATGTTTGGTTGATATCCAAGCAGCGTGTAGTCTTATGACTCTTTAAACATTTGAAGCAATGAAAAGATATACCTTAGCTCTAATAAGCGTTCCATCAGCCAAATGGATCAGACATGACTTCCTATCTTGTTCTATGGATACCACCTTGGATCCAAACCTGATGGTCCCCTGCGGCAGCTGCTTCGATAGAGTCTCCACCAACATCTGTCGGCTTACACACCGCACTTCAACGTCGTTGCTGCAAAAAAAAGTTGCCGCCTCTGTTATTCATTAAACCTGTGTTTTCTTGGGGCCGCTCAAGATTGGCAGCATTCTTTTCATCCGGATGTACCAATATAATTGATGCTTAATTGGTTTTTTATACAATAATTCCATATCAAAAATTCCATTTATGACATCTAGAACATGACGATCAGGAGAGCCGCTTGCGTTTTCCGGCCACCGAAATTTCTTTCAATGAATTTCCATTATACATTGTGCTTCAAATGTCCAAAAGTTGATAACAAAAGTCACAAAACATATGTCTAAATTGAATTGTATGAGTTTGTAACAAAATTCCTTTTGCCTACCAACTTTTCATGATTTTTGGGGTTATTTGGAGCATACCCATTTCATTGATTGCTACATTGAAAAGAAAAAAATTGTCGTTAAAAATACAGTTGCCAACACATTAAAGACGACTTACAATGTGGCAATGGTTGTGGTGTTTTTAGCTATAATTTATATTTTCCTTCAAACTGTCCAGCAACCTTGGGGCATATGACATATTTATATTCTCTTTTATATATATATATATTAGGAAAAATAGATTGATTTCTACAATCGTCGACAATTGTAGCTACATTATTTAGCTAATAATGAACCCAAAGTCATGGTTAATTAAAGCCAGAATCTACCAAAATGAGCCAATCTACCAAAAAGGAGTCGAGAAGAAAGAAAGGAGAGGCAGATATGAGGGAGACCTAGTGGGTTTGACCTGGTATAACCATGGCGGCCTCCCCAACAGGTTTATACCCAACATGAATTTTTCTTACCTTTCTCCAGACCTGGTGAAGGTTAAGTCTGTTACAGTTTCTCCAGTGACATTGGAAGTGACCGTCAACCTGCGCACAGTTATCCAACTTGTGAACTTAGAAAACAAACAACATATTTTTTGTAATCTATGTCAGTGGAGAATTAAAGTTTCCACCAGAATATCTGTAAATACTTATAGAAACAGTAGTAACAAATTACACCATAGCTCCAACATCTTTAGTGTCATTAGATTCTACTCATCGTCTGTTTTCTCATAACTGAGACTTGAATCAGTGCTCTTGGATATATACGGATCAAAATATTAAGATCAGTTCCAAAGTAGAGAAAAGAAGATTAAGAAGGAAAAGATGCAGCACCTGCGAAGTTGGGGGTGGTGCTGTCTAAGTAGACCCCCAACACCGAGAGCGTCCATGGCTTTCCAGGCGTTGCTCCACTGTGTGAGAGCAAACCCACTGGCTCTCAGGCTGTCGGCCGACTCGAGGACCAAGCTTCTCAATCCAAGTCTGCATAACAGAGGTACCATATTCAAACAAAGCTATATATATATATATATATATATATATATATATATATATATATATATATATATATATAGAGAGAGAGAGAGAGAGAGAGAGAGAGATTTTAGACCTGTGAAGGCCTAGGGCTGTTGCAACACCTCCAATACCAGCACCAACAATCACCAAATCCTCGGAGACCTCCATGAGAAGCGGAAAGGGAGAGAGAGAGAGAGTGAGAAGGAACGTATGTCGATTGAGAAAGTGAGAGAGATATGGGGAAAGTGTCCTCTCAGACACCATTTTATTTCAGGAGCAGCAAAGTTGCATCGGATTTTCTCTGAGGGTGCACAGAAAGAAGAGAATTGTAAATTGTCTTCACCGAGGTCAGTGTTGGTGCCATGGCACGCCAAAGTTGACCCCGTCAAGAGGGATGGTGTTAAATTGTCCGATTATTTAGGAGGCCTTCTGCTACAACAACAATTATTGAATCTTCCTTTAAAGCATATTCATAAAACAACAAGAAAACGTTTCCATCGCCAAGCAGACCCTTATGCTCCATGAGACAGCTCAAGTGACTTAACTCTAAGATTAACACCAATTCTATAGTAGAGAATTTGGATCCATATTCTATTGGGCAGCCATAATTTGTTCAGACCTGTGGTTTCAAAGGAGTTTAACTTTCAGCAAAGAAAACCCACCCTGAGTCGACCCACTTTTATAAATTTCCACTTTTTGTATGGATTCCGCTATTTAGGTTAAGATTTACCCATGAAAATATCCATCAAACCACAAAGTACATGACATTTGGCACTCACGTTTGGGGAGTTTTGATTATTCTAACCAGCTCCAATTAGAGAACCAGGGATTTGATTTCCTCGTCATCTTTCAAATCCATGGGATTGAGGGTCTAAAATCTTGAGTCTAAGATCCCAAAATCTCGTATCACTCTTGGTCAGGGATCGAGGTAATAGAAGGGGCTGACCTGGAATATCTCCTTTCTTGGCTGTGGGCATCGTGCAACTACGAGAATGGTACCCATATAACAAACAAAATAAGTTCCAAGATTTCATCTTGCTCTTAACTCATAGTCAATAAGCGGATATTTGTTTTATTCTTGGTCTTTTTTTTTTTTTAGATCAAACCCAGAGCCAGAAAAATATACGTTGTTTAAAATACTCAAAGCTGGTAGGACATTTCTATATATATAAAGATAAATATTTAAGATTTTTTTCATTTAAAAATAAAAAACTTTTAAGTGAAGCCCACACCAGTCACAATGTGGCTACCCCACTAGATCAAACCTTCAATATGTGAATGAAAAAATTGGTGGTTAGCAAATGTACTAAAAAGTTTGTCTCTCAAAAAAAAAAAGTCACTCTCACATCAGGAAAGACGACCCAAGTTTAACTCTACCAAAATAAACAGCGTTAAAATAATAACACAATCTCCAGATTAGACTCAACTTGCAACTTTGATTTTTCCCTTAAAACAAATTGCACATATGTGTGACACAAAAATAAAAAAAGTCTTTCGAACCTTTAGAAGCTGAAGAGTTGCAATTTGATGAAGCCTGGTGTGAGCTTATATGTGACAAGTGACATTTAAGTACCTTATGTCAAATAAATGGTCTGGCAAGTACTCGATTTTAATTGAGAAAGTGTAAATGAGCTAAAAGAGCCTGGCAGCCCTATATACAGAAAACTCGTTCATTGTGAAAAAAGTTCGGTGAATCTCATTCAAGAACCACCAACAAATGTTGGATCACTTTGAAAACAGATTTGCCTTCCTGACCGTCGACTTAAAAACGCGATCACATAAAAATTCCATGATCGCGCACTCACTTTTCACAATGAAAATTTTATATAACAAAGTCGACTTGATTTTTTGTTCGCGCAATTCGAGAATACATAAACTTCCCAAAAAATATCAGCCACAAGATTGAGAAAAACTGGAAGATTTCATGTGGTAAAAAAAAAAGAATAAAAGAATGTACTGCTCCGTTAGTTAATTGTACAATAGGTTACATAAATAAGGTCAATTTCTCTGAAACTAAAGACCTACAAGAAATAAAGCCACGAGAGAAAACCGGCCATCATCCAAAATAAAAATACAAATTTCGGGTTAAGAATTAAAAAAGACTAACAACAAACATGAACTTGGGAGCAGGCATCCAGGGCAAGCATAAAGCATAGAACTGCTCAAAGATGATCAACCAGCTATGCAGCTACAGTGCCGGCAGCTGCATTGACTGAACCATTAGATCCGCGACCCCTTCCACGTCCACGTCCCCTGCCACGACCACGCCCTGCAACAGTATGAAACAACCCAGGCAGCGTAAATTACAATAAGTACTTTCGGAGCAAGACTGTTTTTGAAGTTAGCAGGATGCACCACCTCTACCATAGACGGGTGCTTCATCATTGTAAGCATTAGTTTCGTGATGGGTATCAGCAGGGCCACCATAGCTTCTCCCACGCCCACGGAAGCCACCACGCCCACGACCACGGTTGTATCCTCGGCCTCTGTCCCAGCCACCATTCACATATTCACCGCCAGCATTACCATTTCCTGCAACCCATTCAATAATCAGAGACAGCATACCAATAAAACACTACAGAGAGAAAATTAAAGGGACAGCCTTTACCTCTGCCTCGCCCCCGTCCCCGAGAACCACGGCCTCTACCACCTCCACCAGGAGAGGCCTCTGAAAATATTGAAGCCTGTCAGAGACTTCTATGTAACTAGTGTTTAGTTTTGAAGCAGACAAGATAGTTTATACCTGCTCCATAATCAAAGTCATTCAATGGCTTGACCTGCTCTGCAGGTAAAGGTGGCTGGTATCTGCATAAGAACAGAAATGTATTGTGAATTCAAGGAGCAAATAATAATCAAAGCCATTCAACATCTGTTCGTTTGCCTACTTAATAAAAAAAGAAATCCAAGTAAATTTGACAGAGAAACTTCTTCACATGCATATTCCGGGCAGAAATTTAATGCACCATCTTCAGGATGGAAGTCAATTGCAAAGTATTGCATTTAGACAATCACAAGCATGGGGATGACAGCATCTACCACCACAAAACCAGAAGAAGAGGAGGTCACCGCTAAATCATGATCTCAAAACAAACTATAGGAGCATAACCAAATATAGATATAAAGTTATAAACAGAAGAGCCATAGAGTAATTTAAAAAGTGTGGCTAACTAAAGTAAACCACATGACGTGTACAGGTCAGCCTACTATTCTATTCCCATTGGTTGGTGTAGTAGAACAGGCTTCGACTATTTGATGGACCATGGCATCTCCAATGCCATGGGCCTAAGAATCCTGTGTGCCAGCTGGAGCATGCACAGGCCCAAAAGGTCTGTAGGAATAGTAACTACCGTAATAACCAACCAACCATGCAAATGGTAACCAATAGGTTTGCTGAACAGTTTTATAGAACAGGATAGGTTTGCTGAACCACCGACACCAAGAAGCAAATGGTAACATCCCGGCTTTTTCCACTATAACATTCCAAGTGTTGACAAAAAAGAAAGAACGAAATAACTTGCAAAGGACAATTGTAGCTCATAAAGAGAGGTGCAAAACAAATTAGAAAAAGAAATTTATGAAAAACCCCAAAAATTTGGAAAAAGGCGAAAAAAACAATTAATTTCGGATCAACAAAAAACGCAAGGAAAAAGGGAACAAAGCTGAGGATGCCCAGAGGTGCAATGGTTTGGTGCTCAATGTTTCAAGGCAAAAGACAAGGTTCCTCCAATCAAATAGGAGTATAGAACTCACATACATATGATGATGCACAGACCTTGAGTAACAGTATGAACAACTTTCTGAAGACGAAGCAAGAAAATGCTGTGTTCCAAACACTCATTGGAAAATAAGCACACCATGAACAAAAATACATGGGATCAAAGAACAGTACTACATCCAACACTTATTATCACTTGAAGGATTACTAAAAGAGGCAGAGGAAATACGTTACTTTTCACAGATACATCAGGTTTGCTCTATTCTATTATTACTCATACCTTCAGAAACCCAACAACACTGATGGCTAGAAAAATGTAACAGAGAGAGGGGGAGAGAGAGAGAGAGTAGGCGAGATGTTGCTCAAGATTTTTTAAATAGTTTGTTAAATTTTTTTAATAAAATGTCCTGCACCATAAATGTCAACCATCGTCATAAATATCGTTCAAAGGTTTCATTGGTGAGGTTTTCTTTTTCAGATGTTACAAGGAAAATTTGCTTTTCTCTGTGAAACCTTGATAATTCAAAAATTTGCAAAACACAAAAAAACAGAAAAGTTACTGTAGTTTGTACCAAAAACATTATTAAATATTCAAAATTATTAAAATGTTAAAAGAACTTCAAAAAAAATTAAACTACATTAAAAAATATCTTCTCAAAAAACACAAAGATAGGATCATATTTTCATTGGTCATTTACTTTTAAGTTTTAAAAATATCTCAGCTTTTTCAGGTTCCATTAAAAAGAAAGAAAAGTTTTTCACAATGACGTCAAAGAACCCAAATTACTGGGGTTTAAGCAACAGAAAAATCAAGCCAACAATGCAGAAATCTAACAATTTCGTTTTACCAACTGGATGGCTAGCTACTTAATGGCATGATTTTTTTTTTTTTTTGCTTTTTTATGTGACTTATTAAAAACATAAACAATGCAAGAGTTTGAAATATTGGTTACCCAAACCTAGCTAAGACTAACATTTTGATGTCTAGAGAACATGAGCATGAGTTAAATACCCATTAACATCAAACCATCAACAGGTATTGAGCAACACTACTGCTAACATTCCCTCTTAGAGATTACCACTACAGGATGGGGGCAAGTGAATGTTTGAACCCAGAGAACTCCTTGTCAGTCAAAAAGGGAAATTAAGATATTGGAAATCACAAGCAATCTAAAACACAAAACACTAATCCTCATGTCCTAAAATGGTTCGTCAGAGAATAAAATTCAGACTTAATAAATGTCTACCAATTGAAAAAAAGAATTAAAATATCAAAAATTAAGTACTTATTATATTTCATAACTTGCACCTTTTTTAACTTTTGATGTTAAAAATCACACGTCACCTGGTGGAAAGCAAGTCAATTTTAATCTCACTCAACCCTTTAAAGATTTCCAATCCATTTCATTTGTGGAGTAGTAATTTTTAAACAACTAGACATTGAATTATGTATTCACAAGCTGCGGGTCTAGGTGATGAACCGGTGAACCTTCAAAAAGCATAGGTGAAAAGCCTGTGTTGGCCAGAAAAAACTCTAAAACAAAGATCAGTACACAATTTTCAACAATATTTACATTTAATCTAATATCCAGCAGTGGAAGGACAAGTAGACAAACTCAGTATAATACTCGACAACATTTATTTGAAATATCAAGCAAAATTGGAAAAAAAAGTCGTAAATACATATTTTAATTTTTTAATGGCAGACATTTTTGCAATCTTAATACTTAAACCATATATATAAGGATAAATAACAGATTACTCTCCCCAAAAAGCTGCTCACTTTCAAGACAAACATTTGGGATTCGGACAGTTAAACTCATATTGGTTTCTAACTTTCTACTGAGTTAATCTAATGAGGACAGTCACTAGTTTCCTCCCAAAGCACGAATCAGGATCTCCTAACAAAGGCTATTCAGCCCTCACTGGGCAAGAAATTGAAATGGCTTGCAAATTGCTAGTCATTGAGACCCTAATGGCCCTTGATAATCTTGCAGCAAAACTGTCATGGTTTATTGCATCAAAACACATGTGTAACATAAGAATTCCTTACAGTTAAACCTAATTCACAATAATACAACTATGTATAGTTCTATACAAAGACTCCAATATTTACAGAGCACTCGCACCATTCCATAAATGCAATGAGAAAGCCAAATGAGTTAATAAAACGGTAAGAAAAAAAACAAGTGAAAATTGAAGGAAAAAAACTCATCAAATTTATACAAACAATTTCCAGTTTTTCTTTAATTTGGGTATGTGAGTCTTCCTCAATACTTCATCAGGATCTTAATAGCAAGAAGAACTTAAAGTAGTATATTTAAGACCATGATCATCATAACCTTAAATGTAAGATTTATTGGACAAATATGTAAACTATAATAGCATTTCATAATTTATATGGAGAAAAGGAGATGAAAACTAATTCTTGGCCACAAACCAAAATACACAAGCTCATAAGATAGCGACAAGCAAGCAGAGAAATGTCTCACCCTACAGATGATTTATCCAGCTCCATCTTTGACAAGACTATTGTAATCATGGATACATGCCTGGTAGTCTCCAACCTGAGAACACACACGAGCATATAAGTATTCATTTACAATAGCACAAGCAAGCTGCGTACATTTCTCGCATCACCATAACTAGGATGTATCATAACACAATGGCCAACTGGCATAAGCAGCAGACTGTGGAGAATCGGAGATTATTTGAGACACTAGCTTTGACCTACACTCATGCATTCACCATGGGGGCATACCACTAGTCTTAAGTGGACAACTGACTCTTGGCAATCCCCACATGCAAATCCTCGTAACTGACTAGAAAAAGAGCAGAGTTTGTACGATGCTTTCTTACGTAAGGAGGCCTTCTTCTAATGGTTCCCATGTATCAACTATGTCGGTTGAGCCAATTGATGTAATTTGGTGAAGACCCACAATCCTTCTCTACAATAATGGGAGCATCAACAGTTTACACATATTTGTATGAAAATCATTTTTGACACATAAAACAGCATGATACTCTGAAATCATACAAAGAACTTGTCGAGCTTATAAACAGAACATACCTTAATAAGCTCAACAATCATCACAGTCTTGTTGATAGCTCTTCCCATTGCCTTTAGGATGATCTCATTTGAACCCTTTTCCTGTAGAAAGAACAACCACAATACCTCTCAAATAGTGAAAACGTACAACAAAATAGGCAGCCAAAACAAGACAAAAGAAACAAGGAGAGCGTCAAAAACTAGATCTTAACTGCATTGATGACAATCCTGCCTTACACATAAAGATTATCCAATGTCTCATGTGTGATTCATAAGGAAAAAATACATGGTCAAATCCGATCACGTGGTAATGAAACACAAGAACTATAAAATATAAGCTTCAGCATTACGAGAGATACTGGTAAAAATCACAACACGGTCCTTTGAGGAGGAAAAAATCACACAAGGACCAAAGCACTGCTACTGAACTAACAATTGACTGAACGTAAACGGAAGTTAATTTTTTTCAGAAAAACGAGGGGAAAAAACAACAATGATGAAAGAACACAATCCATACACAAACTAGCACATAACTTGCGGAACAACGAGAAAGAGATAGACACAGTCATAAACTCAACCCAGAATAGAAAACTAAACCAATGTCACTCGTAGATGGCGACATCCCCCAACCAAAAAAGACTTCATCGTGCCTAATATTCCTATCCTTATTATTTTTTGTCAGTGCGCACAGACCCATAGAGCTGCAAACTGATTGACCAATAAGCTTCAACTCGATACAAGGAAACCCGCTTTTCCTTCCCTGAAACACCAAGCACGTCCAACGACCAAATGGGAAGACATGACAACCCTTCCCCGCACAAAAACTATCGTAAAATCCACAAAAAGACACGTGCAAAGCGCAACCAATCAAGAACCAGTGGAACAAAATCCAACTCGAGCAACCAACTTTCTTGAAAAAGCTTACCTGGAGCAAAGTAGTTGCGTACGTGATATAGCTCCGCATTCTTCCCTGTGTGGTGATCCTGATCTCGTTCTCGTTGATGGGCGCCTCAGGCCGTGGCTTCTCCACCCTCTGGTACCGATCCATCTTTCGGAACCACAAAAAAATCCCCACAAAATCGTCACGAAAATCAGATCTCGCGGCTCAATCACAATATTCTCCACAACCAAACGAAAACAATTTAGTACCTAGACGGTACGCTCGGGGAAAATATATAACGAAAGAGGAGGGAAGAGAACAGATTTTACCCACCTTTGCCCCCACTCCTTTGTAGCCCTAGAACGGCTTCGTTTCTTCTGTTCCGCCCTAAAACCCTAATCTCCCTTCGACTCCCTTATATAGCGACAAGTCGAGCCGCTATGTTCCTCCGGTTTTTTCTTCCCTTTTTCCCCTTATCGATAATTATTTTTAGCTTCTCTATTATTCTTAAAATTAATTTCTAGTGTATTTTAATAAACGACCGAGGGCCCTGAACCGTGGATTCTCATATTTCTTGAGAAACCCGCCATCTCCATATAATTGTCAGCACGGTGGTCTAAACTTTCTGGTTTTGGCGTCAGCCTCTTTTCTTTTGACAACCCGCTTAGGAAAAGAAGAACAACAATTTACATCAGGTCACGTCGTATGCATACGAAAGCTTACCTTTTCAGCATCATTTGTTTAATTTGGAAACCACCTTTTTTGCCTTCACATTAAAACCCAGCAGCACTATCATCTTCATAAATTTTTTTCAACAATGATAAGAGGACGAGTGAGAGCAACTTTTAAATTGTCACATGAAGCTTCTAATTAATAAAATGGAGTAGAAAAGCATTTTTTTGAGGGGGCGTTTGATTTATCCAGAACTATGAAATCTTACAATCAAAATGCTTGTTTTTTAATAAGTTGGAATTGTAAAAAAACGAAGTGTTTTGTTTTTAGAATTAAGAAACTTAAACTTGAAATTTTGATTCTATTCCAGTTTAAGGAAAGACTGTGATTCTATAATTTTCATTTTTGAAACAAATTCTCAAACCATCGAATGCTCTTGATAAATCATTATTTCAAGTGTCATCCAAACGCTACTGATAAAATTCTAAATCCGTGTTTCTTAAAAAGAAGCTCTAACGTTTCCAATTTTTCTAGATATGAGAGATTCCCATGTTCAAATACTCAAAAGGAACTACTTGAGGAGCATTCCTGTTATTTATCAAGGGGAAAAATATACTTTTCCATCTTAATTTTTGTCCTTAAATGGTTCTCTTCTTAACTACCAAATGCAATTTTAACATAATCGGTCATATAAGCACTTCATTACTTTGATTCTCATTCCTGTTATGCATTATGGGTAGGAGCTTAGCATTAAGGTATTACATCAGACATCGACACAACCTTGAACCCTAAAAGCAAGAAAAATGACGGACTTCAACTTCTTTATCGTCATTGGGTCGTGATCCTCTCGCTCACTTAAAAATATGTACTGTTGTGTTAGAGTCCAAACATATAACTTCAAATGAAATATGTTGGGACACATATGGTTCATGCTGCCAGGAGGATTAAGGACCTGGTTTTTGCATTAATCCATTTAACCCAAGCCCCTGAAGACAGGCTACCTGGTTCAATCATTGAGTTGACCAAGCTAGTTTTTTATTCATGAACATAATGGGTTGACCTAACCAATGTTGAGCCCGAAACTTTTTTTGGTCAATCCATGAACCACGCGTAGTGGTGAGCAAACATCCTATAACTTTTTTTTTTTTCAACTACTTTGGTCTGAAGTTTCTGTTCAAAATCATGGATCTTTTTGAAAATAATAAAAAATAGAGTGTCTTTTTGAAAACAAAAACACAAGGACTTGCCATCACGTTACTTAAACTAGTTTCTTTTGCCTGTCCCTTTCCTCGCTGACCTTGCGCGGGGTCCAGTCATTGCATCGTACGGTTTGTATCTGAGTTTGGAAAAGGATGGACGGCCATCGTTCCGTGTATTTTGACTTAAAAGAATTTATAATTGAAAATTCAAAAGTGGATGGGATGACAGGGCAACCATCTTTTTTTTTTCTCAACTAAAAATTATTTATTAATTTGGTTTAAAAAACATGGATGAAGGCTTGAGTGTCAGAGCATCCCACCTCTTCATACATATTTTTATATCTGAAGGGACACTCATGTACATAACAGAACAAATATTTAAAAAAAATACTTGAAAATAAAAAAAATGAAGAGAAACACACATATGGCTCCACCTCTGACGACAATGATAAAAAAAAAATAGTCTAACGAGGCAATATACAACCCTGCTTCTGTTCAAAAAAGCATAAAATAACATGTTTCTATAAGTTTGTCGACAAATATTTAACTGCACTTAATACTTGTGTGCAAAAATAATGTGTGTGATATATGCTCCAATATGTCATTGTAAGCCTGATGCTAGTATTTGAAATGAAATACCAATATTTATGATTACGCTTCATTCTCACGAAAAAAAAAATTATAAATAAAATATGGGGCCAAGTTACATGACAAGCACAAGATACGCTCTTCCTCAAAAGAGGTGGCAACCTCAATGTGGGAAAAAGCCAAGAGAAAAATTTTGGCAACCGCATTGGAATCCAACTAGTCTTGTGGAATATGAAAGAGACAAATTTTCCAGACGTGCCAACATTACCTGTAAGCATACTGAACCAAGTGTCATGCCAAAGGGAGAAGAAGAAAATTGTCATAGTTTGTAACTGACAACCAACACTAGAGTAGACCAAATACAGGCACAATGAAATCCAAGACCAACTTAAAAATAGCCATGAAGGAAGAATTCTACGTAAAATCCAGAGGCTCCAGAAATGTTGTTGCATTTATGCAGTAAGGAACAATAAGTACTGATTTGAGTCCATAGACAAGCTGAGCTAATGCTTGTGAAGTATTTGCATAAACAGTCACTTCAACTCTGTTTACCATTTAATTGATAAAGCTTGAAACAGAAAGCAAGCGACTATAAAATACCACTTCTATGATGCGCCACACATGCTTTGCACTGATTAAACTGGCTCTCTGCTAGCAGAGGTGATGAAAATTGGAGCTTCAACAATGACCAGACTTGCTTGACAGACATAAGTAGATTGATGGACAGGGTATCCAGAAACTGTAGAAAGCAAAAGTTCCTTTTAATGAGGGGAAGAATCCCTACCAAGTCATCAAATGGCAGGAGAGGAAGGGAAGGGCAGACAAGCAGGCTATGAAGAAGACAGAACACAAAGGAAGTAATTTAATTAACCAGCTGTAATTGACCTTCATGGAACAAACAATTTTACATTCCATCAAAGGTCCTTCTCAATGCTTTCTTGTCACGACGCAACCACAGCTAAGAAATAGATTTCCCATTTTCAGAGAAACTCTAGGATCCATAACCTGAGTCCTAACCATGGCCCATTTTCAGAATCTAATGTTCAATACAGGGAGTTTCCAAGAAACATGAGCAAACAATTAATTGTGAAAATGACAAATCCAAAAATCTCATTTTCACTCATAAGCATGTGTCAGCCATAACAGAAGAAAGTGCTAAGGAAGTTTTTCCCTTGACAAAAGCTCTTAAGAAGAAAAGGCTTGGCAGAAAAGATTGATTTTTACATTAACCAGCAGCTCACCTGACTGAGCCAGAGATAGTATTAGAAACCTCAGTTACTCCAATGGTTTCATCAATGGCTTAGAAAAAGTACTTGGTATGCTTCTATTTTGTACGATTTCGATCATATATTATGTAATTTTTGCTATGGAGAACTACTTTACCCATTCTACAAGCGTGTTTCTTTGTACAACTAGGAGAAACAGTTGCGTTTCCGTAAGCTCCAATTGCAATTCTGTAGAATCAAGTGACGAGAAAAAACCACTTTTTTTTTTTCCAAAATGATCTGTTGTATGCCTTTGTTCATGCTAGTGATTCAGGCTTTTATTCTTGGCTGCCTTTGCGGATATAAATCTTATATATGAAATAAACATGCATGTACAAAATGTTGTTAATCAGGTTCATACTGGATAACCTGCAACTGAGTGCTAAAATGTACACAGAGGACATGTGTATGACCATCTAAACATGTACAAAGAAGACTATCAATCTGCCTAATAACAGTCAAATGTTGTAAGACCCTGTCCTTCAGAAAGGAATAGGGATAAATCTAAACAAAGAAGTTCGTAGCACAACCACACGCAGGATATTCTGAACAAAAATTAACTAAGTTAAGAAATATAAATGCATGGATGACACATGAATGCAGGATAAGGATGGGAAGAATGTTTTATTCCTGTCCTTCGTCTATATGAGTATATCGTACGTCAAATTTTATTGAAACCATTTCAAATGTTTAACACAGCAAATAATTAGCATGGGTACCTGCTATCTCGACCTCATAACTCCCTCTTCTTCTCTCTTCCTCATTCTCCAGCACTTTCTCTGAATTCTTTGTCTCTGCTTCTGTTTCCATCCCTTTCCTGCTCCCACACTTCATCCCAAACAATGCGATGCCTGTCAGAGTGGTCGAACTTGTCAGATCTCCTTCGTGCTCAATCTCCCTTTCCTAAACCCTGTTCCCTCTTTCTCGATCTCTCTAATTCCCGTTCCTCTCCTCACGCCCACCATGCCCATGTCCCCGCGCATACTGCCCTCTGCTGCTCCGGTGTCCACCCTTTCCTCCTCTATCCAAGTTACTATGTTCAGAAGAATCACGGAAAGTAGTTCGACTGTGTTTCACAGACAGTTCCTCAAGTTGTTTGCTCTTACCATCATGGCAGAAGTAATCCCGATCTGACCTCGACGTGTTGGACCTACTTTCTGACACTAGCTCATTCTCGTCACGCTTGTGCTCAGAACTTCTTTCTCAAATCTTCCCATCTCCATCTCCAGTATCTCATTTTCACCGATTTTGAGTTTTCAACAGTTTTCTCCAAATATTCATACTCATCGAATTCCATGCCTTACTACAAAGTACAATGATCAAGAGACCTATATATATATATATATATATATATATATATATATATATATATATATATACTACAAAGTACAATGATCAAGAGACCTATATATATATATATATATATATATATATCACAAATCAATCCTTCTCTTCTGAAACTAATAAAAGCAAAAAAATGCAACGGAAAAGACAACTTTCCAAAAGAAAAATGAAAAAAAGAGAGTCAGCACTGCTCTTCCTTCGGTCAAGACGAGAATCTTAGAAAAAACGGTAACTAAAATTTACTCCTGTTGTTGCGCTTTTACTAAATCCAGTCTTTTGAACCTACGCTCTGCGCAAGATTGCGGCATTCTGAAAACAAAGGAAAAAGAAAAATCGAGAAGACGACATATGGTACTTAGATTGCTCCTGCATATGAGGAGACTTGTGGTCTACAGCCCTTCAAATAAGGTCACCCTTCCCTCCCAACCAACCAAACCCCCACAGCAATTCTCACCACGCAGTCAACCCTATATATTACAACCATCCCCTCTTCCTCCTTGCTTTAGTCACCCAGCCTCTCAAGAGCACCCCCAAACTACCTCTCTCTTTCTTCTCTTTCTCTCTCGTCTTTCGATTTTGATCTGGTATTACACGTCTGTCGATCTAAAACTCCTTCCTTCATTGATTGATCTATCTAGATATCTTGCTGTTCGTGAGGGGTTTGGGGCGACTATATGCTTAAATGTCTCAGTCGGTAGCGAGTGGAAGCGATGAAGCGGAGGGCTTCGATTGCACCCAGTACTTGAGGGTCACCGGCGACGGCATATGGGCCGGCGACGACCCCCTCACTCTTGCCCTCCCCCTCTTCATAATTCAGTTGACGATCTTCATCGCGACAAGCCGCATCATAGACCTCTTGCTGCGGCCCTTCAGGCAGCCTCGCTTGATCTCCCAAGTCATCGTAAGAATTTGAGTTTCATCAATGCTCTCTCTCTCTCTCACACACACACCCATCCAATTGTTGCGTTTTGTTTAATACGACAATTTTCTTGGAGACAGGCGGGCTTCATCCTGGGGCCCTCGGTGGCGGGAGAATTTTTTCCCATGTTCAAGACTCGCGTCCTTCCGGACCCGTCTCAAAGCCTGGTGGAGACATTTGCAAATATCGGTCTCATCTTTTGGCTCTTCCTGGTCGGCATGGAGCTCGACCTGGCGGCCCTGCTCAAGAGCGTCGGCAGGAAGGCCGTCGTCGTCGCCGCCGCCGGAATCTTGCCACCGTGCGCCGTGGCGTTGGTGGCGTACTTCCTCATCAGGGAAACCATTCTAGACTCCATCAAGGATGGCATGTTGGTGGTCTTCCTCGGCGGAATTCTCCTCTCCGTTAGCTCGTTTCCGGTCTTGGCTCAGATCGTTGCAGAGCTCAAGCTCCTGCAAACCGAGATCGGCTCGCTCTCCCTGTCCTCCGCCATTGTCAATGACATAATCATGTGGACGATGGTCATCGTGATCGGTGGTCTGGCAACGGAGAAGGTCTCCAGTCTAGCTCCACTCTGGGTGATTTTATGCGGTATGTGACTTTTTCCAGAATATTTTTCATACTCAACTTCGAAGGATTAAAAGAGCATGATGGAAAGCTTTTTACCTATGTACATTTACCCTCATAATATTGGATACGTTCAGATTCAAACACGTGATCAGAAAGTCCAAAACTTCCTTCACCTTCAGACATGGTGGAGAAATCCGACTTTCTTTGATATACTTTCCTTGCTGATCATCAAACTCTTAACCTTCTTCAATTTGAAGTAGTTTCTTAAACAAACAAGGAATTACACACAAATATGAACAGCTTTCTTGTTCGTACAGTTGAAATTGAACACCAGTAGCACCTGCAAAATTTCACCCAAGGCTAGCATTAACCAAGTTCTTCTAACAGGTTTCAAATTTTTACAGGACTGGCTTTTGTCCTGTTCTTGTACTTTGTTGCTCGACCAGCAATGCGATGGGTCTCGCTCCGAACTCCGGAAGGAGAAGGCGTCAATGAGATGTATGTGAACCTAATACTAGCAGCAACAATGGGCTTCGCATTTACGACAGACGCCATCGGACTGCGGCCGGCCTTCGGCGCCTTCGCCTTCGGGCTGGTCATACCGGACGGGCCACTTAGTCAAGCACTTATGGAGAAGCTGGAGGACTTCACATCCGGTCTGTTCCTGCCGCTGTTCTTCATCACCACAGGCTTGAAGATAAACGTCCATTTTATAACTTCAGGAGCATGGGTCTTGTGCCTCATCATAGCAACCTCTGCCTTGACTAAGACACTAGCGACATTGGCTGTTGGCATGTTCTATGGTATGTCGCCCAGAGATGGGTTCCTGCTTAGCCTGCTCACCAACACAAAGGGAGTAGTGGACGTGGTTGTATTGGTTCAACTCTATGACAAGTCGGTACGGTACTCTCTCTCTCTCTCTCTCTCTCTCTCTCTCTCTCTCTCTCTCTCTCTCTCTCTCTCTCTCTCTCTCTTTCCTCTTTCTAAGTATGGGATTTGAATTGAGTATTAGATGACCATTGGCATCTCTACTGAGTACTGACAATGTAAATGTTGCTGGTACGTCTCAATCAACCATGAACAAGGCCATAAGCTACGAATCCTACTCGATAATGATGCTGACATCGGTAGCCATGACGGCGTTGGTGGCGCCGACGGTGGCCTTCATGTACAGGCGAGCCGCTCCGGTTATCCCCTACAAGCACAGGACAGTGCAGCGAACCAAGGTGGATACGGAGCTTCGGGTTCTGGCGTGCGTCTACAATATGCACTCGGTTCCGACGGTCATTAACCTGCTGGAGGCGTCGAACGCGCCGAGGAAGTCGTCGCTCGCCGTCTTCGCCCTTCGGCTCGTCCAGCTCACAGGCCGGGCCTCCATGCTCATCGTCCACGACCTTCGGTCCCAGACCAACCACCAGCCCAAGCGGCACGACGAGAACGACCGCATCATCGCCGCATTCGAGGACTACCAGCAGTCGTGCGGCGTCCAAGTCCAGGCGCTCACCTCCATCTCCCCCTACTCGACCATGCACGAAGACATCTGCAGCGTCGCCGCGCAGAAGCGGATCGCTCTCATCATACTGCCGTTTCACAGGGACCTCACCGTCCTTACGATCAACGAGGCCAACAGCGCCGCTATGCGTAGCATCAACCAGCAGGTTCTGGCCGACGCCCCCTGCTCGGTGGGCGTGCTCATCGATAGAGGGCTCAGTGGCACCACCGGCACCGCCTATGCCCATGTGTCCCACCAGATCGCCCTGCTGTTCTTCGGCGGCCCCGACGACCGAGAGGGCCTCTGCTACGCCTTGCGCATGGCTGAGCACGAGGGCGTCAGCCTCACGGTGCTGCGGTTCATAGTCGGGGAGTGCTCCAAGCAGCCGCCGTCAACGCCGTTGCACCAGAGAAGAACGCCGGAGCCGCAGCTGGAGGCAACGCAGAGGTCGAGTCCCCTCACAGACGATGAGAAAGAGAAGGAGAAGGACGAGGAGCTTCTGAAGGATTTCCGGCTGCGGACCATCAGCGACAACTCTGTGATGTACAGTGAGATTGTCGTCTGCGACGGCGACGAGACGGTGAATGCCATCCGGGGCATAGACCGGAGACACGATCTATTCATAGTGGGGAAGAACCAAGGACTGTGGGATTCGCCGGTGGCTTCAGGGCTGACGCACTGGACTGACTGTCCGGAGCTCGGCCCAATCGGTGACCTGCTAGCGTCGCCGGATTTCATATCGGTGTCGGTTCTGGTGGTGCAGCAGTACCTGGGGGCCTTGGCCGGTGAGGATGCCTTCACGGCTCAAATCCAGCAGTTCATAGGGACTACCGGCACGCAGTCGGTAGGCCAGCTAGTAGGTGCTTCTTCTAGTTTTGGTAGGCCTAATTCGTCAATGGACCACCTTATTCAGCACCATGAGAACGAATGAGGCCTCGAGAAAACAGTTCAGGAACTAAATTGTCTCAGAGGGAGGGAGTCACTTCTTGTTGGTAGGAAGCTTAGGCATGTGCAGTAACAATGGGCCTTCTAGTGTGGATATTTATGATCAATTTTTTTTGCAAGTAAAATTTCATGAATGAAGTTTATATAGTTTTCTTCTGGCAAACAAATAGAAGCGGGTGTGTCACATTGCTTAGGTCTTCCTTAACAGATGGGTCAGGCCAGGCCCTTGAAGGCACAGGTCGGACAATCTGTCCAGTACTTGTTTGATGATCAATTTTTGTTATAGAAAAGATAATCCTCCTTGCTATCGTCTAATTTCTAATTAATCATTTAAAGACAAGAAATTTAATAAGATGCAACAAATTCAATGTGTATCCATAACCACAATGTATCTAACAATCTAGTAAGCTTAATGATTCTCAAATTACCCATGACCCTGGCCTTGCAGAGAGCCTCTGCGCCGGCTTAGCCCGGCCCATTAAGTAGGAGGGCGAACCATTTTCATAAGCCTGAGTGTCGAACTTCGACCCAGGCCCGTCCGTTTACCCCACTCTTACATGTAGTAAGGAACCCAAAGAGTTTTCACGGTCTTTCAAACTAATAAATAGGATCACCACACTTTAGCTTCATAGCAAAAACTTAAAATTTGAGGCCATCATGTAATCAAGCACCATTGTTTGTTTGACTTACATTGTTCAATACGACAACTATTCACAAGAATAAGAAAACAAACATCAACATATGAGAAACAAAGAGGGTCGTCACTTTTCCAACATATCATTCAGACGAAACCCAAAAAAAGCTGTACAAGCATTTGTTTGACACAATAAAATTAAAACAGTTCTAAAAGATCAGATTACACGAGGTCCCAAGAGCATTATTTCTTGCCTTTCTTCTTCATTTTAGCTCAACTGCCCGAATCTACGAAAAGCACCATTCTTTCTCTTTTGAGAGAGAAAGAGAGAGAGAGAGAGAGGAGATCTTCACCAACGTCGAGTACGGGCCAGATTCTGGATCCAGTACAAGCCATAACTATAGGACTATGAACAGGAGCTCCAACAATCTCAATTTGAGTGGATTAATGCAACTTGTCGTGTGTACAAAATTGTATTGCATTTCAAAACGATCAAGAAAATGCTAAAGTAGATATCTTTACATCAGAAAAGCAGGATTCGGATGTAGATTCTCGTCAGATACAGCTTGTAGATATAACATGTAAATTTGTCGAAAACAACTTGAAACACTGATATGTTGGGGGTTTCATAGATTTGGAGAGAAGCTTGCATATATTCCAACTGCTACAGAACACAGCATGTACAGAAGAGACCATTCAAGGAGAAGCGTGGATTCCGAAACAGTGATCTGTGGCATACACCTTGAAATTTTTCCATGCACCAATACATTCTTGCTCCTAGATGCAGAATAGAGCTGCATTCAATTATCTAAGAACATGCCAAAGCTGCATCCTCAAAAATCTCTGACCATAATGGTTTTGAGCAGAGCTTTTACCCCAATCCTAGTTCATATTCTCAAGCACCTATATTCAACCTGTGTTGAACTACTCCAGTTCACTTGCATATACTGGATGAAATTTATCCAACTTAACGGTTCTGCCTGTTCCAATAAGAGTGGTTCCTTAATTGAGCCAGTAGCGGGTAGCCCCCGTGACTGATGCTGAATGCGTTCCACAGATTGCCTACCATTCAATTGAACAACTAAAATGCATAAAGCATTCACAGTTGATAAAGATCTTATTTTCTAGCATCATATTTACAAACTGAAAATCCCAGTTCCTGTGTACAAAAGAGAATTTCAATCTAGAAGCGCCTATGGTAGGAAGGTTAAAAAGCCTAAAAGTGTACAAGTATGAAGATGGTACATGGGGAGAATAAATTCCATGTACAGCCAGTTGGAGGGGTAAAATTTAGAATTTCAATGCAAGAATAAACACAATCACGATGAAACCTAGAAGAAATCTCGAGCTAATAGCATGGCTAAAAGCTGGTGCAGATGAAAACTGCGCGGTTCCATTTATTATCGTGTCTTCTGGATTGAAAGTAATGGGGACCACAGTAGACGCTGGTGGCAAGGACGAGCCTGGTGGTCCGACTGATAATGTAGCTGAACCCTCGGTGTCATAACCTGAATGCGAGAAAAAATGGATTACTTCACTTAAAATTCAGCATAAACAAGTGCCTGAATTTGTTGCACTTACAGTCGAATGTCTTCCAACCTAAGACAAGCTTGTCTCTATCAAACACAATGCGGTGACCTGTCATAAAATTTTCTGCACGCAGGATGACAAAGGGTATTCTTCAGGAAGATGGTTATAAAATTTTTTCAATCAAAAAATCATTGACAAATGAACTCTTTCTTCTCTTTATCAAGCACAATGCAGTGACCTGTCATAAAATTTTCTGCACACAGGATGACAAAGGTATTCTTTAGGAAGATAGTTCCTTAGAAAATTTTTGCAATAAAAAAATCATTGACAAATGAACACACACTCTCTCTCTCTCTCTCTCTCTCTCTCTCTTCGCGGTACAGGAGATAGGCCAAGGGAAGCACACTTCATGAACTTATTCAGAATAATGGTGCCAGAAAATTGCTACATGTAAACACTGTCACTACCAGAAGCATGAATAGAGGTTTTCAGGTCTATGTGGAGAAGCAGAAAACATAGGAGGTACCCGCAGAGACAGAAATTTTAAGCCGAGAGGCACATGCTTATGTTTGAATTTTGAGTAAATCAAACTTAACAACAACATTATCCCTTTTTACTATCAAGAGATGAAATCATTATTTTTATATTATATACCATATATATAATCAGGGGCGGAGCCAGGATTTTGTTGTGGGGCGGGCCAACTTGATCCATACTGGACACTCATGTGCCACTGTCGCGGGTTGGCTGGGGGTTGCAGGGGGGCAGCGCCCCTTTGCTGGGGGGTTGGGGGCGGTAGCCCCCAAAGAAAATTTTTTCCCATATGTAAGGGCATATATGTCTTTTGTATAAATGCGGGTTTTTGCCCCAATCCTTATGTTGAGAGGAGAGCCGCCGCTTGTGTGGGTTGTTCTGTGTGTGTTCATCTGAGAGAGAATACAAGAGATCTCTGCGACCGTGGACGTAGGAGATTATTGCTCCGAACCACGTAAATCGTTGTCTTCTTCCTTGTTGCTTCTAATCTCCTCTTGAGAGTGTGAGCGGAGTGTTTTGTGTGTTGTTCCTAA
>JAANDH010000004.1:880976-1078565 GCA_011799765.1 Nymphaea thermarum | reverse complement strand
TGGCTCACCCGGGCCATGGCCCGGGCGGCCCCCCCCCCTCCCTCCGCCCCTGTATATAATATCTATCAATACCACATTATTACATTTTAGCAAAATGCAAATCTAATAGAATTCTGTAAAACCTAATAACTTCGTGTATTTATAACTTAATACTGTGGGTTTTATATTTCAAAATGTATCCTTATCAATATTCACATTCAAATGTCAATGGATCTGCCACAATGTTTCTTCAGATGAGATTTTAAAAAATCATCTCCAAACGAGAAAAGGTTATATCTTTTTAATATAACAAAATAAGAAAACACTACAGTTTCTCTTGTGCGAACTTTTAAAGACAATTGAATAACATATAACGTAGGTCCAGGTTTTTTAAGGCAATATTAACTATTCATACTGTTGGCTTTTGACAAAATAAAATAAGGATCTTCTAGAAAATGTCATAAGCTCTTATTCGGCCAAACTGAAATTATTAGGCTTATCAAGTACAAGAATTTCTGAACACTGGTTCTTTTAATCAATGTTAAATATAAAAGTAGATGCAAACACAATATTTAATTTCCATTACGATTAGGCTTATCAAGTAAAGAATTTCCGAACACTGGTTCTTTTAATGAATGTTAAATCTAAAAGTAGATACGGACACTATATAATTTGCATTACGAAAAAGTACTAATTTTTTTTGTGAAAAAAAAAGATATATTATTTACATTACTATAAATTAAATGGCTACTTTCTTTGTCTTTGTGAAACAAAAAACAAAAGCTAAAAACAACTTAGGGGCGCACTCTGTGAAGTTAAGGGGCACTGATATCATTATAAGTTGAACAGTGCACCCTAACCATAACATGGCTCTGTGATTACAAGGAGGTGAATAAAGTGCGAACTGAGAAAGAAGCTGTTTTTGTAGTTTGAAAGTAAAGACTGAAAACCAAAAAGGAAAATACATTTGGAAAAATAAAAGATCAAATTTATCAAGGTAAACATTGCCACTCTTCCATGTAAGGCATTCCAATTTCCAAGTAGCTCTTGAAAGGATATGCAGTTCAGTCTAAAACCTTACGACTTTACTGGCCCACCTTTTATGTTGGCTAAGCAATTTTTTCAGATGCTGAGGAGAAAGATACAAATAATGAGATACAGAATATATATGTTACACTGGCATTTCTTACAAAGGACTACTCATAACCAAGACAACTTCAGGGTGCCCGTTGAACTAATGCATGCAGTGGATCTTGGTAAACCTTTTCAACCTGCTGCTCATTATTACCAAATTCGCTTGTGAAAATAGCGCTAAAAACACAAAAAAAGTTTTCTGAGGTAGCTGAATACCCCTCAGTTCTAAAAAAATTTAAAATTTCTTGATGGAAAGAAGGAACTACCATTACTGAGCTAGCAATATATAGAGTTCAGTTTTTTCTTTTTACACTTGCCTTGCCTTCAAAATAGGTCATGTTTATCTTCCTTAGTATTTCAAATTATTTTGGTCTTGATTAGTGTAAGGCAGCAGAATGCAACTGATGCAAATGAGAACCAAAAATTTTGTTTACATAAAGGACCAAAGCTATGCTGCACAGACACTGATCCAAGGGTCTGTGTCCGACACTTCACATGACCCTCAAACACTAAAAAGGTAAAACTCTTAGGCACGCTATACAGTTTTATCTTGTCTCTTGTGCCTCCTGGTCCTCAAGCACATACACTGTTGCTTTTCACAAATCCAACAATATAGAAGGATGCAACATGTTCAGGCTAAGTGCTGTTTTTCACAAATTCAACCAAACTGATAGATGTAGAATGTTCAAATTTATAGGACTAAAAAACTCATGAAATTCAGATGTATTGTTATTAATAGTCTTAATTTTTTCAACTCATAAAATTTGATCTAGACATAAGATTTCGATGACTTTTCTTGGATTTCTATATTTTCACAGATTTTACATCCATCTACATGGTTATAATCATCAAAAACAACTAAAAACATCGGAAGGCACACACAAAAGGCAAATCTGAAGAGGTATGACATGAGGATGTATATGTACATATATTAAATGCCTCCATGTTGAACTTGTTGAAATCATTAAATATAAACAAATACATACAAGAAAGAGAGTGGTTTGTCCATCTTTTTTCTTCTATTTATTATCTATTAAAAGAGAAATGAAGGAGAGTTAGCACCTTACCCCCTACCTTCTCCTTTGCCTAATTTAATGGAGAAGGAAAAACCTCATTTTCCGTTAAACAAGGATATAAGAAAACAGCACCCTCAAGTAATGCCAAAGGAGTGTGAATGAGGGTTGTCAGACATGAAAAGGTCATGCTTAACACATGCCATTTTGATGGACCATGTAACTGTGTGTGCATATGTGTGTGTGTGTGTGTGTGTGTGTGTGTGTGTGTGTGTGAGAGAGAGAGAGAGAGAGAGAGGACAAACGTATGAGACACTGACAAACTTACGTCCAATGATGTTCAAGTCCTTGCTCTTCACAATGGCTAGACAATACATAAGTTGGACCTGCATATCGTGATAAGATGGATGTAAAGGCCAAAGCAGGATTGATTGACAGTACTAGTGGATATCACAAGCTACCTACCGAAGTGGAGATCAAAATTGTGGGAGCAGCAACAGGAAATTTGCCGCCACCTTTCATTGTTATAGTGATTGGGATAAGTGTAAAATTTTTGTCCAAACTGCATGAGATTAAATCATTAAATCTCATAAAAAACATTTATTTATTTAAGTGGCCGGAATGCGTATAGATTGATTACCTGATATCATAACAATATTCAAATGGAAAATTGGAATCAGGCTTATCTGGAGCATCACGAGTTTGTGAGTTGAACTGCAAAAAAGTAGAAGGCTATGTGCCTAAGAATCATATCTAACTATAAACTAACATCATGTATTAACTAATGTACTTACATTCTCTGCAACAAGAGTATAGGTTGGATCAGTTAAATAAGTGAAAGAGGTTCCAGTGTCAAACATTGCAGAAAGCCCTGTCTCTAACTTGATATGTTCAGCACCCACTTCTATTTCAGTAATAGTGACATTGTATGTTGGACTGCATATTTGATTCAAGCAAACCAAGATTGAAACCTCCAGAGTCCAAATAGAATATGTATGTATAATAGATATAGATATAGATATATATATATATATATATATATATATATATATATATATATCCACCATACAGTGAATAAGGAACTCACTGTGATGCGTCCACATTAAGTGGGGTTACTTCTTGGTCATTGCTGCCTTTGTCCCCAAAGTTGATTCTTCCAACATTATCACGACCAAAGCACATGGAGAAAGAATCTGCTATAAGGCCAGAACTAGCTAGCACACTGGGTACAGATACCTTAGACATCCCAAGTCCAAATAAACCATTGGGAGCAGCACCATCCAGAAAGGAACCAGTCTGAACCTGTCCACAACTGCATCACAAGAAACGTGAACTAAGACCTTTGGGGCTGAATTTTTGAGGTAAAAAAATGACAAAAGAATAATAAACTTCAATTTTTTAAACATTTAATTTTTACCGAATAGCTTGAAGTTAAGCAGTTAAATGCAGATAGAAGTTGAAGATATATAGGAAAAAGAGCATACCCGAATACAACTGAGGCATGGATTTCTTTTGGTTGGCTATCTTCTGTGGTTAGGTAAAGAATATCCTCCATTAGAAACCCTGAAGATGAAGTGCCACCAGAAACATAAGATACCGTGTAAGGGCATTGATTAGTCATTCCGGAGCATTCCCTTTGTGAAATGCAGAGACTAGCATTGCAGGGCACATATTTGCTTGTGGTAGATTCACGAGGACTGTAAATGGTGAGCTCAATGCCCTAAAACAAGAACATGAATAACAACGAGGTCAATTTGCCTTTCCCGTAGAACCTGCCACTACGAATTCAACGTGTAGCAAACAAGGTAGATAAAGAGTTTCACGCCTTCATGTTGAAACAACAAAAAAGTACCAAGACAAAATTAAGTTGGTAATGGGGATATTTAACCAAAACAAATGCGAGACCCACCTTCAGATCTAACATAATAATCATTCTTCGACAAACTTTGGATTGGAAAATTTTTACTTCAAGTGATGGCACAGTTTTTTTTTTCCCAATCATCGTTAAGAAGTAGAGACTGTAAAGACAACCAAAGATACTGCAAACACAGTCCAACTTGAAAACTTTGTGTATGATCAGGTCAACTGGTCCTAGCTAAACCTCATTTCTGAAGGTGTAATTTCTTGAAGGTAACATATCGCACCAAGAAAGTAGGCATATCCAATTATACCACTTCCAAAAATTACCTGACAAGCGATAAAAGAAAGAAGACAAACCACGAAAACAAGACGTACGCCACATACTTCATTAGTGGACTCCAAAATCAAAACCTAATCCGTATACATTTTTAGTCTCTCTCAATAAATTTGAAACATCCAAACGCCTACAGCAGTTGACCCAAGAATATTGGACATATGCGAGGCCCCACATGCATATGTAAATTCCTAAATAGAGAAAAATATCGAGACACCATGAGATCCTTCTAACAAACCACGAACAATTCAAAGAACCCATTAGAAATTGAAAGCTGAAATATTTAGTTGCCGATCCAGAAACGCCAAGTTTGTTTGTTCCCGCAACAATTCTTGCAGAAGCTCCCACCACTAAGACAATCTGATCATGTTTTAATGAATCATAGTAATAAAAGAAAAAACCGAATCAGAACTTATTTCATAAAAAGCAGAGTAAAAGGGAAAGGGAATATACCGGAAAACCACTGACGGCGGGTTTAGAGGAAGCGCAACTGGTGCACTCGCACGGCAGCCAGAAAAGATCGCTACCCGTATCTAGAGCCACCAGAAACCTAACGCCCGGCGTCCCTATCTCGACAGTCGTGTAGTGCAAGCTTCAGCCATCAACACAAGTCGAAACCCTAGTCTCAGGAAATCTTCCCACGGAAAAGAAAAAGGAAAAAGAAAAAGATAGGGCGACGAACGCATACAATCCCAAGGAATTGAGGTGGAGAGTCATGTTCCCGTCGATGAACGACACCGGCGCGCCATCTCCGGCTAGATTCCGGCCACGAAACACCCGGTCGTGGTGGAAGAGCGCGGCGTAGTAGTCAACGCTTCCCTGCTCCGGCCAGTCCTCGACGGAGACTCCAGCTGTATAGCTCAACCACCGGCGGACGTGATCGGAGTACCTGTGGTGGACCTCGAAGCTGAACGTTCTGCCGTAGGCTTGTTCTGACAAGATCAAGTGGATCGAGATGAGGAGGAACACAGCCAAAGGGACGGAGTCGGAGTGCGCCATGGAGCGCTGGGGGATGGCACGGGGAAAAGCCGCTTGCTAGGGAGGAAGTCGGGAAGGAGAGGGGAGCAGGTTGGGAGGGGGAGAATGAGAAGAGTTTGTACGGAGGGAGGCGGAGGAGGGTGGATCCTGCATGTCCCTTCCTTCTAGGCCACAATGGCGAACTCGTCCAGGATGATGAAGAAGCAGGAGAAGGAAGGGGCGAAAAATTTCTCCTCCTCTGCGCAGAGGAAAGCGAGTGCCCCCGCCAACACGCGTCTCCGTCTGTTCCTCTCCCACCCACCAACCGCTAACGGACTTAGATCACCGTTGATCTCTCTCTCTCACACACACACACTCGCATGCATCTCTCCATTCCCATCGTCGTCTCTTTTTTATACTCTCTCTCCACTGCTCTTAATTTTTCATCTCTCAATGATTCACCTCTCGCCACCCTTTTCCTCCGTCGTTTCCGTCAGTCTGAGACAGAATTCTCACTTCGATTCAAGTGCTGCCGGACTTCAACCTAGCGCATTGGATCACCATTCTCAAGAACAGTCAATTTTCTTCATCCCGGTCTCAATGCCAGGTCTGTGCTTGAGCATCCATTAGACCATTACCCCCGCCATTTTCTTCTTTCCTTAACGTGGGCCTAGTTAGCATATTCAAGGGGCGGGACTTTCACTGTAGAAGTGATGTAGATATATATGTCACCGGCCTGACTCCTTAGGTCCGAAGGAGTGGGCCCGTGACATATGAGGTGTGGTCTGGTTTAGAGGAGTCGGCCCGTGACATATGAGGCACAGTCCAGAGGAATTGGCCCGTGACATATGAGGCACGGTTCGGATGAGTTACCCCCGCCATTTTCTTCTTTTCTTAACCAGGTGGGCCTTGTTAGCATATTCAAGGGGCGGGACTTTCACTCTAGAAGTGATGTAAATATATATGTCACCGGCCTGACTCCTCAGGTCCGAAGGAGTGGGCCCGTGACATATGAGGTGTGGTCTGGTTTAGAGGAGTCGGCCTATGAGGCACGGTCCAGAGGAGTCGGCCCGTGACGTATGAGGCACGGTCCAGAGGAGTCGGCCCGTGACGTATGAGGCACGGTCCAGAGGAGTCGGCCCGTGACATATGAGGCACGGTTCGGATGAGTCGGCCGGTGACATATGAGCCGTCCAATTAATTCTATTATAGATAAGTCAAGTGTCCAATGAATTCTATTATAGATAGGTCAAGTGTGACATGTAATTTTTCCTTCCAGTATTGATGTATTTAATTGGAGAAAGGTAACTTTACACTTGATCAATTGTTAATCATAAATCAAATTGTTCAACAATATATAAATCCGCCTACTTACTGGTTCTTACCCCCTTAGTTCTCGATATGATGAATTTAAAAAGCATGTAAAATATTTTAATTAAATTATAGATAAAAGTTAAAAGCCGTGCAGCTGATTTGGTTATGCTCTTGAAAGTTGAAAGAGAAATTTGAATTGAGAAAACAAAAGGTAAGGCTGATATGGTTGGTGCGATCCAGGTCGCATTCAACCCATCAAAGGATAGTTGTCAGTCCATATCAATTTTAATCATGGGCCTTCCCTTCTTTCCACCAGCCAAGTCAGAGATCTGGATTCGTAACCAGATCGGAAATTGGAATTCAAAAAGTTTCAAATCGAAACCCTCAAAAAATTTCAATTAGGAGCAGGATTTGTACTGAATTCTATAAAAGGATTTTTATTTACAAAAAAAAAAAAAAAAAAACAACTTGAACATTGTTCCAAACAAAATGGACCCAAGACGATTCTTGGGTAATGAATTCTATCTCACGTAGATTTAAGATCCACATTATATTATAAACACGTCAGATGTCTAAAGTCTAAATTTAAGTTAAACTTTCTATTGAATTAAAAATATGTATATAAATAAGTTGGGTAGGTGATGTTCCTGGGCAATTTGATTTTAATCTCAATAAATTTAGCTAATCCCCTGTTCGGACCATTCATTCAATATACTATTGAGGGCGATCGCACCATGTGGGCCAGTTGAGCCCATGGTCCACCTCTACCTTTTCTTTCTTTTTAGGTGAACAAAGAACAAAAGGTTCAAGTCGTACGAGCCATCAGTAAGGACTCATAGCTGTCATTTCCAGACGAGTTGATACTTCAAAAGAACAATATATATATATATATATATATATATATATATATATATATGTGTGTGTGTATGCTCTTTTGGACTTGAGCACATTGAAAGTTGTTTTCCTTGTAGATGGAAAATGTTTAAATTTATAGATATAAAAATTAGTCTTAAAAATCAGATGCATATATCAATAATATATTAAAAATTAACTTAACATCATTGATTTTTTTCCAAAACTATAAAGAACATAGAAAAAGTAGCACTACACTTGAATTAGACAGTGTACCATATTCTAGCTAGATCACAAAGCAGCTTTGGACCTTAAAAAAAGAGAAAGAGGTGGCTTCACCTTTCAAAAATTATATATATATATATTAATATTGCTAGTGAGCATTAATGTTGAGCAATAGATGATTTGAATTACACAAGTTTGGTCTGAACTGGTCGATTGAAATCCATATCAGCTGATGTGTGAGTAAAATAAGAAACAGTTTATTTATAGTTTTTAATATAAAAGCAATTAAAATTGTTAATGAATGCGGGTAGATATCTGATGTTTATTGGATGGCAGACCTCTCTTTCTTTTTTTCTTTCGATATCACTTGCCAGATCGCTAAGGGGCCGTCCTGCTTCTGCCACATTCATGAGGGGCATAAAGGAAGGAGCAGGTGCACACTCTACTATCGCCATGGCCGGTCGACATTGATGCTCTACCAAATTAAAACAATTGTGACATCACAACCAAAGGAAATTGCGGGTGAGCCTTCACCACCAAGCCTTTATGAGGACAGCACTCTTCAAATTAAATCAATATCAATGTCTTTTTCTTGTTTAACAAAATCTAATGTGGTAATTTTTCTTTCTCTCTCTCCCTCTCTCTCTTCACACACACACACACACACACATATATATATATATATATATATATATATATATATATATATATATATATATATATATATATATATATATATATATATATATATATATATATATATATATATATATATATATATATATATATATATATATATATATATATATATATATATATATATATATATATATATACTTTTATAACTTTGGGTTGCATTAAGGCCAAAACCCATGATTAGACTCGCAATCTATTAATTAGGAGGAACACTTATATTTGTACATAATGGAAAAGGCAAAAGGCTTTGAGGAGTGTAGCGTAGTTGACTGGGTAAGAGATGTGGATAGACAAGTTAGCCGATTTCCAAATAGATAATACAAGTACATTTTCATGGTAGCAGCGAAACCGATAAAATACAGAAAAAACAGTTCTTTTTTATTATCTTAGTATTGGTTATGAGACTTATGACTCACTACTTTATTGGTTGATATATGCATATAATTTCAAATTTTTAGTACTTGTAAATGAATGATAAAAAGTATAGTTTTGTGTTTGAATAACTTGTCAGACGTCAGGGGGAAGCATATCAACTGTGTGCAGCTGATTTACTTTACAATGCTTAGCAAGCGAACCCATTTGCATGAAACACTGTAGTGGCCAACAGGGTTTCTGTAAAAGACCTTTTAGGTAAAAGAAAGTGGCGGCCTCACACAGCTTCAAAAGCCTGCCCATCGCCAACTTGCATTTTGTTTTCTTCATTAGAAAACAAAAGTGCTGCATATTGGAAAGGATGTTGATCTTCCCGATGCAGGGTCCAATTCCTTAGCGAGGTGGTTTTTGTGAAGCCCACCTTAAGACACGTTTAGCTAAGATGGCATAAGAAATTCGTTTACAATAAGGCTTGTTTTTGCCTCAAAACCTGGAATGCCTTCTAAGAACTGGTCTATGATGTGTTTGGACGGCTTCCTCAAACTCGATGAACTGGGTGAGGGGTTGAAAAGGCTCTTATTGAGCCCCAGATCACAATTTTGATGAGAACATCACTCCCCAAAAGCTCAAACAACAAAATAGAAAGGTTTAAACTTGATTTAGAGTTGAACTGTCATAGAGGTTTTCACCTGTCACAACAATTGCCCTCAATGGTATCCAAAAGCGGGACCGGAGAAATGACATCTCCTCTCTTGAAAGGATGACACTGTTTGGTGTATTGTGGTTTTTGTATTGCCCTTTCGGGTTTAGAACCGCTGGTTGGTTATCAATGAGGCAGTCAATGGGAACAAAGCAGTTAGGTTGCTTTGCAAATGGTATGGAAGCAGGTTACTAAAAATTCATGGTATTGGAATGGGTAGAACCGATCCCAAAACCCACTGAAAAAACAATCGCTTTTTAGCTGTCAATTTCAAAACAATCAAATTGATTGGCCTGGTTGCGTGACGCATCTGGAAGTAGCTTTCAGAAGCTACCCCAAGTCCTATCCTGAAACAAAAACCTGAGGTTAAAATGGCACCTACCACCGTTCACCACAATAACTCCCTACCCAATTATACAATGTGCAATAATACCACCATCATAGAGCTTGGATCTTCTCTACACTTATCAACTTGGAAGAAGAACCAATCAAAACTCATATTTGCATAATTGCATCTCCCCATAAAGCTATAAATCCAATAAATTTACTCAATTAAACGCATATTCAGATCCAAATACAAATCTAATAGCAACTGATCAAATAGTTAAGTTTGAAGCCCGAGCCAATACATATGTACATTTGGATCTTATCACAATAGGTGGGTAACCAAAGACAACGCTCCGGAATCGATCGAGAAATGGATAAAAAAATCACCATCCTGAGGGAATAGTCCACAACCTGTATTGACTTAGCGGCCAACTATTTCACCAAGCTTTCGAAGACGACAAGTGCATCTTGTTGGGACCAAGGCACTGTAGAGGATACAGGAAACATGTGTGCTGTGATTTGCTCGATCCCTTAGCAAACACAAATTAAAAAGCATTTTCTAGTAAACAATGGCATCTCGGAGTTAGTCCCACAATAAAAACTGTGAAAAGAAACCAGAAGGTAACAACTACCTTTATGTGTTTGGGAGTGGCACCCGCAAACGCCTCAAATTTCATAACTAGGAAAAAGCTATGGAGCTATTCAAATTATACACAATCCCAAAAAGTAGAACGCATCGTCAGAATAAAGTTTTCAATCAAGACTTCATACGGCAAAAAGTATTCGTACAAACGAGTAAAGAAATAATAGAATCTCCTATACATGAAGTTGCGCCGCCAGCATAAGCATAAAATATGGAGAAGTATCATAAAAACCGCTTCATTATTTCCACCATGCTATCATCCGGAAAACAAAGAAAATTTGACAAGGAGCATTCTCCAAACTTTTATGGGATAGTATACATTGACGAGACCTCGAATCAGGATTTACCTCATTTGAAATGTTTAAAATCAATAATCACAAAATTTTTAGAACTTCAGTTCCTCATAAAAAATTTCTTCGTGGAAAAACCACCGTGCCAGAAGCTGTTAAGGGGCTAAGAGATTACGTGCAACTCAATCTCAGGATTTAATTCTTGCAGACTCTCCGACAGCTTCTTCCATTCTCCCGTACCAGTCACCAATTCGTGTGTTATTAACCATGTCTTTGCCGGCTGTCAGATATCTGATCGGTCTCAAGACACCAAAAACAGCAAGATCAGCTAAATTTGGCTTGGAGCCCCCTGCACAAGTGTAAAAAGTTCTAATTTATTTATTAATGTCAACAAAAGGAAAGCCAATTTGTTTTGAGGGAAGAAAAAGGAAAAAGGAAATGCTAGAGGAGGAAGAGGGAAGATGGGCAACGTTCAGACCAAGAAAATCCCTTCCATCAAGAGCTTCTACCCACGTTTCTGCTGCTTCATAGAGAGCTGCACGTTCATCTGTGATGTTATGCCTCTTTTTCAACTTCTTTGAAACAAAGTACATGGCTGCTGCTCCTGCGTATTTGACACTGACTCTCTCCATGGTGCTGAAATTTCCTGCACTTCAGATGGAGAAATGGTCATTGAAGTCAAAACAGAAAGCCAAGACAGATGATGCCGACTCAAATCATAGAGATTGATGGAGAAGTTATCTCAAAGTTTATCTCCTTAAAACAAACTCATTTTTGCTTCTGTTTAAATATGATAGCTAGTAATTTCTATTCTCTAAGTATGACATGGCAGATCAAAGCCAACCACTGACCTGCCTTTTCTTCCCAGAGTAGGTTGAAGCATTGTCACAAAAGACATACAAAAGATGCATTCACAGAGAACTTAAGAATCAAACAATGAGAGAACACGGATAGTTTACCATGATCTGTTATGTAGTTGAAGGCCTCCAAGGCCTCTGAAGTGTTCCTGTATATATTTGGTGATAAGACATGCACCAGGTGATCATCAACCCACCTAAACAATGATCAGAAAACAAACAGGTGATTGCCAACCAACCGATACCATGACCAAGAAAGCAAGATATCTTTGCAACAAGAAGCAGCGCCGAAAGCCAGCATTAAGTTAATGAAAAAGCAAGCTTAAAACGAGCACATCAAGACAATTCCTCATTAAATGGTCTCAGAAACCTTAGTGGCTAAGTAAAGAAATTCAAAAGAAAGCCCTTAAGTGAATATATCAAAGCAAGCAAATTCCATTAACATAACATTTAGCGTCTGTGCAGGGGAATAGTATCAGGTGATCTATAAGCAGTAGTAAGAAATGAATTACAAAGGACGAAGTATCAAAATTCAGACGAGCATTTCAAATACTTAATAGTAGAAGAGCTAGCTACTACAAGATGATATAACAATAACATTCAGGAAAGGATTTGTCAAGAACTATGAAATTCTTCAAACATGTAAAAGGAAAAATAATAAATCAGACAAGCAAACACACGCCATATCTAGAAGAAATTATGGTGGTACGTCAATCTCCCCTTGAACTAGCAAAGATTTTCTTAAAATTGTAGACCATGTTACATGCTCAGTCTAGTTAGACCTCCAAAGTTCCAATCCTTATCACCTAAAACAGAACTAATGCTGGACACACAGCAGAAATGGTTGTCCAAAATCCAAATCTTCAGTTGTATCCATGCGTGATAAATTTTCTGACAGAGAATGAAATAAAAAGAAAAAATCGAAATGTGAGAATACCTCCGCCATTTGTTCTCTTCAGAACTTGCATTGTCATCAACAGCATGACTATCAGGATGGATCCGGGAATACAACTTAGTAATTATATCTGCAAGTAAGCACCACTGTCTAATTTAGATGAAACCATATGATGGCATGCCACATAAATCTTGCATGGAACTAAGTAATGACAAGGCAACATTAACTAGGACACTAGTGTCATGATCTAACCAAATTATTGTTCACATATGGATACAATCATAGAAAAGCAAAAAATATACCATTAAACAAACGAGTTACACGAAGTTACAAACCTGAAGAGTCAACTAGTGGCTCGCCATCCACGGTCAGTATAGGAACCTTCTTATAATCAGACCATTTTATTTCCTTTTTACTGATGGGGTTGACCTCCACGACAGTGTAAGCAATGTCATGATAATCAAGGAAAGCTGAAAGGAATGCAAATCTTGTTCAGTGAAAAGCATAGAAAAAAAAAAAGAAAAATAACTTATGCATACATACATGAATGCAAATATTTAAGAGTACATGTGGCAGTGGTACTACATACACAGATTCTGCAATTACCGTTACCACACTCAAGGAACATTCAATAGAATCGAAACCCACATATTTTAGCCATCTAAAAGGCAGTAACTACAGCAGATACGTCTTCATGACAAATTGTTCGAGCTGCTAATGTGGTAGGAACAAAGCCAATTTTAAAACATATGGATGCGAGAGTATTTTGATATGTGTGTGTGGTCCATAGTGACAAATATTGTTAATGAGTCTAAATGGCGTTTCTTGAGTATTTTTTAGCAAAGCTGACAATATCTGAAAAGAAATCCGCAATTCTTTTGGAAAAGAAAAAAACATAAAAATTATGAAAAAGTAAAATAAATTGCTAACAAGAACATAAAAATTAACTTGATAAAACGATAAAAATGATGTTTTAGTAATGACAGAAATGAAGATAAACAATTAACTTAAATTTTAAAGTTTCAAGAAAAAAACAACATAAAAATGAAATCAAAAAAAGCACAAAATTCATTTTGGAGTGTTTTTTTCTAAGAAAGACGGTTTATTTTTTATTTTTCATTATTTGTAAATTACCAGGTCCTTTTAAAAAAAAGGGGTATTCTGTGACTACTGTGCACATTCATGCACGTAAGTACACACCCCATAAGAGGAATTTACTAAGTTTTAAATTCCATACCAGACTTAATAGCATGCCAAGAAGTTAAAACCCTATTGACAAGTTTAAAATATTCAGACCTCCTAGGACCCTAATCCTTGAACTACAGAGCTTGCATACCTAGTAATTGAACAATGTTAAGAATGAAACTCATACGTGTTGGATGACATGGGAAAATTTTTTATCATTTCTATATAATCTTAGGTAATATTCTTGATAGAAGTACAGTCAAATTACCTAAAATATGAAAGCGTAAGAAAAAAACGCTAGCATGAAAAGAAAGGAGAAAAATAAAAAAAAGAAGATGGTCTGTAACAACTAAAAAACCAGACACAGATGATTGATGTACTTAAATTGAATGAAAGAAACATGTCAGGCAAAGAAGAAAAGTGTAAGAATTAGTTAAAATCTAAAAAAACCAGAAAAAATGGGTATGTAGTGAAGGTCTTTGCACACACACATTTGCATTTATGTGTGTACATGAGAAGGTTATTTCTATTTGTCTAAATGCAATTTGCAAGCAATTTGAATGGTTTCATGAAGATTTTATGCCAAGCATTAGGAGAAATATGAGCTATCTAATGATTCACAAACACAAATTGTGACCCATGTCCGAATTTAAAAATCTTGCATACTTAAGATTGAGTTTTCAGCATACAAAATTTGCAAAATGCTTCTTAAAATTGAACAGTAACTACTTAAGCAGAAAAAGTAAATAAATAAATAAATAACATGCCAATCATGTGCACAACAAGGCCAATCAAAATTTGCACATCAGGACGAGTAAATTGGCATTTATTGTCGCAAGCATAAAGATAGCTTCAACTCATTTATTTGTATGGGGCTCGAGGGTGCTTCCTTCATCTTAATTTTTTGTATGTGAAATAACAGGTAACCACATTATTGTACTTTGGTTTAAACAAAAGCAAACTCAGAAATACAACTGTCATCCTAAAAAGGGTAAAGCTGAAAATTTTTATGGAACTATAAAGTATCTTATATCTTCTCAACCTGGCAGCGAACCTATTACACAATGGGGTTTTGGAAAATTTAACAGCAGAAGGCTTCCTTTGGAAAAGAAAAGTCTGCAGCAATCCGAGTTTATAGAACATTTGAGTCTTAATTTCATCATTCACTTCCATCCAGATCAAGTTCGTAGATGTCAGAAGCAAATCATAATCGTCCGACACCAGAGAGTTGAAACAGTGCCAGAAGTAAATCGAATAAAGGTTAATGTCTACTGAATCTTATACTTTCTCACTGATAAGTCTTGCTTGAAACTTGTTTCAACACTCCATTTCCATGATAAACAAACAAACACACTAAAAAGAACATCAAGAACGATCAACTTAAGACCGAGGTGTCATGGTATGTGTAATCGCAAGAAACATTAAAAATTTTCACAACAGGTAGCGATGTTTCTTTCCTCTGCTACTCAACTTAACAAGCCAACTATACGTTTCAACTGTACGCAAAATCGGCGCACATCAAAAATTCCACCGGAACAGTGTAAGAGAAGTAAAATTCCGCGGGTTCACCTTTGACCTTGTTGCAGAAGGGGCATGCTTCGTACTGATAGAGCACGACGTTCCGCGGGGTAAGCTCGATAGGGAGGCGTTCTTTCGCCTCCGCGTCTCCAGAGGCGAAAGCCGCGGCGGCGGCGACAGAGAAAGACAAAGCTCCGGCTAGGGTGAGGGCGAGAGAAGGCCTCCAGTTCGGCGATCCTTCTTCTAGGGTTTTGGGTAGAAAGAAGGGGCCGGTGCGGGAAGAGAAGAATGCCACCCGCTGCAAACCGCCGATCCCGCAGTGGTCGACGGACAGAGATCCGCCGGCACATGAAACGGGTGCCACACCGCGGAGGATGTGAGACACCAATCTCTGAGCCCTCCTCATCTCGCGCTCTCTCTCTCTCTCTCTCTCTCTCTCTCTCTCTCTCTCTCTCCTCGATTCAGGCGGGAGAGAGAAGAGGCGGTACCAGAGGAAGCGATTTGAGCGAAGACGTGTTCGACCTTGGACTTTGGAGGGGAAGGGAGAGATCTGTAACCTTCTGGTCATCGCCCGTGAAATATTTCGTTTCTAAAACGGATCAACATCCAGATCCAAGTAGCTCTTGGGTTTGGATAGTGGGCTGTTTAGACCTGGATCCCACATGCGATGGGAGTGAGCGGTTCGGGTTGGCCTCAGATCTAGCCCCTTGCCATTTGTGATTGGCTTCCAACTCGAATTTGGAGTTGGGTGGAATGTCTATTAATATCAGACCCGTTTCTAAGCCATACCGGATCCCAGTTTTACATGTACCTAAATCCATACTTTTGAAAGCTTGGTTACGAGGAAACCGGGTTTTTTGAAAACTTAGTTTTCTAATCCAGGTTTTAAAACCTGGTTTGTGGGTTGGGATGACAACATCCAAACCAGGTTACAATTTTTTGAACCTGAATTTTTTATGAGATCTTTCATGAAGTCTTCAGAGATCCATTTTAGCTTAACATTGAGGACAGTCAAACTACAGTTGAAAAAAATAATCACCCATCATGCATAATAGAGTTACACCAATTTATCGCCTCATTCCACTAATAGTTCTTAATGAGTTTATTTGAGTCCTACAAAGCAAAGCCACTTCCCCTCTTAAGGTGGGACAAAGAGATCATCCACATGAATGAATTTTTTGTTCAACCAAAAATCTAACAGCATCAAGTTGTTGGATAACAATGTTCAACTTATCCACTAATTTTACAAATGGCAATTTGCATTCCATGCAACAATGCAGATGACAGTCGAAGTCGAACAACTGGTGATCTGCACAAAGCTATTAGATTGCTTAAACTTTTAACAGACGGGGAAAATAAACAGAAGAAAACCGAACAGAGGGAGAACGTGGTCAGGAGAGCCAATGAACGAACACGATGTTGGCAGTGATGGAATAGGAACTTTTTCTTTTTCCGTTCTACGTTTTGATTGCTGGACTTAGCAGCTAAGTGGCCTGTGTGAGAATGTTAGGATAAAGTTGGTTGGTTCAACCAAAGATTACCGATGAAAGGCACCCGAGTCGTTTTTGCGACAGATCCGATTCGATCTGGGAGTCTGTTTGGTGGTAGAATCATGAGCCTGAGAAGCAGTCATCAGGCGGGAGGTGGGTAGCGGGAAAAGAAGTCGGGAAGCGCGGAGATGGTGAAGGGGAGCTTCGTCCTCCTCAGAGATGCCGGAGTTGCGAAGAAGCTCGCCGAGATCTTAGTTTGTCCTCTTTCCAAACAGCCACTGAGGTAAGAACTATATGGCGCCTTCTTCTTGTCCGTACCTTCTGATCCATTTATTTCTTGTGTTTCCTAGTTATTCTCTTCGATGAATCTTCCCTCACTTTGCTTGTTCGTTTTGGTCAGAGTATGCCAGAAAACGAATTCTCTGATATCGGATGCCGTGGGCGTCTCGTACCCGGTTAGTTCTTCTCTCCCTTCTGCTCGGTTTTTCTTTCGTCATCATCTCCATGTCCTTCTTCTTTTCCCTTCTAATTTTTCATTTGTTAATTTTTGGTGTGGATGGATGAAAGAACTGTTTTTCGATATAAGTACTTTTTCAGGCGATTCCTTACTATTGTTTCACAAGGGAAAGGTCACATCACACATGCTATCTAGTGTGATTTAGGTGAATTACATTTAGTTCAGTTGTCTGGATAAAGGTCAACTATTTTATGGCACTGTTCCATAACAATTCGTTGGAATCTGAAGAGTTATTTAGGTTTGGATTTTCATCATGCTGAGCTGCTGATTCTGTTTAGCCTCATGCCTCATGAGTGCAGGTTAACAACGTTGACGTCCATTTTATGGTGCAAAAGCATCATGTTATATGTTGAACTCGCCAATAGAGTTTTGCTTCTAATTTTTCAGGTGTAATGGCCTATCTGAGTTGAAGGTTGCACTGCTGCCATTGCTGTCACCGATGCAGCCTAAGACCCCAGAAGCCAGGGTGAATGGCGGGGGGCCTTTGGGTCTTTTTTATGGGTGGTAGATCGTGAACCTCCTGCTCATTTGGAATGACCTGCATGAGTTGAGACATCATAATGTGTTAAGACTACTGGATACTTTTTTGAACGAGAGATTTTTTTAATTGGCAATATCTTAGATTCTGATCATAGTTTATTCTCATTCTAATATCTTAGATTCTGATCATGGTTTACTTCTAGTTTATTATATGGATTGAATTTATTAGTTTATCTGGTTATTGATCATATTAAATTTTTCTGAGCATGCATCTCATCCTGTTCTTTTCTCCAGGTAGGAAAAAGATGGGTCTCATTAGTGAAAGTTATTTTAAGTTTCAAGACTCAAAACTATGTTCAGATAACCATTTTATGTTTGCTGAACTGCTGTAGATAGTTGATGGAATACCCTGTTTGGTGCCAAAGGATGGGAAACTGCTTGATGCTGATAACGAGATTGAAGAAAATAAGGAAGCAAATACTGCAAATGTGAGTACTAAAGCGTCTGATAACTTGTAGGAAGCAGAAGGGGCTTTCATTTCGGCAGAAGGATAAATCATTGGTTTGTCAAAGATGTTCTAAGCATGGACCATTTGTATGCAGTTCTTGCCTTGGATTTGCATATTCTGGTATAACTGCATTACTGTTCATTGTGGATATTGTTAGAGTTCTTCAAAGCGTGTGAAAACTGTCCCAAAGTGGTTAATCTGGTGATTGAAGCAAAGTCGTGGATTGTTAGTGCATCCTCAAATGTTTTAAAGTCCAAATCAACAATATTTCAACTTTGTTCTTGCAGTATACCTTGGTGTAATCACGAGTCACGACCTATTTCTATGGCTTTTGATATAGAGAACTTCTAGGTGGAGAAAGCATATAATTCTTTGTTGTTATTGTACTGCCACAAGACTTCCCCTGTATTTTGGATTCTCTCCAGTTCTCATCTTTCATTTCCAAAAAAATCTTTTGGTCTCTGGGCATCTCACTAAGCATGTAATTCTTTCTTGTCATCACACTACCAAAGGGCATCAACTTCTGCTGCATGTTGGATTCTCTCCAACTCCCATCTTCCACTTGCAAAAAGGAAAACTCTGTTGATGCATTAGGCATGTTTGTCAAGTTGGAGAGGTTTTACTGCCTTTCCTTTTATCAGGCTTTTCAAAGGGATTCATTTGTAGGAACTAGCTAAACATCAAGAGGTTGACTAATTTGTGCACTTCGCAAGTTAGCTTTGCAAAACTGCTGGCATTTAATCATGACAGTTATCATAGTAGTTTCCTGTGTCCGCAGGATAGCAAAATCGAACCAAACTTTGGTTTATGTTTTTAAAGTTTTCTTCTAGCTGTTTTCATGTGCTAAGACCATAATTACCAGTAAATGAAGAACATAAAGAAGTGATACACAAAGCAAAATTGGAGAAGTGAATGGTCTCTGACTCTCTAGAATATCAACAAGGCAATGGGACTCTTTGAGGCAGAGTGAAGCAAATTGGGAGCGGGTTTCCACGTAACCATGTCTAAGAGCTTATGACATCAAAATCAGGGTGCTATGGTTCCGGTTGCTGTGAATGTCATGCATGTTGTTTGCCTGGTTCTTTTCTGATTGATTCTGGGTCAGAATCTGGCCGTGTTGAAGCAATATGAGATCAGCAATTGTTGTCCAGTGGATCATGTTATTATGCCAACTACTTGCTGCTAGCAACTGCATGAAACCAGCAACGAAGGTTTCCTTATTCGCAGGTGGGAAAGCTCATAATTGTGTATCATTGCAATCAAATCTGACCACATGGATGAACTTGCCATGGTTCATTTCCTAAACCAGCTTTTTTATCATATTTGTAAATAGAAGTGGTGGAGCTCTTTTAAGACAAGTTTTAAGCTGTCCATGTTTTGCAGTATAGAAATTGTATGTGTAGGTCAGGTGTGGGTGATCTGAACACATTTCTAGCTAACTGATCTGTCATTCATCGACACATGTTTTCATTTGATTGAAACGGTGCTCGAGTGTGGGATTGTTAATGCAGTAGAAGATGAGAGGATCCATCTTCCAGGTCGACTACTCATTGGGTGCAGAGACAATTTCTCCTCTGTATTCGGTAGTCATGTGGCATAGCAGCAGTTGGACACTTGGACCCACCATCCTTGCAACTGATGGTTTGTATGAAAGGACGCAAGTACCTTTCCTAGTACACGGCTTCAGTGATGGAACTGCGGAGTCCTACCCAACTCCTGATCCTGACCCCCTAACTTTTTTGTAGGAGTTGATAAGGATGTGACAGATCGTCTAAATATATAAGAAATCAGACCCTGTTGAAGTCAGTACAACTAAAATAACCAAAATTTCAGTATCTGCATTCACAAGGAAATGTTTGATTGCATGGATGGCTTTTCTTTTTGTAAAGAAGCAGAAATTATTCTTGAAGTACAAAGAAACCATCAAAGGTGTGTAATGTGTACTCTGGCAAACTTCTCATTTTGTACAAATAGACATCAAATCATTTCCTACATGAAGAAACCATCAAAGGTATTGCCTAGGATAAAACATGACATAGCTTGTTCATTTCCTGCTTTCTTTTACACTGTGTTTGGATGAAAGGAAAAAATTGGCCAAATAAAAAAACTTATTTCTTTGTAAATGCACATCGGACGTTCTTCTTTTCAACTCAAGTAGGGGTTAGGAAGATGTAGGTCTTTATACAAGTATACCAGAAAAACAATGATATTTTTATTGTTAATCTGATCTGTTACTTGTTATTGCTAAATATTTTGTACAAATAGTAAAATGAACATCAAATCTTGAACTTTTTTGCTCATATGAAGACACCCACATGTAGGTCCAACTTCTTTTAGTCTTGTGAAGTCATCCAGGATATAGGCACCCTAGATGACTTCTCCAGCCTTTCAAACGACCCCTAAGGTTCGACTGCACCCAAGCTCATGCTTAAGCCCAGCATAGAGTGTGTGTCCTCCAATATAAGCCCGCCGATGAAAATTTTGTTGCATTCCATGAGTGTAACCTCAGGTTTATTTTAATCTTTGCAAAAAGTTTTGCTGCTGCTAAAAAGGAAACTTCTCAACCATAGACTGCTGAAAGATGAAGACCCGCTCCTATTTGCGGGAAGAAAAGGTGCAGTAGTTTAATCACATACAGGTGCTACTTATGTTGTCATGAATCACGATTGTGAGCTCCAACTCTAACCACCAGCCTTGATGACAAAGCAACACATGACCAACCAGTCCTATTAAAGCAGGCTTTCAATGCAGAGCGATTGCCCATTCTCTACCGTCAGCGTATTCAATTCTCCTGTTTCCCTACCAAGTATGAGTTATGTTATGGCCTTCATTTTTGGGATCATGGGCATTAAAGCTAGACTGAGTTTATCAGCTTCACTGCCAGATACTAATGGAGTTACATCCAGTGAACATCCATCCGTTGAAATGCACTGCTCTGTCTGCTTATCAAAGTTAAAGAATGGCGAGGAGATCCGGCGATTGCCATGCTGCCATTTGTTTCACAAAGTGTGTGTTGATAGGTGGCTGCAACTCTGCCGGAGAACGTGCCCTCTTTGTCGGTGCTCTGTGCATAATGACGCTGGTTGGATCAACGAAGAAGAGTTCACAGAAGAAATGGTTATTTGGTTTTCTTCCTTCCATGTAGCTGGATTTTGAGACGAAAAAGTTTCATCTTCTACGCGCATATGCATGCTCTCTCTCTGGTCCAAGTGATTCATATCTGGCCAATTATTAAGCATAGTCTGCACGGAGAATCGGAAATGAAATACGCTAGTGTCATTTCCGTCGCAATTGTATATTTTCCACAGACATACCAAGTACATGAAGTCCTCTTAGTTTATTTATGTCTTCTAGATGTGTGGCACAAGTTTTTGCGTTTTCGCTCAATATATTTGGGGCCTTACACTGTTGCCTTCCACTATAAGCTAAAAGAGGTTCCCAAGAGGCCCAATAGCGAGCATTTCTGAGGAAAGAAAATCGAGAGTTGAATATCTAACGATGAGGACCATTGAAATCTACCGGCTATCACATGTTGCTATAAAATAAAATTTTAAATGAAAAACAGACGTCACGAGGTATTGACTACGATCTAAACTATAACTACAGTTTATACTTTATAGTAGTTTTCTTCAGCCATGGTTTTAAAAATTTTAATATTATATATATATATATGTATATATATATAAAGAGTGAGAGAATGTGTGAAAATTTATTATGTATGCTGGAAGACTACGGATTCGAGCCATAACACATGGTTTTATAAAATTAGTACGATTTTCCTGATCTAAATCGAGCAGTTTTAGGTAGTACTAGTGAACCAGATGGCCGCGGCGAGGGAATTCGGGACGGAGGACTCGTAGTATCTCTCTAGATCTGGCTGGCAAAAAAAGCGAGACCCTGCCACGTGTGTGTGTATATATATATATATATATATATATATATATATATATATATATATATATATATATATATATATATATATATAGAGAGAGAGAGAGAGAGAGAGAGAGAGAGAGAGAGTGAGAGAATGTGTGAAAATTTATTATGTATGCTTACCATCTTCACCTACCATAGATGCGCATATTGGAAAGCACAGTTTATGTCTGGAGGTTGGACTTAAACAAGAGGGGCTCAGTTATGTTTTTCGATGCTTTGGCGATAAAAGCGCAGACAAAATATCCAGGGAAACCAGTGCACAGTACTTGTTTGGTGAGACCAAAACCGAAAAGGAATGCAGAAAGCAATCGTGGAATCACTTTGTTTTATAACTTCGCCTATAATTGGTCTAGGCCTTCATTGTGTGAAGACTAATTAACTACTTTTCTGGATCCATCTCTCTCTCTCTCTCTCTCTCTCTCTCTCTATATATATATATATATATATATATATATATATATATATATAGAGAGAGAGAGAGAGAGAGAGAGAAGAAATCCAATTGGGGTAGGTGGGTCTACTTGTGCTGGGCTTGACCCGGAAGCTGGGACCTGACCTCTCTGGAAGTTGCTGGGTGCGTGAGACGAAAAGACTGGTGGCTGGGAGGCAGAGTTATCGTTAGCAGGTTATGGCCCAAGGTGGGTCCCTTCGTTGATAGTTGGTAGGTAACTGACGCCTCTATGGGGTGTGTCACGTGTTTATTTGCTTTAACTCTCTATCTTGTTTCTTTCTTAGACATTTATTGAAACTCTCTCTCTCTCTCTCGATATATATATATATATATATATATATATATATATATATATATATATATATATATATATATATATATATATATATATATATAATATAGTATAAATACAATGATCATGATATCTTTTTTGCAGTCTATCCTTACAAATATGTTTTCAAGAACTAAATGATAAGTACTATACAGTTATAACAAGTACTTTATAATCATTTTTTTGAATTTAATTGTACTTTATGATAAGTAAAACTAAATGACTCATATAAAATCAAATTTTGATAATGGACAAATCCTCTTTTTTCATAAAAGCAACTTAAACTAAAGCATATTTTATATCAAATTAGTTTTAATAAACATATTACAATGTTTTTATCATGTTGGGATCTACAAATTTATCTCTATAGAAAGAGACACATATATACAAATATGCCCGCTTCCACTAGTTGCCAAACTGGTTTTTATTTATTTTTCATAAAAAACCATTGCAAAAATGTGCATTTGCCATAATTTTTGTTTGGGCATAGTTTTCAAGGTATTTAGCAATGATTTGTTGTTTTTTAGTTTTCAGAGATAAAAAAAAAAAATCATCTCGCAAGCATACTTACATACATATATATATATATATCAATTTCATTGATATTATCAAATCTTTTTCTTACAACAAGGGCACTATTCAATTGCTCTCCCCAAGTCTTGTAGGCTGATGGAAATGAAAAAAATGAAACTAGCATAGAAACCCAGGAAAAAACCTTTAATCAACATAATATGTGAAGATAGATAACGAATTTGGTACGTTTTCACCTCACGGTTCTGTTAAAGAAATTAGAATACAGAATACCATGGTTCGAAAAGTATCCAATAGAAATTGCAACATTATGTTCAAGGACGCCATATACAATGTCGCCACGTGACATGTTGTATCAAACTCGGAATGTTTTAAATTTAATTTCATCTTTGACTATATTCTAAACGTATTAAACCGTAAAAATCATTTCTATCGACAATAAGATAGAATATATGAGTGCTTTCAAGAATTTTGTACGAATGATCATCCGATCAAAAAGAAATCTGTTCGTTGTTGCGAACTTTTTTCCACGATAACATTCATGTGGTAGAGATTAGAGATAATAACATCGTTATCATTTATCATTATCATTTTTTTTTTTTTCTTCGGGTAAGACATGCAGAAGTAGAACCATGCGGAAAGAACAGAACAATGTAATTTCCATTTACATGGCTGCCTTTTTTCTGGAATCTCAAATACCGGTCTCTCTGTTTTTACATGAGGCTCATATGTGAGGGCGATTAAAGTATTAGGATTAAAATCCTGAGATCAAAATCCTAGAATTTTAATACTAGAATCAACTGAACAACGATTTGCACCCATATTTGGCCTGATAGGGATTTGGATGCCAAGGATTTTAATCCAGTGTTTGTTGATTGCAATGGAAGAAAATATTGGCTGTTGAGAGAAAAAAAAGAAAAAAGAAAAAGAAAGAAAAACCAGACGCCTTCAACAGAAATGAACATTGAGCATGGTTGTGATTTGTGAACCAACAGAGAGGGAAGATTTTTCTGCATTTCCCCCATTGCGATGTTTCCATTGCCCGTTGATCACCGTATTATCACTGCTTTCATAGCCCATTGATTCACCCTCTCTCCAGTTCACAAATCACTGTATTATCCCTAGATTCTCAATGATCTCCATTGCTTGTTCTGCGTCACCACAATCAAGACAAACTAGCCGGAAAGAGAGGCTGTAGCGGCTGTGCGGGTCCGCTACCCCGACCTTGTCCGCCATCGCCCACTTCCAGCCCCTTCCGCTACAGCCTACCTTCCATCGACGATGCTCTTCTTTGGCGTAGTGGGGGAAGGAAGGCGAGACAGAGAGCGAGATAGGCGGAAGAAGAGGGCTACACAAAGAAGGAGGGTGAGACGCAGAGAAGGAGTGGGTGGGATACAAAGGGAGAGAGACGGAGAAAGAGGGTGAGGGCGAAAGAGAGAGAGACGGAAAGAGAGTGCGAGACACAGAGACAGAAAGAGAGAGCGAAACAACAGAGATTAGAGACAGAGGGAGATAGGGGCGAACCTGAGAGTTGGAAGCTGCTCCTCAGCCGACGATGCGAGGGACCTCTTTGGTGAGCGGCGGAGAGGTGCTCCAAGCGGCAACCGGCGGCGGCAACCGGCATTTTTACCCGGGATTTTGGTCGCACCTCCATGACGGGATTAGAAATTTAAAATCCGTGGAAACGAATCCCGGATTTGACTCTAAAATGCAGGATTCGTTTTCCTGTGTTTGGCAAAAGCAAGAATTCTTTACAAATCGAAGATGGGGATCCACAAACTAGTGAAAAGCGGCACAGTGGCCCTGCCAGTGTGCCCATAACAGATAAACTGTTCCGTCATATTTGGAATATTAGCCAAAAGCTGCCAACTTAGGTACAAAATTATGAAAAATAAAAGAATATAAAGTCAATAAACCCTTGTCGTATTATTTTTTACTCAACTTAGGGCATAAGAGGATTACAAGATCACATGTCCTATTTATCTTTATCTTTGTAGCATGAGTTCTTAACTCATGCTACGAAATGACCAAAATACCCCTTTGTCAAGATACTAAGATACCTGAAATGACCAAAACGCATTTAAAGGAAAAGAAAGGTGATCCCCTCCTACAAGGGTAAAAATGAATGTTGAATTTTAAAAATACCAAAATACCCCTTCATCAAGGCGTTTAATTACTAGTAACGGAGAACAATATTGGGATTTTGATGTATTTTCCAGAAGACAACTGCAACAAGATGTCAGCATGAAAGAAAGCATTTTAATGGCAATGCATGCAAAATGGAATGGAGTTAGACAAACAACTTTTTAATGTGAATTGCTAAAACATACGGCTTTAGTATAGTGCTATATAAATAACATATCTAAATCGAATTCAATATGGTTCTAACGTTTTATGATATATAAATGTTTACATGATGTCATGTGTTATTACCGCCAGTTCCAAGGAAAACGCTAGTTCAGGCAGAGGTGGACAATTCAATAAAATGTACTTTAACATTCATTTCAAGTTTTAAGAGCTTTTTGATTGCATTGAATATGAGATCCTCAGGGTTTGAGAACCGTGGATTCAAGATCAAACACTCCTCCCTCCGATTATAAAGTTTTACTAGCAATTGGAGTTCATGTAGTTGGCAGTCGGGGTTCATCTAGTTCGAACTCGACTCACTTATAAAATGGAGTCTTTAGTTAAGCTCGAGCTTGACTTATTTAACAAGCAGAGTCGAGCTCGAATCGAGCTTAACCAAGTAAGCCCTAGTTGGCTCGGCTCATTACACAGGAGTGGCCTCAAGAGTTTTATACATTGCTGAGCATGGTTTTCGCAAGTAAATCGCGAAAAACATCCAAGAGTCTATACACAATATGAAAGCAATCTCTTGCTAAAGCTTCAATTACCACTTTTTCAACCAAACACAATAATTTGGTTGATGGGTGTTTGATGAAGTTTTCATGGTTTGCAATTGCCATGTTGAAGTGAAACTCTTTCCAATACACAAAGAAAGAAGGAAAAACGGAGTAGAGAAAAGTTTGAACAAAAATAGAACAATTAGAAGATACCCCGAAAAGGCGGAAGCCTATCCCTACTTACCCCTGCGCCCGAGGGTCCTTAGAATGATGAGATTCAATAAATTTATAAGGAATTATTTTCGGTACCCCGGAAATGCGGAGGCCTGTCCCTCCTTATCCCTGCGCCGAGGGTCCTTAGAATGTTGGAATTCAATCAATTTATGAGGAATTATTTTCTCACCAAAGGCGTGACTCTCTCACTCAAACTGGAACAACTTTCCCCCGGATTCCAAAGATATACCATACGAGATGCAACAGTCGCATGTCCTATAACCTTTTCAAAAAGGTGTGGTTCTCGTTACCGAGAAAGAAGAGCCAAAGGGTCCACAAAGACTGCCTTTCCCCGTCCAAACTGCATGTGGTGCGTTCATTGAGGGCCATTTCCCGGTGTGCTAATAAAGTTCTTAGACTAAAACTATCGGGTAAGGAATCACTTGATTTCAAAGGTGAATAATTTCAAGGATCCACCACCACGAGTGGTGGACATGTGATGAAGGGAAGTGGGAAAGATAAAGAAGCAAAGTCCGGGTAATTAATCGAGCCATTTAGGGCGTTGAGCTTTTCCATCGTGTTTGTCTTGCTTGAGTGTAGGGAGTGAACACAAGTCAAATTGAGCCCGAGTTCAGTCAGCTCAAGCTCAGCTCGACTAATGAAATCTCGAGCTTGATAATAGCTTGATGGAAGCAACTTGAGCTTGACTTGACAGTTATATATTAACCTCAAGCCCGACTTGATTAAGGCTCGCAAACTCATTTGAATAGAATTGATATTCATTTTTACGTGTTGAGCTCGAGCTCGACTCGATTAAGGCTCAACAAACTCATTTGAATAGAATTGATATTCATGGTTACGTGTTGAGCTCGAGCTTGACAAACTCATAAACTTGTTTTAATATATCGACTTGAATCTTAAGGGCTGACAAACTCGATTAAGGCTCGAGCTCGACTCGGCAGTTACATGTTAAACTTGAACACAACTCGATTATTTGAACAAATTGACTCATGAACTCGAACTCGACTCATTAAGCAATTGACTTGGCTCGAACTCGTTCACGAACTGAGCTTTAACGAGTTGAACTCTAGTTGCTCGACTTGTTGTTGACCACTGGAGACTAAGAGCTGAAACCAACCCTTTTCCTCTATTTATAGAGTTCAGGTCTGTATCAATACTTCAGAGTTACAACATCCAGATGTCCTAATTCGAATCGAAACATGTAATATGTTTATATGCTTAGTCTCGTTCTAATTTATTTTTCTAGAGACCGACATGATCTACCCAAATCAAAATCAAACATTGCAATTAGTTGGATTTAATATACCCATTGTTTGTCCATTTAAGAGCAGTCACATCGATTTTGACTGACCTCTAGTGCATTAAATTAGTTAAAATTACTGTTTGCAGCTCAGTCTTGCAGATGGTGGAGGTGAGATTTTTTTCACCATTGCCACAAAGGACGAGTGACTACGAACACATGTCAACAATGACACGTGCATACACTAAAGAGTAATGACACGTGGCCGTAGTCCCTAACATGCGCAATAAAATATTTTTCAATAATTTCTGAGCATTTAAGGAAGCACATTGCATATTAAACTTTTTATCTGCGTTTTTGCTTGAAAGGGAAAAGTCTGCAGGAAAACTTTGTCCCAGGATTCTTGGTCTCAAAATTGGAATCCAAAGGTTGAATTTGTCTAAAAGCTGTTGATCACGACGACGTATTATAAATCCTAAGTGCATATCTCGTGTTTGTTTTCGCGTTTATGTTTCTGTTGTTTTTGTTTGTGTGGAAGCCGATTTGATCCATCACCTTTGCTTTCGTTTGGAGTCAAGAACAGCTGAAACTCTCTCTCTCTCTCTCAATGCGCTTCCTTCCTCCCAACACACACACACAGACACGCGCACGGCCCTTTATAACCGTTCCCTTCTCTTCTTCCATCTCACCCAACGCAGCCCATTCCATACTTCTTCCTCTTCCTTTTTGGTTCCTACACTCTCTCTCTTTCGAGGGAGTTCTTCCCGTCCTAGGCATTACACCCTGAAGGCTTCCTCCCTCTCTCTCTCGCTACAGGGAGAGGTATCCAGAATAGCCCCAGTTCAGGGAGAGAGCCCCGACCATCAGATGGCTGCCGCCACCGATTCCTCGTCGAATTTTCAGGCGAGGGCGACGGGGTTAATCAGCCCCGCGCCGTCGCGCAGCCCTTGGTCTCAGATCGTCAGAGGGGATCCAGAATCCGCCTCCGCTAATCCCTCTTCGCCGCCTCCGGCGCAGGATCCCAATGGGTCGCCGGTTTCCGATCGGTCGCCGCCGAAGCCGGCGTCTGAGACGTGCGGCCCCACCATCGTCGTTGGCTCACCTCGTAAGGTGTCGGACGATGCGAACGAAGGGTCACCGTCCGTGAAGAAGCACGCCTGGAACAAGCCCTCTAATGGGCCGGACTCGCCGGTGGAGGTCGGGCCGATCATGGGAGCAGCTTCGTGGCCGGCGCTGTCGGAATCTACGAAGGCTTTGGGGAAATCGGCCGACTCGCCGAAGCCCCTTGTCGATGGATCATCGGTTTCTCAGGTGGGTTTTCTCTTTCCACTCTTCTGATTTGGGTTTATCTTTTGCATGCATGCGATGTTTTGCTTGGATTTCGGCGATGGACGAATGAATTGTTGTTTTTCCCATTTTTCTTACTACCTTTTCTTCATTAGGCTCCGGTAATGCCACAATCTCCACAAAAATCGGATCAAAACACCAATGCTAACGCAAATTCCACCCAGAATCATGCATTTCCGAATCGGCAGAAATCTTTTAATAGGCGTAGCAATAATGCCAATGGTGGTGCTACATTGTCCGGAGCAGAAGCATCGCAAAGTGCATCCGATACTAAGGAACAAGCTTCCAAAGAATCCACGCAGAAAAACAATCCGGATTCGGGACCAAAGGGGTCTGGTTCTCAGAGTAATAGCGGAAACGATCATCCGAGGAATTCGTTTAGGAGGGGGAATGGAAATCACCAACGAGCTGACAATCACCGCAGTAACAATTATGGGAACAGGGGTAATGCTCGCGATCAGGAAAGAAGTAACTATGATTGGAGTCCAAATCGAGGTTATGGTGGACGGGATGTTCATCAGCAGCAGAGGGTTGGCCCGCGAAATTTTATCCGGCCTCCTGCTCCTGCTCCATTTGTGAACGTGCATCGTGGTTATGCCAGCCCGATCGGCTATCCTGGTAAACTCTTTGGTTGGCACTGTGGCATTTGGTTTTGTGTTTCTGATTCCCTGCATTATGCTTGCAGACATGGGTGCACAGGTATATTATGTTCCAGCTTCACCCACTGAGCCTATTCCACCTATGTCGTTCATACCACATGCTCCACCACCTGCTGTCTTCTTTCCAGCACCGGATCCTCAATTATGTGCCTTGTTAGTTAAGCAGATAGAGTATTACTTTAGGTAATCTCAGTTACGTAATTTTAATTACTGTCAACTTGCCGCTTAGAATCAACAACCTGTGCTATTATTTCCAGTGGCAGCCAAAAGAAACTTTGAATATCATGATTATTATCAGATTTCTTCATCTTCTTGGTTTCATCTTCTGCAGTGGTGACAATTTGTGCAAAGATATATACTTGCGGAAAAACATGGATGAGCAAGGATGGGTTCCTATCTCAGTGATTGCAAATTTTAACAGAGTGAGTGGCTTTGGAATTTTTAATATTAGTTCTCTTTGGAGCTAAGTACCCCTGCTTATGGTTATGTTTATAGTTAATAGCTTTGTTCCTCCCAGTACGCACAAGCAATGGTGGAGTCAAAAATTTCTGGCTAAGGGGCACTATTAGTTTAGTTTAAAACATTAAGGGACACTTTTATGTTAAAAAAAAGAAGAAAAATGAAGTACTAAAGTGTAAATAAAGAAAATCTTCTGGATTGGTGTGGGCAATTGCCCACAACATGTCTACAAGTTGTGAGAGGGGGAAGTTTTACTAGTTTGTCTACAAAAATTGCCCATTTATGTGATAAATCATTGATTTAGGGGAGAACTTGCTGGTGGAGATGAAGGTTTACTCATGGCCCCATGGGGACGATGAGACATTGAGTGATGATAATCATGATATACTATATGCTGTGAACTTGTAATGTAATCTAAAACACTTTAAAGTTTAAACATTAAAGTTGCGATAGATGCTTATTATGTTATTATGAATTTCTTATTTCTCATTTCTAAATGTGTTGTTAATATATTATGGCTTATGAATGATTATATAGAACACATTTTTCCGAGACTTTCTTTGTTTTTCCTGATTTTTCCAATTTTTTCTATTTTTTAATTTTTTTATGAATTAAAAAATTAATTTACAATATGTTACATTACAATACAGTGTATAGGTCTGCCCGACCGATACACGTTACAATACGCCTTTTACAACATTGATTTGAACTGCTTATTTTTGTCGCTTATTTCACATCACATATCTGCGTATTGGCTGTGTAATCTAAACTGTTTCCTTGCATTTCTGAAGTGCCCGTGCATTTCATTTTGTTGCTTCGTTATTGGTTTGAGCCTTCCCCAACTTCTATGATAATATAAGCAATTGTGTGACTGGGTCCACTGGGATTGGATTGTTTCAGAGATAAGTTGGATGAGGAAATATGTATGCAAAAACTTACATGTGAAGGTGCCAATGGGGAGTTTTGTGTTTGGTCCTCCCTTTTGAAAGATGGACGATGAGTCCCTTTTGCCATGATCTGAAGTTTTCTTTTGGATCTTTTATTGTCTCTTACAGTCACTTTTGTCGTAAAATTAATTGATTTTCAGAGCAGATTAATTGGTTCTCTATGCCATGCTTGACTTTGTCCTTCTTAATTTATTTTTGTTTTTTTAAACATTTCGATTGGAGATTGGTCTCAGCTTACTTCATTTATATTGAAATAAAGGTTACTATACTTGGATTTATGTTGATGCTAGCTTCTGACTAGTTTAACATGGCATGCTAATGTTGAATTGAGTTGGATACTTCTCTTTAAATGAAGTTTCTTAATAATAAGTGAATGTGAATGTTTTATTTTAGTGTTTTATAGCTTCAGAAAAAGCCAATGAAATAAAAAAAAAAAAGGCTTGGGTGCCCACGGGCTTATTCACTAAGCCATTATCTGGGCTGAAACTATTAACTATGCAAATGGGAAACCAATGTTTGGGAATCTTGTGAGTTCTGATATTCTAATTCAAGGAATCATGCTTCTCTCATGAACTTCAGTTTTTGAAAAACTAATTTTTTGGTTATATAATCTACACCACTTTGAAGGTTTCTTTTTATTAATTTTCTTTAATTATTTAGGGTTTTGAAATGTCTACTTTGTGATATCTGTTTCTGCATTGCTTTTTTTTTTTTTTATTTCAGTTTCTGTTCCAGATGATTTTTTCTCTTTTCATGGTTTCAGAAAGAATTACCTAACTAATAGATATTCATAAATAGACAAAATTTTCCCAACTGCTCTATATTTTGGTAGCTCATCTTAATGAAGCTTTTATTGACATTTTGAGTACCATTTGTCATTGTCATGTATGGCTGGGCAGGTATAGCAGGAAAATGCATAGCAGAAAAAGTGCAACCTTAGATATGGGTGTGACAGAATGTAAATATATCTGTATATATGCATATAAAGAGAAAGACTTGTGATTTCTGAATTTCCTCAGAAGCATTTGAAGAATGTGTTTCATGATCTAGATTTTCTTGTCATGGTTGATGGGTTTGAAATTTTTAAATGAGTGTTCTTTTAAGAAAAAATACATTAGCAGAGCTATTTTATCTAACCATTTTCATGTATACCTTTCACATGCCTATTCTATTTAGGTACCACTTGGAAGTTTAACATAGATCTCTGCACTGCATTCTGCAAACAAATAATCACTGGGGTTTTTTTAGCTGTTCGTACAGAAGTTGTCAAGCATGTAGTAGTTGCTCTTTTTCCTAAGCTTGTTTAGCATACATCCCATTTGAGACTGAACTGGCACCTTTCTTTGAGAAGTTTCTGATTTTCATGCTTCTAGTCTGTAGTGATAGTGGATTGTGATCAAGGAAGTTGAAAATTCTTGCTTAATGATGCTTTGGGTTATAACAGCGGTTGGAGTGATTGTTGCACTGAAATTATGAAAAAATTCTAAATTTTCCAGAGAAATGGACCCGCCTGAAGAAAGAGGAACTCAACTAGATGAATATGAATGATTTGTCAAATAATTTCTTTGAAATTCCTATTTGTTTACTCAAATTGTTTAGTTTAGGATTGTTTGTTTACTCTTGTAGTATGTACAAATATTAAAAAGCCTGTTCAGCACTGTTGCTTCTAATTCTTTATTCTCAGTTGCTAAGCTCTGTAGCCCATACCTATTATGAAACTGATACTGATACTTTATGGAGATCTGTTCTTTTCTTGAGACAGCTGATCGATATGTGTGTGTGCAGGATTAGACACCTAGATGGCAAATGTCTTTGTTCCTAGTTCTTTGATTAGGCCCCACTTTAGGTCCTGGGTGAAATTGTGCCGGAAAATGTTATTTATTCAATTTAACTAGTAGATATTTTTAACATGTTCTGTTTAGTCATGAGTGGGACACTGTTGTAAATTAGTTAGAGTGAAACTTTTATGTGTTTCTTTAAGAGTTAAAAACTGAAAATTGGTTAGATTTCATGAAAAATGAAAGCCTGATTGTAAAAACTCAGATATTTTCTAATCTAAATCATGTTTTCTTATGATTAAGTACGAGGAAACACAAACTTACAGGCTTTGTTTGGATTAAAAAAGCATCATCGATCATGCTTTTTGTGAGACCTGATGTGAGACCAAACGAAAAGCTGTATGTACTAATATCTCCTTGCATGCATGCATAGACTTTTTTGTCTTTTTTGAAAATGCTACATTTGCACCCACACTCAGGCAACACTTTTTCCCATGTGTTTTACTCCCTTTTGCATTTCCTGTCTGAGAAGCTAAAAAGACGAAATTGATTTTTCTGACTCATTTCCTGAGTTTTCCAATATATCATCACAACTGCTTTATGACATTGAGTCAATGGAATATATAAATAAGATGAGATTTTTCACTAGGACATCAAAGACTCATACAATGATCCTAAATGAAAGAGGAAAAAATTATAAAAAGCAAGTATAAACCTGGAGATATAACAAAAGCATGCCTATAGTTTCAGAATTTGCAGTGTGATGCTTGGAAAAACTGATTCTCAACTAGGTGCCTAATCTAACTCAGACATGTTTGCCATGGTTAGCATAAAATTGCCTAACTACTCATAGGTGTATTTTTCTAGATAACGATATAGCATAAAAAACTTAAGTGTGTTTTTGAAACATCTTGTAGATATGACAGATTGGCAGTGTTCTTTAAATGCACTAAGATAACATAAGCACATTTTGAAAGATTGATGAAACAAAGCATTAAATGTGCGTATGGTTTTTAACGTGTTTCAGAAACACACATATTTTGAAAAATTTTCAAAAAAGTGCTTTAGTTTTTGACATAGTCATAACATGCTGAGGGTGTGTGTGTAATCTACTGTTTAAATGTGGTAAACACATCAGAGTTAAGGGAGATGTCTAGTTGAGAATTAGTTTCTTAATCAGGCATGAAACTGTAACTTCTAAAACAAAAGACATGTATCTACCAATACTGAAAAAGTTAGGTGTCTTGTAATTCAAAAAAGTATTAGCTAATCTAAAATTCGTATAGTGTCAATTCATATCAACCAATACATTGCATATCAGTGAAGAAACACAACAATAAGGGGCTGAAATGGCCAACTTAGGATATTGACCAATCATACCCCCATCACCAAAATTGAGCCTTTATTGGCCGATATGACCCCATATGGGCCAATATATAAACAAGACGTCATCAAAGTTTTTCTTAATTTTTTTAGTATAAAATATTTTAAAGCCAATACAGGCCTACACATGGATGCATATCAGCTGAAATACTATACTGGTGAGGCTTCCAAAACGATCGGGCAACTGATTTGTATAACATTGCTTAACTTGTAAGTTGTAACCCATTTCCTAAGTTTTCCATTTGTCATGACATTGTAACTGTTTTAACTTTTAATTGAAATGTAATTTAACAAAAAAAATTGTGCAAATAAATCAGGGCCTTTTATTGGATACCTGCACACACAATCTTCGTGATAGTAGTAAGGTCAGGTGGATTTCTGCTTTATGCAAGAAGCATAGAGTAACTAACGGATGAACTCTTTCTCTTTCTGGTTCCATTAGCTTCAACACAAAGATGATTATTCTTAGGTACTGCAAAACTGTTCAAGAAGATTGTTTTGAAGTACTGTTGATCTAGATATTATGACTAATCTGTGGAGCATGAGGGTTTTCTAATCTGACCAGAAATAATTCCTGTTGGTGTTGAAACGCAAACAAATCCAACTATGTTGCTTGCATGACCATTTTGTCCCCATTTCTCTGCAGCGATTTAAATGAAATCTTAGCTTTTTGATGTAATTCGGTGGTGTTCATATTCTTCTTATTGGTTCTTAATGTAATGTTGCTCAGAGATTGTACGTTTTTGTTACTTTCTCTGTCTCACTTTCCCCCTTTCTTCAGTTTCTAAAGTTACTTCAATTCATACATGCTTAAAATTTAGATGGAATACTTTTTTGCTCTGGAAATGTTGGTATACACATGGTAAAATTGCAGCCTATAGAATCTGTATTTGTTTTTGCCATGGTAGTGAAGTGGCACTCCTTATTCCTATTTTTAGCTTGTAACAAAATAGATTCTGCTTGGACTTCTAGCATATACCCTTAAAATAACTCGAAAATATGTGCTTTGTCTGTGGACAATAATTAGTTGTTTGTGCAACTGTGCATTGAAAAATGAACATGTTTCTGATGTCTTGTTAATTGACATTGTTATAAAGTGCACTGAATTTATTGATGAACCATGAATGAGAAATGACACTTGAAGTTAAAGCTAGGAAGCAGGTATTCGCTATTCAATAGAAAATTAATGAGGTTTGAGGTATGAAAACATATAAAAAATTGTGGCATTATTAATTTATTGTTGGTGGTATAATCATGTCTGGGGACAGCTGAAGTCGAGGCAAGTAAATGTGTATTTGAAATGTGAACCTGTACGAAGAACTGCAGGAGCGAGTGAGAATTGATGGCTTGTATGCAAAGATATTAGCAGAAGTAACAATAAAGATCAGTGCACATGAAAAAACAAAGTGGCGTGGAAATGATGCAAGTCTGCTCATGGCTGCAAGCAAGCATGATAATTAGGAGAGTGCTTTCCAGCAGCAATTCCAGTATTTTGATTTGTTATGATGAGTAATCATTTTGATAAACTTATGTTGCAAATTAAATAGTTGGCTAACTTGAAGGCAAGGTCTTGATAGTGTTTAGTTGAGTACGGCGTGTGATCTTGAAATCGGTGTATTGAGGGGTAGCAGGTGCTGTAAAGGATTGCAGGTTTTGACAGTGGCAGCATTGCAGGCCACATATTGGTGTTCCAGAAATTTTGATATTTACTCGCATCCCTCTGTGAATTGGTTACTTCATCCATGCATATTACAGCGACGTATAACGGTATAAGGATGCTAGCATGTGATTAACTGGTTGTAGGCTGGTGCAGAAGTTTTTGATTAATAATCTAGTTGTGTGTGGCTTTATGCTTGCTATGACATTAAGTGTTTATTTCCTTTGTGATACTGAGAAACTTCTACATGTCGTGTCTTTAGCTGTAAAAGTGAGTTCAGTGACATTCGTATTATTGTCTTGCTAAATATATTTTCATCTTCACGACTTATCAAAAATAAGTTTGGTATTGTTTCCTATTAATTTGTTGCTAAATACATAATGTTTTGGTTCACACTATCGTTGCTGTTAAATGAGGTTATCCTGTTCCATGTAAGGCTATCAACAGTTACAGATTTCTTTTGCGCTTTTTGTACTCTTGTCTGACTATTCAACTATGAGTTGTTTGTCTTTCAAATCATTTACCAGTTGATATATTCGAGTTGGTAGTTGGATAAACCACTTATGAAGTCATAAGCCATGAATTGTTTATCATTCAAGACCTGGATAGGCACCTTTCTATAAAGGGTTGACATCGATGTAAATTGTAATAAATAGTCAATTCTTGTTTGTCTCAATCTGCATAAAATGTGCACTTATGGAAAATAAAAAAAACACTTATATCATCATGCGGGTGAAGCTAAGTGTCTTAAGTTCTGTGCTTTGGATAGAAGCAATGGACTTGGGTGCTGCAAAGAAAGAGTCTGAGTTAAGTTTTGCCCAAAAAGGCAAACATTTTCCTGAAGCATCTGTCTTTTTTTCTCTTCTTCTTCTTTTTCTGTTTATATTGGCTTTTCGAGCCTTGACTTGGCCATCCTGAGGCTTAAAGCTGGCAGGTTCTAGATACAATCATCTTAGCGGATAGTAGTATTTAACGGGTTCTAATGTTTAAGACTTTAAGTGATTTGTATTTCTCTTTATAGTAGATATTCACCTAAGCTTTTCTCGATGTGTGGGTGCAATAGTGTCACATCCAATTGACTCTTTAAACTCCTGTTGTGCAGGAATTATCCAAATTTGTTTTTTTCTTTTTGTAATGGGACTTGTAGAACTCGATCTCTTAGTTACTGAATGAGTAGAAAAAGGATTTTTTTTCCTTTTGGCCTTTTTTTGACTTCTCATAGCCTCTTTGATAATTGTTTGTTGCTGTTTACTACCTTTTCCTTATGTTTCTTTTACAGTTCTATTTTTGTCCTTTTCTTTTTGGCAGCAAAACGTATTTTTCATGTGCTCCCAATGCCTATATTCTATATGAGGTTCTGAGTCGCTTTCAGGTTGTATTGTTGTAGAGTGCAAACTTTAGATATGTTGCATACCTTTTCCCTTTTCAACCTAGCTAGTTCCTTAGGATTAGTTGCTGCTGTCTTCTTGCAAAGTGCAGTGTGGTATCATTGTTTGGAAATGCCTTTTCTCTTTGTGGATGAAATGACCGTTGCTTCTATCCACCTGCAATTGAATACTCTTTTCAACTGTGGCCTTTGAGACATGGTTACTCAAATAGATGCAAGGCCTAGTTGGTGATGTTCTCAAGAGTATGATATTCGTCATATTGGGATCTGTGCATCAGTGGCTAGTTCTGCTTTGGTTTGACACATAGTCACAAATAACATCTTGGAGTTTTAAACGGCGAAGTTTTCTTGGGTATAATACGACAAACTTGAAAAAAAGGGAAAAATACGTAAATTTTTAAAAATTTTAAAAAAATATAAATGGGGGAAAAATAAAATAACTGAGAAACTAATAGCACAAACATCAAAAGATAACTAGATTTGCAACAAATAAAAAATAGAAAATGAAAAAAAAACTGTTTGGCATTAAAAAAAAACTGAAAAAATGAAAAAAAGTGAAAAAAACTCAAAAACGTGTTTTTTTCGTTTTTAATGTTTTTTTCAAAAAAACACCTTTTTTAAAAGTTTTACGACCATTTAATTTATCGCGTTTTTTTCAATTTTTTTTTGAAAAAAAAACACATTTTCTGTGATTATCTTTGACATTTTCATCATTTTATAGGTAGATAATGGACAGACAGTCTGATAAAGCATTCTGGTAATGTCTTAGTACCACTATTTTAATGAGTTACTGGAAGTGTTTGAATGGAAACTGCTATGCAGTCTTAAAGTTGCTCCCTTTTGATTCCCAAATTTGCATTTCTCATTCTTTCTCATGAATGTAACTAGACTTGCATTTTTTAGACCTTTTGAGTGCAGAAAGTTTATCTTATTAATCATTTTAAATCATATAGCAATTTCTATGCTCTAAGGTAAACTTGTAGGGCGAGCATGGTGATCGGAAAAGGGTTGCAAAATGTATGATTCTAGATGACAAAATTTGATCTACAGAAATGTGGAGGGATATAAGCGCTTTCAATAATGAAGCAAAATAACAAAATTGTAATGGAATTCCATAGGTTGAGTTCTGGGAAGAATGATGTTTTGACTTTTGAGATATCAAAAGAAATGGGGATTGAAGCTCTATTCTGATAGGGAGAATTGTGTCCATTAAAACAATTCGGAGCTGAAGATGGAAGAGGAGAGGTGTATCATGGGTTTTTATGTAGGTGTATGATAGATCAAGGTAACCCAAGTATGAGTGGTAGATGGGGAAGGGAGAAATTAAAACTCCTTAGCATGTGAACGAATAGAGGAATTGGATAGGGCTATATAACCATTGATACAAGTATCACCATTTTTTTTGAAAAAATATTGCATTACAAATGGGTGGAAAGAAAAAAAAAAAAGAAAGAAAGAAAGACTCACGATATTGTGAAAAGAATGTCAAAACGAAAATAGTGTATTTTTATTGTGTTTCCTTCACACCTTTCATGTTTTTCTGATGTATTTTGTTCTTTTGATGCTTCTTTTAACATTTTATTGTTTTTTTAGTTTTACAAATTCTGGATATTTTCCTGGGAAATAGACTTCACTATTAATATCCAAGAAAAGCCTGGCCTATCAAAACCTGAGACAGATATTTCTGAAAAATGATATAAATTAGAGATTTTCAATTTCTTTTTGGTTAGTTGAGTCTTAAATGTCTGCTTTTATGTTGTGCTGCTCCAGACTTGCTGCACCAGGTTATTGGTTTGTGTACCATATCATTAATTTTCAGTGGAAATATTAGAAAGGCCATGAGAGAATAAAAGAATTATTTTTTAACTCCTTTGCTCGTGCTATAAATATCAATATGATGCATGCTAATTTTCCTGCTGTTGGCTATTTATAATAATAGGGAGAGAAAAATGAAAGTTTATTGGGTTCTAAGAAATCTTGGGCCATCAAAGCGTGTACTTGTTTCCACTGGTAATAAAAGTGGCACACTTGAAATCTTCCATATTCATAAATATCAATGTTAACACGTGGGCCATTGTTGCATCAATTTTTCTAATTCTCTGTTTATGCCGACGGTCATACTATTCTTGTGGCGCATACCTTTTTAACTAAAACTGAATCTCTGATAGTGTTTATATCCATATATCTGTAGTGAATATAACATTTATTGAGTTCCTTTCGAGTACAGGTGCTAGACATGTTGGTCGAGGATTTTTTTTTTTCTTTTAGAAATATGTTCTAAAATAATGCTCATTATTACTATTTAACATCGCATGTCATTTGTTATCTACAGAGGGAAATAGTTTTTCATTAGCATGTCTTTGCAGGTAAGGCAGTTAACAAACAGCATTCCTTTCATTCTCGATTCTATGAGAGGCTCTTCCGTCGTGGAAATTCAGGTACGTTGCTCATGGTTTTCCTTGATAACAGTGTGTAAGATATTCTAACCGAGTCTGTTGGATTGCATTTTTTTTTGCTTACAGGGAGACAAAATAAGGAGGAGGAATGATTGGAGCAATTGGCTTTTGCCTCCTAATTCTCCATCAGCTTCCAATGTAGAGGTATCTGGTACCGTCAATGTTGACAATTTAGCTGCACGTATTAGAGGAGTGGGAGTAGAGGGATCTGTACTACAGACTGGATCAAGAGTCCCTCCAGGAGATGCTCATCATGAGGTGCTGAGCAGGTCATCGTCTGAGGAGTTCACTAGCCATTGATTTTCCTCTAGCAGGGAGATGATAGGAGAGTGCACTCCAGCTAATGATAATGGTACTTTCAATGAGTGGGGCCGGGAATTGCAATGTGTCAATCATCTTGTTGATTCCGCTGCGACGCAGTGAAGTGGAGGGGAAGGAAAAATTCATGCTGCTGGAGCGTCAATGGAAAATTTTGGGATTGTGTAAAAAAAGAAAGAGGTTTTACATAGCTTACCTGGATTGAGAGTAGACAGCCGCGACCCCTACTTGAAGGGGAAAGAGGGAAAAAAAAAGAAAAAAAAGAAAAAAAAAGAAAAAACAAAAAAAGGAAAAAAGCAGATAAAGATGAATTATGGTTGTGATGAGTAAATGATGACAAGTTTGTTGGGCTGTATAATTTGATTTGGCATGGTGGAAGCTAGGGCTGTTATGGTTCATATTGAAGCGATCTCCCTAGACAACTATGCTGCTGATTTTTTTGCTTGCTTCGTGAGAAATTTTGGTGCGATTGTTTGGAAAGTGAGCATTTTGTCCAACAAAATGGAATGTCTCCTGAGAGCATGCGGCATATGAAGATTCTTTTAAAGGCAAGACATCTCTCTTCTCTCGCTATGAGATCCCTGGACTTTTTATCCCTTTTGCTCTCTTTGAATGAATTTAAAAAATATATAAATACATAAACACATACTTCTCTCGAAGTTTCGTGTCATTATTAATTTTTTTTCCATAAAACAACTTTGATTAAAAGTAGACTGTAAATTGGTTTGATTGATGAACTCGAATCTTGATCCTATAATAATTCAAGCCAATGTTGTGGCTTGACTTTTGTTTACATTTGAGCAATTTACAAATTTGTGTAGCTGTGTTCTATTCATGTTCCAGGCTTTTCTCGCTTGAGCCTTTTGCTTCTTTTGGTACTCGATGGCATGCCTGAATGTTCTTTGAACCTACAGCTTCCAAATGTTGAAAGCATGTTTATGCATGTGGGCAAGTGTGTGCGTGTGGGTCCTTGCATGAGGCACATCTGTCCGTGCTTGCTGTTCATGTTGCATGCGGTTCTCAAGGTGGGTCTTGTTGAGGTTGCTTTCATTTTATAGATATAACTAAAAGCCTCAACTTGTGAAATTTACACTTTATTTCCCATTGGATAAATGAAAGAACTTGCGTGAGCTGTTATGTGATTAAAATGGTGATTAATTCTCTGAAGGGGAATCTGCATGGAGCCTCTTTATCTGTCTCACGAAGGCAGCCTAACAGCCTAAGGCACCAGTTGATTGGTCTCTTGTGGATCCATTAGAGGTTTCCTGAAAGGCAATAGGTTTGCGATAAACCTGAGCTTTCGTATGGAAATGCGTTGCATGGGTGGAAGCTATTTATGCTTGAAATGAGGAAGGTGGTAAATAAGCGGTGTCCAATGTTGGGATGACGCTTTCTTGTTCACCCAGGTGATTTTTCTACCCTGGTAAAGCTCTTGGCAGCAAGTTTTTTTTCATAAAAATATGAGATGAAACTCACCTTTACAGACGCTCTCTTTCATTGGTGAAGCAGAAGTTTCTGCATCGTTACATGCTTCTTTCTGCATTCAAGTGCAGAAAAATTTCCCACTTTCTCTTAATCGGATGCGATCATGTGGGGACTGCTTCTCGTGGGTTTTGTACCTTGGAGTAGATTGTTTTGAAGATTCCCCTGGTCCTTATCACTCTTCCAATGGCTACTCGATGCCGTTGCCTGCCCCAGTGCCTTCTTCAAGCAACTCCATGTCGGTTGGACCTGAAATTTTCAGGCGCCTTCCATATAATTGATCCAGTTATTGTTTTTTGTCGAATCAGGGCAATCTGCCCTTTTTCTTTCCCGTCCCACGCTTACCGTCATTGCGGATGTGAATCTTCAAGATAAGAATGCTTAGGATATGATCTTCGGACTGTTCTTTTGGCCGTCAGGCCATGAAAATTAGTCCTGAAAATCGACTAAATTATACGTAGGCTTATCCTTGTTAAAAAATGAAAGCAGGAGCTCCCAGGATATCATATCCGTTCAAAACAAGTTACCGAAGAGAATCAGTCACAAAAGGAGGTTGTAACTACAGGAGCATAATAAAAAGAACAGCTAATAAGGGATTCAACATAGGCGGGAAGGCGCCCGAGTCTCATAGAGTCCATGAAAGAGCTCGTCGACGACGAGAGACGGGACGGGTAAAACACGATGTCTGTATGCGTCTTTGGATCTCCGACGATGATTCGTGCACTTATTCGCCTACCTTCTACCTACGCGTTTTGATGAGGAAATCATGTATACCTGATGGTTGATTGGGCTTTTAAAGATTTTAAATAGTCCAAGCTTTATCGACGACTAAATCTGATGTCTGCAATTGGATTTAGTCGTCAGATTTTAGAACTTTTGGGCATTTGATGTCCAGTTATACAGTGATAGAGATAAAAATAGTAGAAAACGAGCTTGATGTCTTGAGTTAAAACAGAAAACAACCAGAGAGAGAGAGAGAGAGAGAGATTCTTGCGACCGGCGGCAGCGACTATTTAAAGCATGTTGCCATTATAATGGTGATGGAATTTGGGAGACAGAATCAATGTTTTGTTTTCCATTTCCACCGCGCAGCCACACAAACTCGTCAAAAACCGCTTCAGACTTCGACGCGTGCGCTACAAAAAAGCGACCTCCCTACCGATGCCCCACAGTTCTCCTCAAAACATAGCAAAACCACGTGACACCGACAAGGTGAAAAGGAAAAGGACGACCCAAGAAAACGAAAGACAGAACTTCGAGCAAAAATAGAACACCAACGCGGCCACAGAAACTGAAGGCAATGCGCAAAATCCAAAGAGGCAGAGCTAATCAAGTAGAGAGAGTGACTATGAAACGGAAATTGAAAAGCAAACGGGAAAACGACGGAAAAAGAAAGGTTGGACAACAGTTTCAAATCAAAACGTTCGTTAAATGCGGATGATTTAACTCGTTCCCTTTCGAGAGAGAGAGGGATGGATGCCATTGTCATAAGAAATAAAACTTCCGAGAGAACATTCCCAAAAGCCACTGATTAAATTCCCCGGACCACCCGCGTGTCTATCAAAACACGCACGTATACACGTAACAAGAAGAGATTCACGTCAACCCATGCCATCCCCTCCATCACCAACCGTCTAGAAGCTCAATCCTTCCACACTGCCAAATCCGCAAGGAAAAACTCAAAATGGAGCCGTCGACGTTCTCCTTAGAACCGGTTTTTCCTTGGCAAATCGACTCCCACTGCCTTGGTTGCCAGACCTTTGCTGCAATAAACATGAACGCACGCTAAATCTCCATTACTCCAGAAAGCAAGAACGAAGATATATCATGAGGAAATGCTTTTTACAGTCAGTTCTTTGTATTTTCTGTCTGGTGACTGAGAAACTACTAGTGGCAAAGAGAAATCTGGCTTCTCAGGTTTTAACTTGCCGTATCTGTGGTCGTCTTGCCTATAGTGTAGAATGATGAGTAAAATAAAGCTTCAGAGATACTCGTCACAGTTTCTTTGCCAGAGATCATCTGAATATACTTTAGTTTAACATGATGTTTTGATGGTTCAAACTGTCAATGCGTTCTGCTAAAGATAATACACGTTTGGAAGTAACTTTATGAAGCAAACACATGCAGAAAACGCCTTTTCAAAAAATTTACTATGTGGAAGAGAGAGAGAGAGAGAGCGAGATATATACCTGTTCCTGTTGTACCTGGCGCAGGTGGTTTTGCTGCTGCTGCTGTTCCCTTAGCCTGACGTTCTCCTCAACCAAATGAGCAATTTCAATCTCCAACTCATTAGTGTATGCCTGAGGAATTAGGAAGATGGCAAAGAAAAGAGAGTAAGAAAAGGAGGAGTATCCACGATGACAAGAACAGACGAGAAAAGGAGAAAAGGCGGAGTGGAGTTGCCTGCTTTCTCGCTCTAGAACGAGCAGCCGACTCCCTGTTCTTGATCATGCGCTTCTGCCGCCGATCTACCGTCTCGTCGCCGTCCATCAAACCACCGCGCTTCCTGCAGAATGGGCCGAACCCCTGAGGCTCCGCCATGTGCTGCTGTAGGTGGTGGCGGTGATTGTGGTGGTGGAGGTCGTCAAGAGACGGCGACCCCCTGGGGTCGAAGCCGCCTAGCCAGTCGAGGTACTGCATCTCGTGGCAGCCCATGGAGTTGAGGCTCAGGAGTGTGGTGGTGGGGGCGGAGACACACGGCGTCAACGCCGGCCTCGGCCGGAACACCCCCACAAAGTCCGGCGAGACGTCGGAACTCCTGCCTCCCTCCTTAGCTAGGAAATCCTGAAGCATCATCTCCCTCTCCCCCTGCTCCTCCTCCCCTGGCGTCTCCTCTTCCTCCCCTACCAGGTTGCTCAGACTCATCTCCTTCCATACTCTGTCCATGTTGCTATTCATCGCACTCTTCTCCCCACCTCTCTCTCTCTCTCTCTATTAGTAGGAAGAAAGATACGGGTAGGCTATTTTCAGGTTCCTTTTGAAGCACTCTTCTTCTTCCTCACCCTGTCGATGTTGGTATTCATCTCCCCACTCTGTCTGCGTCTATTAATAGGAAGAAAGATATCTGCAGGCCATTTTCACTCCCTTTCTCTCTCTCCCTCCGGTTGGATTTTTGATGATACTGAAAGAACCCGATCGAGCACGACATGTCTTCTCACGTCCGTCATCACGCAGGCTCTGTCCGTCTAAATACGTGACCAAATAGGGTGTACTTCTTGCCGCGCGTACATAAACACTTCACAGTTTATAGTATATGCCCCCACACAAAGCAATTCCGATTGGTGAATCAGTATATCTAGTAAAGGGACACATACCCTTTAATGGCAGCAGTATAATATTGTTAAAGGCACATGAGAATGGCTATAGTACTCCAATTGGGTAGCCTAAAAGAGGTGAGATTATCATTTCCCGTCCTTTTTTAGGGAAATTGTCCTCAGCAAATTCAGGGGTACACCTTCTTTGCCATTTTTTGCTTGAATGGGTGAGTTGGCTGTGTTTGAGTGGTGGCTCTGTGAAGGATTTTTCATGTACACGGGATCAGGTTGTATTTGGAAGCAGTTGCCATTTAGAGGAATGTGGGGAGGAAAGGGGAGTTGGCGCCTGTTTCAGAGCTTGCATTGCATGGTGAAGGCGGAGCCTTGGAAAGTGAGAGTGGGGACGTTTTCCTGTTTCCCCGTTCGACCTTCTAGTTTTCTTGTTTTCAGTTCCTCGCTACCTAGGCGGCAGTTGGCAGTTCCATTCCAAAAATGCCTATTCTGCTCTTTATCACCCAACTTTTTTCTGACCATTCTTACATGGCCGGTCTCTCCTCCAGCCCTCAGGTTCCACGCACTTGATTCGCTATTGTCACGTCCTTTTTCACGAACATTGCTTTACCTGTCATTTCTTTTTGGCTTCTGTGACAATTTACTCCTTTTATCTTTACATGTATATATCTACACAGACATGCTAGCTTTGATGTTAGGTCCATCAAATTTTCGTATCATCTATTTAATTTATTAGCAGGAAGGGAACCTACAAGTGAATGGTCCCAAGAGACGTACCACTGTTGGTTGGGCAAGTTGCCATATCTGGGATGAAGTGAGATCTTTACATAAGGGTACACCTCCCCTTCACTAGACACCGATGTAATTATGGATGAAGCTTCATGAATTTTTCACATGAGAGAGACCAAATTATAGTTTCAAGACAAAAAACTCACGTTTTTTAAGGAGGGGCGAAGGCCCCTTAACTCCGCCACTGGATGTTAAGATCAAGTGACAGAGAAATGACATTGGCACTTTCATTCTAATTGTATCGGATCTCTTAGCAGAGAAGAATGACTTGGCTCTTTCTTTCTCGAATAGTCAGTAGATCGTAATCCTCTTGCCCGCCTACTATGCGATCTCTAACTTGGAAAAAAGAAATGGCGATTGAAGTGTTTCCGATGAGTTGACCGAACGTCGCGTGGACCAACATGAGCGGGAAATCTTTGGCCAACCTGCAGCTGTTCGGGTTCCCGTCCTCACAGGCGTCGCTTGGGGAGTTGAGTCCTCCTCTGAACGACGTACCAACAGCTTCGAACCAGTTGAGAGTTTGAAACTCGTCGTGAGCAGTGAATCTCTTGGTTAGAGTAAAAATATTGCTCGGTTCTGTCAGTAAGGGTGAAGAAACAGAGTCCTAATCCTCCTCCACCACTTTAATTTACTTTCGAGGAGAACCATCCTCAGCCGGTGGGATTCACGACCGGCAGGCGATCGGACGGCTGCCGTCGAGCAGCCGTCGCCTTTCTCACATCCCATCACCGTACACCTGTCTGTCGTTCATAGAGACGCGCCACCCTCTTTTGTTTTTGGAAAATGGATTCCTGGGTCCTGACGAGGATGAAAGACAGGTGGTGAGTAAATAAGTAATTGGCAGAGGGAGAGATAGAGGGGGAGGGGGTAGGTACGACCTAGAGCCAATATAGTTAGGCCTCTGCACAACCGGAGATTCCTGCACTCAAAGGAATCGATTGCTGCCTTCATAGATCGACCTCTCTCTCTCTCGATTCCTTGGATATATATATATATATATATCAGAGTGTCCTGTCTTTGGTACATCTCAGACCCGGTTTAGAGTTCTGTGAACAACTCAAGAAGTTCTTCAAAAGGGCAATGGTATAGAAAAACGACGCAGTTCTGACTTGATTTGCCCGCTTTGTTACAGACTTAGCTGGCCTAAGAATCACATGTAATTTCTTATGGTGATCCTTTTATTAAAGTGTCCAGAAAGTGGGCGATTGTGTTCAACTTTATCGCCGTCTATCTGATTCGGTAAGAATCTGAACGACAGTTTAGAATTAAGACACGGGTCAACTCAAGTTTTTAGATTTGTTTGTTTAATAAGGGCTTCATAGGAAATAAGGGATCATAAAAAAGCATCTGCACTTTCGATTTCGAACATGTTCTTTTACACGTAAATTTAGTCTTTTTTGGGAATTCATTGTATAAGTTTAAGACCAATTTTCAGAAATTAACTGGTGCCCATCTCCGTATTCTGGACTCCTACATTCATCATGCAGAGATTTTCTTTCACTAAATATTAAAGTTGATGGAATCTATGATCAACTTATTGTTTTCATCGATTCATTCATGTATGTTGACTAGTTGTTAGGATTGCTGATTGCCAAACTCTAGTCTGTATTTTATATGTAACGTTCTTTTTAAGTGGCAGTTGCACTGCTCATTTTGTGCTCCAAAGTAATGTTTGGATCTGATGGGTTAGGTTGGGGGTGCAGTTGCCCACCGTAACTCAAACCTGACTCCAACGCTGCCATTTCAGCTTCTTTTTATGCAGTACATGCGCATTGGAGAAGTTGGGCTTCCAAGAATAGGTACTAGAGAGAAGGGAGAGATTCATCTTATAGTTTGTTTTTGGTCTTTTATAACTTCAACGAAGACGATGGACCTAAGTACAATTATCAAATTGCGTCTCCGCAAAGAGGAGTGAACTCGAAGCTCCTGATCATGGCTAAACTTTTGCTGTCATTTTTCGTCTCACTGTCGTCACTTGCCATGCAGGAAGGACGTTTTTCCAGGCAGGCAACTACAAATCTGGTGAGGAGACCCCACGAGGCGGCCATTGATTGCGATACAAAGAGCTAACTCTAAAGGCACATGTGGCCGTAGTAATGGCAGAATAGAGCCTCAAGTGGAAACCCAGTACTGCGTTTAGGTTTTGTGGGGAGTACAGAGGCTTTAATGACTTGTAATTAAACTTGAGAAGGAAAAGGAAAAGAAGGCCATTGAAGGAGGAAAAGCAAAGAGCGTGCAAGGAGAGAGGAAAGAGAGAGAGCAGATCACAGAGAGCAGAGCAGAGGAAGAAAGAAATAAAAGGAGAAAAAGAAAGGGGAAAGAAGAGGAGGGAGGAGTGCAGTAGGTAGTCACATCTTGACAGATGTCAGGACAACACAATGCTGCTCTCACATAACATCGCTTCAATCAACGTTTTCGCCCTTACTTCGTGGTACGGCTTCCGCGTCTTTTTTTTTTTGAGTGATTAGTTTCTTACACCTCGCGATCTTTATTACTGCATCCTTCACCCTTCTCCAATGAACATCCCCTCCTTTCTTAATCCAGATCAAAAGAAAGTGGCGTGACATAGACAATATTATTCCGTCATACGTTCGACGTATGACAAGATATAATATATCTCTCTTTATATAAAAGAGAGAGTTTATAAATCATTTGTTGACTGTAGAAAACAAATAAACTAAAGAGTGATTCAACTAAGAGAGAGAAATCAGAGGAGGGTTGTCATGGTCTAATAGTATCAGAATGGTGCAGGGCAGCTATGCTGCAATGAGTGCTGTTGCTTTTTGTTAGAAAGAAGTAGGCTTAAGTGTACTGAATGCTTGGTCATAGGTAGATAATTACTGCCAAAAGAATATTATAGTTTTTCTTTTTAAATCGAGGTAATCCGTAATACGAATTGTTTATTGCATTTTAAACTCAAGGGACCGAGGGAGAAAGGGTTCTCTCTTGTTTCCACACCAATACTTCATTAACAAATTAAAGAAACAGCTATATTTTCGTTAATGCATGAGATGAGGCTATGATGAAAAGAATACAGTGGTCCTCCATTTTTTGGGTGCATCACATCTAATCTATGCATTTGTTTCACCGCGGATATCAAATCTGTAGTGAGAGATCTCAAATTTATGGATTTAAAATCCAACCTTCTTTTTATCAGACCTTAAATGCATGATTTTTAACATGTAGCATGAGTTTCAATCCCACGCTTCTAGGATGCTTAGTTTATTTAAAATGAAGATCTCCCAAAACATACTTTTTCATGTTTGATCCAAGGTTATCAAACACAACCTAATTGAGTCTCCTGTAATTTATCATGGTTAAAAGTTTGATACTTACACATAATATTAGGGATGGATCCATGTAGGATCTGGGACTCAGATTTAGAGTCCATCAACAGAATTAATTACAGAACGACTGGATCGGTGAATCGGAAGATCGACCATATTGGCAGCCTCGCCAATTTTGTTCACAAACAGATATTTACAATCCCGTTATTTTATGGAAGAGCAGGAGGATTCCTCTTGCAACCCATTCAAGTTCTTCCGTCTCTCTTATAATCTTATTTAATAATACAGAACAAATAAAAGGTATTGAGTTTTCATATAAAAATTACTTAGAATTAGGCGATACTGGTAGATGCACAGTCGTTTAAGTTTCCGAAACGACCACCCAAACCAATGTTTTTTCAGGTATACCAATATGTATCGATATGAGCTCTTTAGCACCTACTTTTGTCTTGATACGTTGGAAATTTCAAGTTCATTCAGCGTGTTCCTTTTGTCAAGAATAGAAACTCACGCCATGAATGTTCAAGAACGTGTGAAATAGCGAGATAATGACTAACAAAAACTTCTCTAGGGTCTCTATGTTTTGTGACTAGTTATCTAATAGTTGATTCTCAGGATTAATATTCATGTGGTGAACAGGTCAAGCAATGATCAAACTGACGGTGCAACATAATTGCTCCAATTTATGGGATATTGAGAGCTGGAAGAATGCCTTTACATTCTTGCAGCCTGTTAACTAGATCTAAATTGGAATTAACAATCTAGCGCACAGAGGTTTTGCTATGCTCTTTGGAGTAAATTTGTGATGAAGTCAGTGTTCATATTGAGGCACTCCTGGCTGTCGTACGATTAATCGGCTACTCTTTTCAGATGCAACCACAGTTCTGTCAATCGGTGCAACACAGTCTTCCCAGCGTATATAGCCAATGGGACAAGTCTTCACGCTCAGCAAGTTTCAAGACTCAGTATACAGTAAGAGCAATTTGTGAATGACAGAGAGTTGATAAGATGTCAAGATTGAAATCTTCAGGGCCGCACATTATTAATAAAGATGAAACAGAGTGTTTCCGGTCAGTGATGACGGAGAATTTTACCAACTAGAGGTTATACAGTTAATACTGCAAGAATTTCCTAAGCTAGCAACCCAAATGTTGTCAAGGTGAGGGGAGTTTGGGTTGTAGCACCGTTTAGTTGCAGTAAGGGGAAAAAAGAAAACGAAAATGCATAGTTCCATACAGTATCACAGACTGAGGGCACTGCTGCTAACATTTTCTCATGTCTCCCTTGCTTATTGATCATCTCCAATTTGTGTCAACTCTGGGAAATGGCTCTAAATGCAGTTACATGAGCACCTACTGTTGTTTAGGAAAAAAAGGCCTCCACAAGAACTGGAGTGCTTAACGAGCTTATCCCTTGAGACGTTTCGTTTCTTTTTATGACATTTTGACAGAGAAAACTGAGAGTGAGGTGAACATAGAACTTCTGCAGAAAGTCACAGGAATTGTATTCCTCTGTTCTTTTAGTCACTTCCACCAGAGAAACGGCTTTCATGTGATAATGTTGGAAAGGTACCCATGAAGATTCTCAGGTGATTCAGTTTGTTATTTCACAACTCAATCATTGCCCAACGACAAACTGCACTTCACATAGCAGATGAAGAGCGGGCAATGAACGCGATGAAGAGTTAGTTCAGCTCTTCAGAGTTTCCATTTCTGCCCTCACATTCACCAATCCAAGTTCAGTCCATTGAAAAAGATTCTGAATTATCCAAGGGCTAGTCTTGGAAGCAGTCAACTTTTGTTACCCAAAAAATGAAACGGCGGAACTAAAAGCACTTCATAGGTTGACAGTACAGAAAGTCAGGCTGCTTGCTAATTCTTCTTTCCTCAGACTTTCTGGGCATCAATTTTAAGCGTTTTGATATTCCTGAAGGAGACAAACAAACCTTCGAAATGATTTCCTCTTTGGCAAATCGATTTGAAAGTTGGCAGTGAAGGTGTTCGATCACCGACTGTCGGACAAGAAAATGAAGTGATGGGTAGGGCACGCTTTCTGTCAGGTTGCAGGGATCAGAGTGAAGATGGTGAAGACAATCAGAAGAAAGTGGAGAGGGGAGGAAGGCACTGTTCAAAAAACTTGGTGGCTGAGAGGAAGAGAAGAAAGAAGCTCAATGATAGGCTCTACACTCTGCGCTCAATTGTACCAAAAATCACAAAGGCAAGGGAACAAAAGAAGCTTGTATTTCCTTTAAATTTTGATATATGTTTTCAAGGGGATTGCTTTCAACAGGATGTTAGATATACAAGTTTGTTTTGTTGGAGAAACAAGGTAAGACCGGATTTTTCGCAGTGTTCTCATTATGAAATACCTAGGCTTGCATTTTCCAAATAAGAAGGTGCATTTTGTTACACTGTTTTGTTATGTGAGGAACTCATCCAAAGCCAAGGCAAAGCTTCTTTTGCCATCTTTTTCTTCTCAAATTAATGACATTCAGCAACATGAAGTTCTCTAAATCTGTGAGACCATGGTTTAAACTTTCGAAACTTCTCATTTTTTCTCCCTTTATGTATTAACCTCTGATACAAGAAACCAGACGGGTGTTTGGAGGCACCAATCTATATAGTAAACAGGACAACATTTAGAAATTTAAAAACATCATAAGCTAAAAGATTAGTTTATCCATTTTTTGTCCACTCAGACGTCCCATTAGTCCGTTGATCGGGTTAAAGAATTAAGTTGCTTGGGAATTGGGATGCCTTTACCATATCGAAGCTCGTTTACACTGTGTATGTTTGCGAGTTTGAGTGTAAACAAACAAGAGAAAAAAAAAAAACAAATATGCTCTTTTCCCATATCAAATCTCATAATGAAACATAACTCATTTAGTGCAGTGAAGATATGAAGCCTTTTTACAGTCTGTTTTTGTGTATTCACTATTCAGTTTTAATGTAGGGATAAAGAAAAAAAAAACAAACTCTTTCAGCTTGCCCTTCTGTTTCTATGCTCTGGTGGCCCAATATGAGATAATACGAGTCAAAACATGCAGATGGACAGAGCTTCGATACTTGGAGATGCAATAGAGTACGTGAAGGAATTGCAGCATCAGGTGAAAGACCTCCAAAATGAGTTGGAGGATACACCAGATATACGTAGAAATAACTTAATTCAACCAGAGGACCAGAAAGGAGTATACAGACCAGAGAAATATGAACAATCTTCAAATGGACTAAGAATGGGAGATCAGGAAACCGGGCTACTGTCTTCCAGTACAAAAATCGCAGGCGTGCTCGGAGCAAACAGAAAATGTGGCACTGCGGATGACAGTAGACAACAGATGGAAGTACTGTCCCTTTTCATCCTTTTTTCTGTTTTTCTTGTTCAGTTCTTTCACATGGGTCTCTATGGAAACTATTGGTTAGTACTTAGTACATAGAGAAGAAGCTCTTCTTTTTATCTCAAAAAGTAGCATTGTGTTGCACAGGCGCAGGTGGAGGTAAGTCGAGTTGGTGAACAAGAGTTTGGTTTAAAGATATTATGTGAGAACAGGGCAGACGGTTTTTCAAGGTTAATGGAAGCAGTGGATTCTCTCGGGCTTGAAGTCATTACAGTCAACGTGGCAACAATTAGAGGCCTTGTTTTGTATCTGTTGGAGGTGGTGAGTTTCATTTTGGGGTGTATCAAGTTTCTGCTATTTCTGCAAATAGATCATTATGCCACGCATGTAAACTTGTTTTCTTGATTGTCAGGTGAGGGATGATGAAGGACTTGATGTGGAGCAGGTGAGGGATTCACTTTTACAGCTGACATGAAATTCAAATGGATGGATCCTGAGTTAGCGTGAAAAAGATGGTAAGATTATGGAACCAATATATGGTAGCATTACCTTTTATCTTTTAACACTTCTTTATAGAAACTGTGTTCAAGTGACCAATTCATAGCGATTTCTTGTTTTTTAGTTCTCAACATGAACTGGTTGTTGCTGCCATCATAGCGACAAGTCTCCTTGATTAACATTTAGATAAGTTCATAGTTATTGCTTTATTTGAGGTACATTCATATTGACTATCTTTGTCTTCAATGGTCTCAAAAGTATGTGCTTATGATCGACTAGAACATAAGCATGAAATCTTAATGAAGACGTCTGAGAAAGGATTCCGTCCTTCTCACCATCACCATGAGGTTTGTGCTTATTGAGGGCGGTGATCGGCTGAGGAGAAAACCATAATTCGCAGGCATTTTGATTTCTAGAGCAGAATAACTCCAACATCCAATGCTCTGTCTGAACTTCCGTCGTGGCCAATTGCTTTTGGGTGCATGTGTTATGCGTTAAATTTTGCCCGGCATGTGGTATAAGAGGAAGAAAGCCTTCCACAATCGGCATTGCCCGGCGGCGAGACAGAGCTGAAGCCCCATTTTACATCTTCATGCCCCATGTTGCATCTTTATCCCAATTCTCCCAAGTTATTTGAGACGGTGCATTTGGTGCCTAGCGATTGATGTGTCATGGTAGATGGTGGATAATCAAAATCGCTCTCACCTGATACTAGAAATGTGTATGGTTTAGATACAGGAATATCTTCTAATTTGGTATAAAGCTTCTTAACAAATCACGAACAAAATTGTGATAAAGAAAAGTTCAATCTAATCCTTTTCTGTACATTATTAAAGATCAGCGTCACATATATCACGATATTTTTGAAAATATCGCAAAATTAAGAGAAAACCCAAAAAACATGAAAAAGCATATTTTGAAAAAACGGGAAAATATATTCATGACATTATTATCACGTTTTTTTTTGCGTTTTTTAGTGATTTTTTTCCCGAAGTTTTCATTTTTCTCTTTGTTAATATTGACGTGGATTAAATTTAAACTTAAACTAAATTATTTTTATCATTATTAAAACATTCCTTTTATTTGTTAGGTTTTTATTTTTTTGAATTTTATATATTTTGAATTTTTTTTATTTTTTAAAATTTCAGAGTTTTTCTTCAAAAAAAAAAAAAAACTTTGCAGAAAAATACCGAGAACAGTATTTATAACAATGGTATTAACACGAAACGATCTATTGCAGTGTGCATATGATAGAAGGAATGATCATACTACAGCGTTGGCATAATACGATAACTGAAATCTAAAGCAAATGATTGGCTTAGAGTTCGTAGATTGGAGATCAGTTGAGCTATTATCAAATTCAACTTAGAATTCCAAAATGGATCTCATCATCGGGAAAACTGATCACGTAAATCTGGTACAAATCATATCCAACCTCAATCCTCCACCTTAATTGGAACCTCTCAGTTCTTATTGTGTACATTTCGTGTAAGAGAAATAGAAATTCTCACATTTCTTATATGTTCTAAGGTTCACTTCAACTTGACAACATCAATATTGTAAAGTCTATAAATTTGTATTTCTTCCCCACTTGTTTAATAGAAAAGAAAAGGAAGTTATTAGTAGCTTCCTTCTTTACCATTCTCGTTTTCATATGATGCGGTTCACTTTGAATAACTTTTATCATGTTAACAAATTAAAAATGCACACTAAAACGCTGGTTACAGTTTTGCGCTGAAGTTCTTCAAAATGTCAAAAACTTTTACTCACAATCAAACAGCTTCAAATTAAAAACAGAGGCTGCGCAGGAGGCATTGGAGAGAAGACATCGAAGCCAAATAAATGCAACAGCTAAACATCCAGGCAATGTGAGCTTGCGACAGACAGTCTAAAATTTTGCAGGCTACAATCGTTTCTCTGCAAGTGGTCCAATCCATTAATGCATTCAATCAGCAACTATCTACCCAAGACAATCTATCAGATGATTTTAAACCATCTCAACTACCCCATGTGCGTTGGCTGGTAACCAGTCAGAGGATCAAACAGGCATTGAGCTGAAGATTCAAGATCGAATCCCACTGGCACCAGGCGACGAGCAGGCCCTCAACATGGACAACACATAATGTGGGCCTCATGTCCTCCATCGGTGTTTAACCTCACAATGTCTGGCTCATCAGGTGACTTGCAAAAAAAATCAACGGCTTCACTAGTTTTTGAATCTTCAACTACATAAATATTCTTCTACATATGCATGCGCACAGACACACACACACACACACACAAAGGGGGGTTTGGTTTATGAATAATCAAGCCAAGTCAATCAGAATAAAGAGTTGATCAGGATGAGGAGAATGATGACTAGAAGACTTGTTGGCCGAGTAAGTCCATGGTTGTTGGCACCAGATGGGGAAGGGAGAGGTGCAGCAGATGGGGACTCTGTGGTCTGATTTGTTATCCTCCTGTTGGCTCCTAGCAAATTTAGCCCAAACTTCATACCTCCAGAGCAGTGATCAGTAATACCACAGATGAACCAATACTTCCTTGCTCTAAGTACTATTCGATCGTTCCCACTTGTATAAATGTTCAGCACTCCTGTGCTTGTGTTGCAGGACATGTATGTTCTCTGTCTCACGATGTACACGTTATGCTGGCTTTTCACATATCTAAACACTGCCACAAATTCAATCAGCAACTTTCATCAATGTCCGAATCACAGAATTCATGCATGCGTGCAAGCATGTGTATGTGTATGTGACTTCAGCAGCAAGAGAATGTGCAACCAGGAACTTGTAAAAGGTGCAGTGAGCAAGCGCAACAGCCCAAGAAGATTGCCTGATACTTCAGAGATCGTAGGTACTGTGGCTTGAATCTGAGCCACGGGCGGCATAAGAGTTATGGCAGAATGAAGAAGTTTTACATGGCAAAGCTGTTAGGAACAACAATACACAAAACACTCCGCTCACACTCTCAAGAGGAGGTTAGAAGCAACAAGGAAGAAGACAATGATTTACGTGGTTCGAAGCAATAACCTCCTACGTCCACGGTCGCACAGATCTCTTGTATTCTCTCTCTCTCTGATGAACACACACACAGAACAACACTCACAGCGGCGGCCCTCCTCACAACATAAGGATTAGGGCAAAACCCGCATTTGTACAAATGACATATATGCCCTAGGAGGATCCGCGGTATTGCATATGAGTGTACAGTATGGATCAAGTTCCATACACCAACAATCTCCCACTTGGAATTTGATCCATCCAAGTGCTAGAGCATCACATACTCAACCTGTGCGACATCTCCTCATCAATCAACCTTGGAGACCAACTGAGGTTAAACATAACCTCAACTTCTCAGCATTCACTGGCTTTGTCAACATGTCTGCTGGATTCTCTGTTCCACGAATCTTTTCAAGAGATAGTATCTTCTCTTCCAACAAATCTCTAATGAAATGATACTTCAATTCAATATGCTTTGTTCTAGCATGGAATACTGGATTCTTGGCTAAATGAATTGCACTTTGACTATCACAAGAAGGAACACTCTTATCTTCTTTTACATGCAATTCTTTTAGAATAGTCTTCAACCAAATCATCTCTTTGCTTGCTTCTGTAACTGCAATATATTCAGCTTCTGTAGTAGACAATGCAACAACCTTTTGAAGCTGTGAAACCCAACTGACACATGTTCATCCTAGGGTGTAAATGTACCCCGTAGTACTTCTCCTACTATCAAGATCACCACCCAAGTCTGCATCCACAAAGCCATGCAAAAGTAATTCATTTTTCTTAAAACAAAGGCTCATACCTGAAGTTCCTTTCAGATATCGTAATATTCACTTCACAGCCTCCCAATGTTTCTTTCCAGGCTCAGCCATGTATCTGCTCACTGCTCCCACTGCTTGTGCTATGTCTGGTCTGGTGCACACCATAGCATACATCAAGCTACCCACTGCTGAAGCATATGGAATCATTGACATTTCTTCATGTTCTTCATCTGTCTTAGGTGACAAATCTTTGGACAACTTGAAATGACTAGCAAGAGGTGTACTAACAGCTTTAGCATCTTGCATCTTAAACCTGCACAAGATCTTCTCAATATAATTTTGTTGAGACAAATTTAAAGTACGTGTCTTCCTGTCTCTACTGATCCTCATCCCAAGGATTTGTTTCGCAGGGCCTAGATCTTTCATTTCAAACTCCTTTGATAGTTGTTCTTTCAGAGAATTGATCTCTTGCAAATTTGAGCCTGCAATAAGCATATCATCCACATATAATAGTAAAATGATATAACAACTATCAAAATTCTTGAAGTAACAACAGTGATCCATATCACACTTCTTAAATGCATTTCTTCCCATGAAGTTATCAAACTTCTTGTACCACTGTCTCGGTGCCTGCTTCAAACCATAGAGACTCTTCTCTAACTTGCATACAAGATTTTCCTTTCCTATTACCTGAAAACCTTCAGGTTGCACCATATAAATATCTTCCTCCAAATCCCCATGAAGGAATGCGGTTTTCACATCTAGTTGCTCCAAATACAAATTTTCAGCTGCAACTAAACTTAATACCAATCTTATAGTAGTTAGTTTTATAACTGGAGAGAAAATTTCTGTGTAGTCTATACCTTCTTTTTGTTGAAAACCTTTAACTACTAACCTTGCCTTGTATCGTTTTCTTCCATCTGCTTCTTCTTTAATTCTGTATACCCATTTGTTTTGCAATGTCTTCTTCCCACTAGGAAGCTCAGTTAATTTCCAAGTTTTGTTAGCATGTAGAGAGTCCATCTCTTCTTTCATAGCTAACTCCCACTTAACAAAATCTGTAACCTGCATTGCTTCATCAAAACACTCGGGTTCTCTAGCATCAGTTAACAACAAGTAATGTAAGTAAGGAGAATACCTTCGATTTGGTTTTGGCCTTCTATTTGATCTCCTCAATGGAGGTTGGGATGTGCTTGGCTCTTGTTCCATCTGACTGTTTCCAACTTGAGTCTTAACTGCAACATCATCTTCAGAGACATCTTGAAGTTCTACAATGTCTTCACTTGTGTCATGATGTTCATTCTTCTCAAACATATGACTATCCCTGTCCTTGTACAGACACATCTCATTGAACACAACATCATTATGTCTAATAATTTTCTTTGCTTTTTCATCCCAAAAACGATACCCAAACTCATCATTTCCATAACCAATGAAATAACATTTTCTGGACTTAGGATCTAATTTATCCCTTTTGTCCGAGTCTATATGTACGTAAGAGACACAACCAAAGACTCTTAAGTGTGCAAGATTTACCTCCTTGCCAGTCCAGGCTTCTTCAGGTATCCCATAGTCCAAAGGAACAGAAGGCCCACGATTTATCAAGTATGCAGCTGTATTGATTGCATCCGCCCAAAACATCTTTGGCAAGCCTGAGTGCAGTCTCATGCTCCTTGCTCTTTTACAAATGGTTCTGTTCATTCTTTCAGCAACACCATTTTGTCGTGGCTTGTTAGGGATCGTCCTTTGTGTTCGAATCCCATGATCTGCACAAAAATCTTTAAACTCTTTGCTGTCATACTCACATCCATTATCTGACCGCAGACATTTAATCTTCTTTCCGATCTGATTTTCTACTTCTGCTTTCCACCTTTTGAAAACTGTAAACACGTCAGATTTATGTTTAAGAAAGTAGACCCATACCTTTCTGGTACAATCATCAATGAATGTGACATAGTATAGGGATCCTCCAAGAGAACGAACTGGAGCTGGTCCCCAAACATCAGTATGCACCAACTCTAACTTTTCCTTCTTAGGAGGCCGTCCAACTTTGAAGAAGGTGACCATTTTCTGTTTCCCGAAGACACAATCTTCACATAGCCCAATGTCTACAGATTTCAACTCATGCAACTTGTTATTCGTTGCCATGATCTTCATTCCCTTTTCACTCATATGCCCAAGCCTGCAATGCCACAACAATGATTTATTCTCACATTTCGTCACAGCCACTGTGTCTTTCACATCTGCAGTCATGTACAAAGTGCCAAGTTTGTGACCTCGTGCTATAACCATAGCACCTTTGGTTATCTTCCAAGATCCGCCAACAAAGGTAGTAACATAGCCTTCGTCATCTAACTGCCCGACTGAAATGAGATTCCTCTTCAACCCTGGGACATGTCTGACATCTTTCAACTTCCACACATGTCCATTCTGCATTTTAATGTGAACCTCACCTTTCCCTACAATATCCAAAGGTTCATCATCTGAAAGATATACTCTGCCAAATTTTCCTGCAACATAGTTATGCATACTTTCATTAGAATACGTTGAATGAAAGAGTCTAAAATCCAAGACTCTATAGAGCTGTGTACACTCAAAGTAAGTGCATCAGCTATATCTTCTGTTGCTGCATTTGCTGAATCATCTTCACGATTTGGATTCTTCTTCTTCAACAACCTGCAATCTCTTTTCCGGTGTCCTGGCTTACCACAGTTCCAACAGCCATCACTTCGAGGTTTGGACTGACTCCTTCCCTTAGATTTGGACCTTCCACGCTCTTGGTGGCGTTGATTTGTTCTGCCCCTGTTTTGAACATTTAGGGCAGAACCGAGAGGTTCTCCTGCTTCTTTTCTGCGAATGTCCTCACTAAGTATTAAATCTCGAACACCACTAAACTTTAATTTACTTGACCCCGATGAACTACTCACGGCGGTCACAGTGGCACTCCAACTCTCCGGAAGGGATGACAGTAAAATTAGGGCTTGAACCTCATCATCAAATTTAATATCCACAGAACATAATTGAGAAGTAATAACATTGAACTCATTTATGTGATCCGTAACAGAAGCACCTTCAGCCATTTTCAAATTAAATAAACGACGCATCAGATATACCTTATTCGAAGCAGAAGGTTTTTCATACATATCTGTTAGCGTCTGCATCAGACTTGCTGTCGTCTTCTCATTAACAATGTTGAAGGCGACATTTCTGGCCAGCGTCAACCGGATGACTCCAAGGGTTTGTTTATCCAGCAACCGCCAATCTGCATCAGCCATTGTTGCAGGCTTCACTCCCGTCAGTGGTTCATGCAGTTTCTTCTGATACAAGTAGTCCTCGATCTGCATCTTCCAAAATCCGAAGTCTTTACCGTCGAACTTCTCGATTCTGACTTTTCCTTCTTCCAGCGCCATTGTTCCTACCTCGTACGAACCGAGCTCTGATACCAGTTGTTAGGAACAACAATACACAAAACACTCCGCTCACACTCTCAAGAGGAGGTTAGAAGCAACAAGGAAGAAGACAATGATTTACGTGGTTCGAAGCAATAACCTCCTACGTCCACGGTCGCACAGATCTCTTGTATTCTCTCTCTCTCTGATGAACACACACACAGAACAACACTCACAGCGGCGGCCCTCCTCACAACATAAGGATTAGGGCAAAACCCGCATTTGTACAAATGATATATATGCCCTAGGAGGATCCGCGGTATTGCATATGAGTGTACAGTATGGATCAAGTTCCATACACCAACAAAAGCATCGTCAATGATTGAACAAAAGGTTTCTTGAATTGTTTATCTGCGAAAGCAAGTCAGAAAACGATATCGAGACGCGAAAACAGTTTTGTTTGCATAGGAAAAATTCAAAAACAGGTTAGAACAGAATTTGCAGGAAACTGAACATCAAAGTTTCATTTTGATTTCTTTTTCCAACCCCTTTTCCCCTAAAAGCAAGCCATTGTTGTCACAGTCCTGTTGGAATCAATTACATAAGCATAAAAAAACCCCATAGTAATCAATTGATTGCTTCTTGAAACAGAAAGCTTTTCTGAGGAGTTTTTTCTCAAAACAGTACCATATACATCAAATTGAACCACAGTTAGGAAAAATCCCTTTACAGCAAACAACAAATTGATCGCAACATGAGGCAGTTCAAACCAAATAGTAACAACATGGAAGAACCCATGATCAGCTTATAGGCAACTTTGAATTCTACAGCAAAACAACCCAGGAGTTTTAGATCAGTTGGCGCTGTTCGGCTGCTAAGATTGCGCCTATGCAGAGCTTGTGTGAAGTATATGGCAGGAGCAAAGAAAGATAAGGAGAGCACCTACCTAGAGTGTCTCCAACAGTGAAATTGTATTTCTGAGACCATTTATCATAGTCCCCCTCTAATGACCATTCATCATCATCGCCGACTGTGTAGACTGCAGCTTCTATGTGCCTGACACAGAGGAGGCTGATACAGGAGATGACAAAAAAGCCAGGAACAACAAGAGAACCACTAGCCATTGGAGGGGCGGGGAAGAGAAAAAAAAGGGAGAAAGACTTGCAGAAATCTCAGCTATGTAATCGACTGAAAAACCAATAAATAGCCAATTCTGCTTTCCTTGAGTTCTGGGTCTTTCCAAAGCCAATTTGCTCAAGTGGGGAACAGTATAGAAATTTCAAACGCTTGGATTTGGTGTTAGTTATTTGTGAATTCGTAGTGTATATACCATCAATCTCTTCCACGGTTGCACCTGGCCATTGAACAAGACTTTTCCAAAGAAGTAGCGGAAGAAAAAGAGAGAGAGAGAGAGAGAGGCGACAAATTCGGAAGTTATTAACAAAGTTGAGTGACAGCAAAAAGAAAACAAGAAAATAAAGTAAACGAAGAAGCCACCGAACAAAAATGAAGTAGCAGAGAAACAAAAAATTAAAGAGAGAGAGAGAGAGACTCCAGTATGGCAAGACTAGGAAGTTTGAAATGGTCAGCGTTCTTGATCTTCTGAGGATGAGGTTAGGTGGGTTGCAAGGGCCCCCACGAGCCGAGTTCTCCAACTCGGCTCGACTCTGAAGAGGCCCAGCTCGAGCTTGGTTTGAGGAGAAAATATTAAAAACCAACGAAAGCAGACGAAGAAGAGGAGAGAGGTAGAGAATCCTAACTTTTCAGAAAATCCTGATAACTTTTTCCATTTTTCCTCGAAAAGGTGGAAAAAATTGTTACGCCATTCTTCTTCCTCCCATATTCTTCAACTGACAGAAAACCCTAATTTCCCTCTGTATGTCAAAAATTGTCATTTAGGACGAAGAACTTGAAGTCACCGTGATTGAATGTCAGCAGAAGATGATTAGCGTATGTATTATCAGTTGATTAGCAATTTGTGACTGTTTTTAGCGACATAAAATTAAAAAAAAAAACACACATTTGCGTGACGGAGGTTGACCGGTTGATTATTCATATATGGAAAGTCAATACTGCCATACGCTACATAGTTGCTAAATGGCTAAAATTTAAGAATCTATCTTAAAAAAAAACCATAAATTGTCCCTAAAACCATCATATATCATATGGCAACAGTCAATTTAGTGGCTGTTTTTTAACAACGGATGTTTACATTTTACTTAAACTCTATGTATATACATACATATACACACACACTGAATAATAACTAAATAAGTAAACTTTAAAACTCACAAAAAAGATCAGAAATCAATGCTAAAGCGTCATAAACCATTGTCGCAGTATGTCTAATGTCAATTTAGTGATTTTTTGGTAATGTTTTTTTTTTTTTAACGAACAACATCCTGCACACACAGGGGTGGAAGCTCACATTTTGAGAAGAAAACTATGCTTATATTTTTGAAATTTTTTTTGATTTAACAAAGATGTCTTCTACAGTATATTTGGATCTTTTGACGCTTTCAAAACTGACTTGGTTAGTATCTTCTAATTTCATATGCCATAGCTAGGGTAGTAAATAGGCCACAGTTAGTGCAAGAGTTTTATCATATTTTCTTGAAGTACGTACTCATTGGCAGCGTATATATATATCATAATCACAAATGACGTTTTAGAGTTTTAAACGGCAAGGTTTTTGTCGGGTATAATACAATGAGTTTGAAAAAAAAACGAGAAAAATATGGTAAAGTTTTAAAAATTTTAAAAAACTAAAAGCAGACAAAAAATAAAATAAGTGAAAAACTAATAACACAAACATCAAAAGATAAATAGATTTGCAACAAATAAAAAATAAAAAATGAAAAAATTTGGTTTGACATTAAAAAAACTGAAAAAAATGAAAAAAACTGAAAAAAACGTGTTAAAACGCTTTTTTTCATTTCTAACATTTTTTTTTCAAAAAAACGTGTTTTTTTATTTTAAATGGCCATTTAATTTATGCTTTAAAAAAAACACACTTTATGTGACTATATATATATATATATATATATATATATATATATATATATATATATATATATATATATATATATATATATTCAAATCCTCCAACGTGCATCTGACCGTGGGTGTGTGAGAGAGAGAATCAACCGACTCTTTCAGGCCTTCCACTATATTCTCCTATGTTTGGTCAGTTTCCCCAACACTCCCTTTCTTTGTCTCGAATCTCATATGCAAACTACGGTTTCACTGATAATGACACAGTGCTGGGAATTGGTTTGTCTGGTCAGAGACAAAAGAGTGCAAAGCGTGTAAAAAAAATTTATAAAGATTTTTTGATCTCCCTACTAGAGATGGCATCATTGATTGTATAAATAAGATAAGTATTTGGCATTACTGAAATGGGAATCTACATTTCTCACTCGTTCTTTGGAGGAACTCGGCTACCCACTGAAGCTAGGGCCTTTAGGCTAGCGACAGAGCCAGAAATTTTTCATGAGGTCAGCATAGTTAAAGTTTCTAAATTTTGATTAGGATCAAAATATCAATTTTCAAAATTTGTTTATAGAACAAGTAAAATTATTGAGGTGGCCTATTTTATTTTCTAGGTAGTGAGTTTTAACCTCCCTTTCACCTGAAATTATACATTATTCATTATGGATCAAATGAATTTGATCTACTGACATAGAACGTCATCATGTCTTAATCGTATTACTCAAAAGCCCACGCTTTAATAATCAGGTTGATCGCTTAGACGAGGTTCAACATCTAAAAAGCCGAAAAGAAATGAAGCGCTATAGATGGTTCCATTCTAGATATCTTCCCTTTCCAGTATGCAGGAAAACGGAACGGCATGCAGTTGTGGAGACGCAGAAAAAATAATGCAGTCAAGAAGGGCATTTGAGTGTGATGGCACGCTAAGGGGGGTTTCTAAAATTGACAGGAAAAACCCTACCCGCATCAGAAATTTCAAGGCAATTCTATGTCTTTTAGAAATTAATAGAACAATGACACAAAGGCAAAGGTTTTTTCTTCCTTCACATAACTATGTTGCCTTTATTCACATAAACACTCAATATATCTTCCATCATATACATTCAAAGCGAGGCTATCTCATTAAGACGTGCATGGCAGGCTTGCTCGTCTATGATTCAAGCCAACAAGATGAACTCTTAACGAATAAAGGAATGAGAGACAATGTTTCATAACTACATAAAGAATTGTTAGCAAAAGAGAAGAAAAAAAAGGAAAAAGCAAGAATCCCAAACAAGAAACTAAAAAGTACTAGACGGCGTCATCTTGGTGGAGCGCTTTTCTAGCTACTGCCTCTTCTGTGCTGTGATCTCCTCAATGACCAATCTCCTAGCCTTGTTGATAGTTAAGAAACACAAGTAGACGTGCTCCTCCAACTCATTTAGCTGCTCCACAAATCCTCCTCCGCTCAGCCTCAGCTCTCTCAGGATCTCCTGCAGCATATGCCTCTCCCCGTTCCTCAAACAGATCTTGATGACTGCTCTGTTGTGCTCGATCTCATCATGCAGCCGAGTCACCAATCTGCTCATGGTGTCGAAGTCTCTGATTAAAATGTAGGCCCCCCGAGCGGCGGCATCCAATTGGGCACTCAGAGTATTCAGAGAACTGGTTCTGAATCCTCCCAATCTCTTCAATTTCATCACCATTTTCGTGCAGAAGCCAGGCAGAGCCAGCGGTGCTGCTAAAACACCAGCACAGCCATGCATGGCTAGGAAGACGCCCACAACTGCGAATGCCGTGCACGCCAGGATGAGGCCTACGGATGAGAGCTTCTTGACGAGCCCTATCACCTTCACCCTCTTCGTTATCTTCCTCTTCCTCGTCGTCAGCTTCTTCTGCATCGAGCTGTAGAGGTCATGGATGGTTTGGAACTGGGAGGGAGGCGAGAGGGACAGAGGGTTGTCTAGTTTGGAGAAGGAGGAAAGTTCTCCCATCACCAAATTGAGTTCTTCATTTGTGAGGTCCTGTGGATTTTGCGTCAGGCTCAGGACCTTCTGTATCTTTCTATAATTTATCCTCGCCTGGTTGATGCACTGAAGGAGAATGGCGCATGTCCTGCCAGCCTCGGTGCTGCTGTCGAAGTAATCACGGACGAGATCGCGGAGCTCGGAGTTGGAGGCGGAGATTTGCTGCTGGAGAATGGAGTCTATAGTTTCTTGTCTAGGTTCTAAGAGGGACTCAGGCAAGTGGTTGTACAGGGAAGGCGACGATGGTGGTGGCAGTGAAAACGACGACGAAGAAGAAGAGGCTAATGAGGTCGGCTCGTCTCTGGGGTGCCGTATCTGACATTGGCCCTTGCTCCATATCTCTATGTATGATCTGGTTCTGAAAGCTTCCAGGTACTCCTGATTAACACTTGGCTTGGGCAACAAGTTAACCTCCCCTCTTTCTGTACCTAACAAAACAAAGCAAACAATCAGGAATAAAGAACATGAAGGAACTGAATGAATACCTAGAAGACAAAATCTTAAATGCATGAGAGATCTCCAGCTAAATTTGATACAAGCGATGGAACGTTAGCGAGAAAGGGGTGCAGAAGTTTACCTCTTGGGGGTGGAGGGGGAGCCCCGGCGGTCTGTCTCTTCAATCTCCTCCACATGGTGATCATGGGAGAAGCATGGGGGCTTGCCTCTTCCTTCTCTCGTTGAAGTATCTTTGTTCTTTCTCCTGGGCGTGAGATCAGAAGATGGAAGAAGCAGCGGATGGAGGACGGGGAGGAGGCGGTGGTGGCGATCAGAATCTGATCGGGTTATTGAAGAGTAGGGGGAGGGGCAGCCGCTGAGAATTTAAAGGCGGAGGAAGGGAGGGGTGCATCGTCAACTCAACGGAGGCTGTGCACCGCCTTCTCTCCCTCTCTCTCTCTCTCTCTTTCTGATTCTCCGCGTCTTCCTTGTGATGTTACTTGTAGAGGGACGCTAGAGAGCTCGCGGCCACCAGCCTTGCGTAAATATCACTCTCCTTGCTTACACGAATGCTCTCTCCCTCCCTCTCTCTCTCTCATTCATTCGTAGTGATCCATGGTTGCATGAACCTGTGATCGGATATGATGATCGTCGTCAGTTCTCCGTCATGCTGCCGGCCGGTTCGCACCGAGTCGCTGCCGTTACCGCTCGGTATTAGTCATTTTCCAAATTGATCTTCATTTTCGAGTCCCCAGTTCAGGTCTGATATGCGTATCCTATGTATTTTTTGAATCATTATAATGCAATTCAGGTACTTTAAAAGAAATCTCTGCCACTGTTTATAGATACATTATTACAAAAAAATAATCTTTTGAAAGTGAAAATTACATTTAAATAGTTATTTTTATACTGTGTGCCGTGGATATATATCAAAAGCTTAATCCTATCGATTAAGGCGTAGTTGATGGCCCAAATAAGTTTTGTCTTTTGTCTCTCTATCTCTCTCTAACGAACTCATAAGAGCCTTTAGATTAGATAATTTAAATCGTGGACCCATGAAATTAAAGAAACTTAAAAGTGGAAAAGATAAATTTTAAGACGAGCTAATAGATGGGGGAAGCTTATGGAAAATATAGACGTGTAGAAGTTATGAAAGAAACAAACAAACATCCGATTCTTGCAGGCGACCGTCTCTCGTATCAATAAGTAATGACTCAAAGTATGAAGGTGAGCTGCCCAGGTGGCTCTAGCTAGAAGCTAACGTGCTTCATCCGTCTAAGTCAAGCATCGACATGATCATCCTGACTTTTAGGCAATTCACAAACCCAGCCCCGCTTTCTTATGATTCACAAATCCAACCCTCCATACAAGTTTCATAAATGTTTACACCTCATTCGAAAAACGTTTGTAAGCAATCGTATTTAGTTTTGGAAGATTTAACTGCTAAAAGCCCACAAAATGAGAAAAAAAAAAGTTGTATCTTGTTCGAGTTAGAAACCGATACGATACGTGTCCAGCAGAAAATAGAATTTGGGCTAATCAAATCCAAATCCAAATCCGGTTGGAACAAAGTTAAAAGAAAAAATTATGTAAACAATCAGATAGGAGAAAGACATTATAATAAAATAGCAAAAGGTCTGATTCAAATGGGGACATTAATGTGGCCACGTCCTTTATGAGAACTGGATTATGGATCCGGATCGGTGGCCCAATCTGGACCGCTGTTAGGAAGGCATCGTTTACATACTATGTATGTCATTTGCGTGGGTCAGTAGAGAGCAGAAGCCACCATTAACTAATTTTTCGGGCCACGTTATTACGTGCATTAATCGGCATCTTCCACGGGTCGGCCAGGGTCCGGTCGATCCGATAACGGAACCATACGTAGATATGTCTCACAATTTCATGGCCGCCCAACCCGATTTGTTGGAGATGATATCATTAGAACAATGGGAAATGAGGTTCCCATACATCATGACAGGGATTGTCCGGTGAAGTTCATCCACTAGACCACGAGTTTGATCCCATTTTGTTGGTGAAGGTTTCGTTTATAGAAGGTACTTTCGAATGCTCAATGAAAATCTTTAGAAAAAAATTCAGAACTTCTGCACCCAAATACGTTCTTCATGGATTAAACTCTGATTTTCATATGCATAATTATCTTCACAGGAGAGATGTTCGTATGCGCAAGTTTCCGGCTTCAAATACATGTAACACGCAATAAACTTGCAGATATGTGCATCGAATGAAATGAACAGGAACTTAACAAGAAATGAAAGGGATGCATAATTAGTTGATAATGATGATTTTGTTGTTGTTGCTGTTGGGATTGTGGGATTTGGATCAACTCAAGAGAGAATCGTGTTGGAGGCATTGCCTGTGAATGCACAAAACAAAGCCCATGCGTGCACGCATTTGGTGCTCCAACATTAAGCGGAGAAGTCATCCAAATCAAATCTCTCGTTTGGTCCTTTGCCGAACACATGACATGGGGACGCCCCACGTCTTCACCGGAGCTCCAAATTCTCCTCCAGCAAATAAAAGTTCTACGTTACTTACATAATAGGAATAGCAGACAAGATCAAGCAAGCCGTGTGGTTTCTGTTGTTGATTCTTAAAGTATTTGATATTTTTTTCTATCTACTTTTTTCCCAGAATAAACAATAATAACATCTTTTCCGTTCACAAACGAATCGGCAGCGTCGCCCTCCGGTTCCTGAGCAGTGTCAAATGCCATCGATGTCAGACTAGATTGCCGGAAAAGTGGGCGTTACTTAATTGCACGGATTTACAGAAGCACCAAATGGAAGAAGATACTAAAAGGAGAAGCTTCATACGCATTTACGAAAAGGGCGCCATACAGTGTGATGGAATTTGTGCTGCTTTTATCAGAATAAATGGATGGTCAATTCGCCAAATATGGAAAGGAACAAAAGGAAGAAGAAGGAAAAGGAGAATACAGACCAAAAGTAATATTTGTGGAACTGGCGAAGGAAGTGGCAGGAGATGAAGAGGAATGGAATGACATCAGCAGATAATCTAGCGGCCTTCATACTACTGTTCTTGGAAACCTATTCAAGGCGGCAGGCATCTTTCATTCAATATGCGAGTACTGCTGGCCTTTTTCTTGTAATGGTAAAGCATCTTGAAGAAATAAATTTTTTCTGGTAAATCGTTCAAAATACCACCATGATTTAATGAGTTCAAGCTTTTGTCTCTTCAATTTCTTGCATCCTAGTCTAATCAAATAGTATTATATATAAAACAGTGAGATTAATAGTGTATTGATAGCTTTGTCCTAAGTGCCCCGTGTCCTTCTTTCTTTCTAACTAAAAAAAGTATTTATTGCCTGAAAGAATATTTGTATCATCCCATACTACCATCCAAGATATTGGTTTCACTCATCACACACACAACGAACTGAGCTATGCGCAGAGTTCAGGATGCAACTCTGGGCGTTGTTGATCGATTAGGGAAATTGGTGTAGAAAGAAGAAGATAAAACAGAATGGGAGCTTAAACTTGGAAGCTGATCAGTGAGGCGCCGCTAAGAAAGCTGTTGACAATAACTGAGACCAATGCAACTGCACGCACCTCGAATGCTGGCTCCTTTTCCTGCTTCGGCGCTGCGTCTACGGCAGTCGAGGATCTCCTGCAATTCTTGCCATTTTGTTGCTGATTGGGAATCAGTGAAGTTGACGACGGTGTGTAGGCCTTATGATCACGAAATCATGGGAGCTCAGGGCACGGGCTTTATTTCACGAGACATGCAGAAGATTTTCAGTCGTAGAACCGGCAACTACAACTCTCTTTTTTCCTTTTCAATTTTCAGTCGGAAAGGAAAGTGCTTCGTGTTTTTGACAGAACAGTACATTGCAAGGATCAATATCAGTGGAGCTTCTTAATTCTCGGATCCTAGCTTTCTTTTTTGCTTTCTGGACTGTCGAGATTGGTAGAAACCTATGATAGATCATGTACATCAAGTTTTTAATTTATCAAAGAGTTGGATACATACAACATGGGGATTGAAGATCGGACAAGAATGAAGTGCTCCTGCTTTTCCTCGGATTGTTTGGGAAGTCGACGGCTTGCTCTTACAGCCACACAAGTACTTTTTCCTTGACGTGGATGAATGATTCTCAATGGATGCACTTTCGACGATAGAACAAAAGAACAGGACGCCAATGAAATGAAATTAAATGTAACTCCCTTCGTTCTCTTAAACGCATCTACAAACTAATGCATATTTGATGGTTCATTTTCGACAAAAAATAACCCGATGGATCTTAATACATTTCATATTGGGATTCGTTGGTGAGAGATAGAGTGAGAGAGAGAAGCTCCCAATAGAATTAACAATTGCTCATTGCAAAATCCTGGGGAGAAGTTAGCGTTAAAAATAATGTCAACTTATGAAGATGTTTTTAATATTAATGATAACTCATGGCACTTCAGTGTGCGGTATTTTGACAAACTATGTCATAAGATATAGAATCAGGTACTTTTAACATATCCTTTATCTTTGTTGTATAGCTTCAATCAAGATCAAGCAAGTCAAGGCGCTAATGTAAGTATTTATACTAGCCATATTGGGATTGCTCACCAAAATCGATGGCCGAGCATTCAAGGTATCAACTAGAGCTGACAAAAAGATTTGCAAATGCCTTTTAGATCGATCCGTTTTTTCCTTAAGCTTTAAGCATTGAACATCTTCTTTGAACTTGAACTGCATGAACAACATCCACCTACTTAAAAAGAGCTAGGTTACACAAGTATCTGCTATATATGACCTAAAAAATCCAGGTAAAACGAAATAAGCAGCGGAGCGCTTTGAGAACTTCTTACAGCTAACAAAAGTTTTAAAAGAAGAAGAAGAAGAAGAAGAAGAAGAAGAAGAAGAAGAAGAAGAAGAAGAAGAAGAAGAAACCCTCTTTCATCTTTGTTAAGGAAATTGTACAGCCATAGAGACCCGACCTGTTAACTATAGGCGAGACTAGTAGTCCATTAACTACCAGCGGAACTCACTACATATGAAAGCTTAAGATCCCTCTCTCTCTCTCTCTCGCTCTCTCAAGCACACACAAGTACTGATTTGGTAGTCACTAGCTTCATGACCCAAAAGAGAAGGCGTGCATATTCGTATGAAGAAACAAAACCAATCTCAGCCGAGAAATAGAGATCTGATTAATGTTCAAGTTCAGTTCCGAAACAGCAGAAGCAAAAGGAACAAGAGAGAGAAAACAGTGCAAAAGCAAAACCCTAAGAGAAGTGAACACCGACAAAAGAAAAGTGCCTCATCTTTGGAAAGTTCAGAAGGGAGCCCATCAGAAAAGGCTTACTGCATCAGCAGCTAGCCTCATCGAGAGGAGATCAGCACCATAGCTCATTGCACCCCAAAGCCCACATCATGTTCTTCACAGACGCACCCCAAAAAGCAGAGGAAGAACGAATCCCAGAAGATGGACCAGCCTGAGCCTTCATGGTCCTTCTGCTCTTGCACCTTCATACTGAAACCCATGCCGTAAAACCACAAGCAGTGCATTGGAGTGAAGGCAGAAGGGTATCGAAGATAAAGGCCTAACTGTTGAGAGGTGTAGCTTCCTTCTCCTTGTTGTTACAGACCATGGGAATAACTAAAAGAAGCAGAGATAAAAGCATGATGCCTTCATCACAAGATCCCTGGCATGAGCGCATGCAGACCAATTAGATGCGTGTCCAGGTTCCTTCAAAGAGATGGGAGAAATAAAGGTTTTGCTTGTAGGAGCAGAAGTGAAGTACTGTATCAGAGGCAAAGAAGGTTTTGTATAGAGGAGAGGGGGAGAAGCTGAAGTCTGCCTGGTGTTACGTCCCCTTCTGTGGGTACCAGGTGGGCAGAATGCTAGAGGACTAGGCTACAGCCCTATCCTCATCCACATTTGCACATTGCTTTTCCTTACCGATGAAAACCATTAGATTTAGAGAGGAAATGGAGGAATCACCATACTCTTTTCTGTGGAATATTGTACAGAGAAACATCAGATGAGTTATTTCCCAGTCTGTTCTAACATAAATAATCTCTCCCCACATACGCGTATACACCAACAAGGAAAAAGCTAAGAAACTGCTTTGCTGTTGTCTGTTCAATTTCATCCATCTTTTTCTTTTTGGTTTTTCATGTTTCAAATAAATATATCACTAGCGAATGAGTTCATGGCTTCATGCACGAACAGAGAAATGCTTTTAGAAAATGGATGCAGAATAGGTTTTCTTAATTGATTTAAATAATTTTTTAATATATAAATAACACATTTTTAACTATTTATCTTTCAAGAAATCACAGTTGGAGTTGCATGTATGCTTACATGATTGTGCCAACAGATCTAGAACTACAAATCTTCTTTAACCTGAAGGTTATAATAATCCAACCCCCAGCCAGATTGTATAGAATTGATCTCATTAGTGGCATTTTAGTGTAAAATTACATGTATCTATTAAAAATATTAACAGTAAAATAGATCTGAAAGTGGCTTTTGGGTTTGTCAAAGCTCTCCGATCCTGTGGTAAACGACACAGAATCTATGTAACTTGACGTTGCGATCTAAGACACTACATACTACTTTGCAGAGCAACCTTCAAACTTTAGAACATGGATGATACGGGTCGGACCGAATATATCTTGCCATCTTTTATAGATCTCAAAAGCAGAACAAAGATTTGCATTCGCTTGAGACAACAAGCATTTATGAATTTTAGGTGCATAAATGAATATGGAGAATCTAATAGATTTAGGATTTTACAAGTCAAGGGTGCACTTTAGTCTCTTCTTTTTCTGATTACCATTTGAGTGAAAGTTGAGAGAATATGGAATATAACCCAACCCCGTGCTGCATTTATTAAAATTTAATGGTTAAATGAAGACGGAACCAAGGAGGAGTATAAGATGTCCGGTGGACTTAGCCTAGATCCGGTCGGATTCTAAACAAATTCTAAATCCGGATATTTATCGGAAACCATTTCAAATCCAATACACCATCCCAAACCCCCTGCCTTTTGTCTTTTTAATGAATTTCCGCTTTTAATCCAAACGGACTTGATCATCTCAACTAGCACTTGGATTCAGTTTTAAGTAATTCCAGAGGGATTTGAATCCACGGAAGTCAAATCCAACCAAGCAAAATCTAGCAAAGCCTGGATAATATGCAACTCCAGCCCATGTACATGCCTAACCATAGAACCCTACCGTTCAATAAGATAGTGTTTGCTCCCCCTGCGATATTGGTTTTGGAAAGAAGTTTAATTGGAGGAATGGGGAACCCAATTCCATCTTCCAAAATTTCATCGTGTTTGCTTACTGTGGATGGGTTTTCCGAAGAACAAATTTCTGTGCGTGATGAACCCAGAACAAAATAATGAAATTAAAAGAGAGAGAGAGAGAGAGAAGAAGGGAACTTAGTTACTCTCAAAATTTCTAAAAGCACAGGGACACCGATGAATTCTTTCACAAATGTCATTTTTGAGACATAAAGTCATCGGGCGATCATGAAATTTCCTGTAAACTGATACAAGTACCCGCAACGCTTTTTTTTGTTCTTCATTTCCACCTTCACTAGTGCATGGTGAAACGAAGGCGAAGAAGAATTACATAAATTAATTGACCAGGCTAATCTCAAAATCAGTTTTTTGTCTACATAAACCACATCTGAGAAGAGGAGAATGGGAAGATGTCAACCTGACGCACGTGATAAGAAAGAAATATGAAAACTGTGAGTTGAAAACCGTGAATCAAATTTTTATTCCCCTGCTGTTGCCTAAGTGGCTCCCCTTAATGGCGTCAAGACATCGTTGGCGCTCACATTTAAACTAAGGAGAAAAATAAATAAACTTCTCAACCCAAAATGGGAGGAAACCACAGTTTAAATAACTGACGTGGTAAGTTCACAGTAGATTTTCCAATTTGGGGGATCAAGAAAAGGGCGATGAGCTCAGCAAGGTTCCTGTTTTTCCTTGGACCTAATTGAGAGGACATGCACGATATCGATTCTTACAGTAGAAACAAATACCACACTTTGTGCCAATAGGGAACAATACCCGATTTAAGCATACATTACAATGTAATTCATCGCGGCATCTTCCATCGCATCAAGTCACAGACCTTTTTGTTTCTTCCTAAAAGATGGTAATACTCCACTTCGCTTTCATTCAGACTTACCGGTGAAAAGAAAAAATTGCAATGGACGGAAATAGTCGCTATCCTTCAACGGAAATGATCTGTTCTTTCAAGTTGCTCCTTTGAAAATGATGTCATCAGTGACGGAAAGCAGTAAATACTTAAACAAGCAGAAAAAATCTGCACCATTGTTCTTCTACAGAGAGCAGCCCTGCGGTTACTGAACATGAAACTCACATAAATTAGTTCAGAGGCAAATGCAGAAAGTACTCGGAAGATTTTTTGGCAGGTTAGAATCACTAAAAGAGTTCACAAATATAATCAGATCTATACTGATTCCTATGATTAGTGGGAAACATTGATCAAATGACTCGTATAGTAGTTATAAGATGGAAGGGCATTGGAATTGAGAACGGAAACAGTAAGAATAGGAAAAGACAATTAAACAACATTACGCTCGTCAGTAACCGTAATTCCTCGCCATAAAAGGCACTGACACAGGTGCAGGAAATCAAGAAAAGGAAATTAAACAAGATAGGAGAAGCAGAAGCAATTCGTTAAGCTTCCTCTTGCATCATCTTGAGAACAAGAGCACGGAAAAGAAAAGCAAGATGTAGGACAGGGGATCCTATAGTTATTTCTCTACTGCAAATAATTGCATATATTAGATCATTTGTCGTTCTCTCTCTCTTTCTCTCGATAGTCCCCACACCCCCAAATTCCTAATTCAATGACTTGCAGAGTTTCGACTTGTGAGGCCAAGAGCTGCCGTCGGCTTCCTGGTGAACGGCTTACAAAATAATATTTGTTTTTCCAAAAGGGAAAGCAACATGTTATTTCTTCTCCAAAATTGCATCTTCCACTTCAACCTTTTTCAAATTTAAGCTCATTTTTTAAATCTGTAGACACATCCATCATTTGGTGCACCATGGTCTAAATAAAAAATCGTGTTATTTGTATCTGAAAGTAAGTTACTACTGACCCAAATACAATTTTCATGCTGAAATCCTAGGAACTAATATAGAGACGCAAATATGATTTTATAAGCTTAAAACGTATGGAACATTCGATTCAGAATCTCATCAAATTCTGTCAAAACATTGAAGAAAAATTTTCCTTATGTGGATTCTTATATTTTTTTATATGGAACGTATCAGTCAGAACACTAGATTGCTTTTACCAATGCTAATTGTTCCCGCAGACTAATTTAACAGTCAAGAACTTCAAGATGCACTTCTCGTTAAATTGAAAAAAAAAAAACCGACAGATTTGTAAAACCAGAACAGAGAAAAATTAATTTAGAAAAAAGGAAAAGTGGGGATTGTCATGGAAGATACTCTTCAAAAATGTTTTCAAAGACAAAAATAGAGGATGGTGGCAAGAAGTGTGCTTGGACATTGTTTTGGTGGGACGCAGTCTGAATACAACCACTGGCATTCACCACGTTGTTTCAGCCTTTTCAGGCAATGCAGCTCTCTACCTGGAAGCTTCTGAAGCTGTCGACTTAATTGTGAAGGAGGTGACTTCGATTCTAAGTAAACGCAAATGCAATCTCACAGTCAATATAAGTACCCTCATCTCCAACTCTTCCTGTCATCAGAAAACTGAAGCTTCTCTCTGCCGATATACCTGCCGCAAGAGAAATAGAGGGTTCGATTTTGTCACATTGAACCAGAGATGGCTTCCATATTTCACCGCTATCATCACCATCATAAGGAGATGCACAAGAAGAATCAAGAGGAGCAGTTGAAGCACCACCAGCACATGCAACTTCTAGGTGAAGTTGGTGCAGTTGCTGCTGGCACCTATGCTTTGGTAAGCTCTTCTCACGTTTACACAGGAGAATGCTGTCTCGGATTCATCTTCTCCCATCTTCGGATCGGGATGAACTGTCTATTTTGAAAAAACAATAAGAAAGCTAACTAATACATGTTAAAATGTTTTCTTTCAGCGAAAGGCCATACATCCACTTGATTCAGCCCAATTTTGATAACAATGATGATTAGTCTGAGCTTTCATTAAGCACACACAAAAAAAAAAACAAAACACATGCTGAACAAACATGTTAGCAACCAAGTTAAGGTTAACTCAAATAATCCTGAAATATTTGAAGTCTTGTGAGTCCAAATCAATGATGGTGGCATGTGTTCATCTACTTGGACTCAGCAATTCTGCAAACATTAGTAAAAGCTGGCAGTGGAATGTAATTAACAAAATTTGGTAGTAAAAGCTGATTAGTTGGATTATTTCCCACAAATTATCCGAAAAGAATGAAAAATCTGTTGTAAGACAGTAGAGAGAAAAATATGTGAACAGTTCATCTTTAACAATTAAGACGGAAAGGCAAGAATTATTACGATAACAATAAGTGCAGAATAGACCATACATGGTAATCAGGGAACGCCTCTCAGCTTTTTGTACTCTTCAAGGTTCAGGTAGGAATCCTTGCATTTTAGCCAATCCTCTGGCCTGGGCATTAAAATTGCAACATAACCTTCTCTGGCAGCCTAAAGTCATTGAAAGGACAAAAAATAAATTTATGCTAACTTTTACTAATATTCTCATGAAATTGGAAATTTGAGAAACTTCAAGAGAAAATAGGTCCTCTGCTAAACAAAATTTGTCAAGAAGAAAAAAGAGAAAATAGTACCATTTCTGTTTGTATAGAAATGTGTATAGAAAAACAAGAAGAAGCTAGTAAGACTGGATTCAATTTAAAAGGGGAAAATCAATGAGACTCAAAATTTATCCATTGGTTGGTGAATGTAGTCATGCACACTAAAAAAGGGGTGGATGTGAACCATCGCTGCTAAACCATTGCCATGTGATGTGATAACCATGCTGCTTTCTCCTTAACTAATTAAACTATCCCTATTTTTCACCATACCATGGATACACACAACCCCATGCAAAGGTCTTACAGTTAGTGTTGGTTTTCTCTGAAAGTTTTTTTTCCTTCAAGCCCCATTATCAGAGAAATAAGATATCTAAAGCAACTACACATACTTAGAGTTATACCAGCTTGTTGCAGAACAATGAATTTTGCCAATTACAACAGACACTATTTTAAGATGTGAAAACTTCCTATTGGACATATTTTTAAGAGTGTTGTTCATAACATGATAACAGTTCCATCTTGGTAGACGCTTCCAAATACATCCTCACCTTTTCAAGTTCTCCAGACCCATCCTCCACTTTTTGTTAACCAAGACAAAATCCATTATACACAATAGATGCTGTCAAAGGGATCAACAGAAACTTCCAAACTGAAAAAAGAGTCTTGCCCTGAACTAAAGAATGATTTTTTAAACTAATCAATTTTAAAAAACATGATAAGCATTTTTTTAGAAGCTAAATATACTAATGTCTTCTCCATATTGAAAAAACCTAAGAACCAACACAGAAAAATGAACGTGCATGGTTACTTTTATGAGAATTACAAAATAGACTGTTCCAAACAATTTGGGCACATAAAATATTGTCCACGGATTAAGAAAAACATGGTTGCAATGTCAACTACAGGTTTTTGGACAAGAAGACACATTCGTGCAGTTATTGCCATGAAGAACAATTTGCAAATATGAAAAAATCATGTTACTCGTTAAAGTTTAAATGAAGACATGAACTGTCTTTCTTTTCACTTATCAACCAAGTTAAACTAAGAAGGTTATTTTGAGTCTTTGACAGCTGTTGATGGAAGGATATGGGTGCCCAAATGTTAAAAAGGAGACCATGGATTTAAAAACGTCAAAACAGAATGATGAACTGGAAAATGGCTAATAAGATGACGATTATTATGGAAAGAACTCTTTTTAAACTAAGTCCATACACTCATGCATTTTGAAAAGCAGCCTCATTATTTTTATCAAACAATAACAAAACAATTACCAAATGCAAATCCATTAAAGCAAATCAACGATATGCACCATACAGTCAATATACATGTGATGGTCACAGTGACATGACTTTAAGAACCAAGCAGGTTGTTGCATGGAATGGTCAGCCTGCCGACAGATTGAGCAGCAGGCAGACTCCAGGTTTTGCAATATCTTGTGAGAAGCACAAACATGCACTGCACTTCCAATCAGGAGACACACACACATGATAAGCTATTGGATTGATCCTTAAAACTGCAAACGTAACGTATAGTAAAAAAAATATATCACTACTATGCACCATCCATGCTAACTACAGCGTCTAAAGCAAAAGTTCAAGTTAATGTATCTAGCCAATGTTCAATCAGTCAATCTCAATAGGTTGTGAATCATACTGCAGTGTTAAGTAAAGTGGGTTCCCTTAGTAGCTTATCATTCACTTCAAGGAGGGAACCTTTTACACAGCACCTGCAAAACATCCACAAGGCAAAATTATTGGGATGAAAAAATAAAATGCACCATAAAATCATCAGTCTCAGACAAGCTTGAACCTGACAATGAAGAGTTTGTCATTTGCAAAAACTTTGCATAAAGCAGAGTTGGCCTGAAGATGCTGCGCATTCTGCAGAAAAGTGATTTGACCTTTTGTGAATTATGAGACACTATACAACAAATACCATGAATTGGAAGAAACGTTAGGAAATCCTACAAGTCACAAGGAGATGGATGCAATCACCAAAAACAAAGCTCTTTTATATAGGCAAGCATTGGAGTGCTAATAACACAATAGGCACCCTAAATTTGAAAACTCACATCTCCGTGGTCTCATGCATTAAGACCATCAAAATGCATTTTTTGCTAGATGAAATGTCAAAGGGTAACTGGCAAGTAGGTGTCACACATTTCTCTGAACAAGACCAGGAGAGTAGGTGGAGACATATAAAGTTATAAACCATCAAGCCAGGACAGGTGAAAGTTGACTGTGAACCTCAGATGCTCATCAATGTGCCTGAAGACAGACAAGTAGATGCAAGACAGTCCTTGCTGATCAGCTGCTGTTAGGACTGATGCAGTTACCGGTTTCTTCTAAAGATCAAACGAAACCCAAGATCAAAAAATGGTGTCAACCAATCACAGGAAGAAATTTTTTACGTTGTGATCAATTCAGGGTAGAGGCCAACACCTTTTAGATATGCCAAGTCTGAAGTATGACTACCAACTCTACTCGCGTGACTGTGTCTCGTAGTTTCACAAGAACCTCGTAGAGATTACAATCTCCACTGCAGCTAAGGTTCTAGAAATCAAAAACAGAAATTTCTCTTCATTTAGGATCTAGTACCGATGGCAGAAAGAATGTGGTGAACAGAGACCAAACAGCGATAAAACAGTTCAATGCTACAACCATAACAAGCTCTTCCATGCTCATCCATTCTCAGGATCAGTTTCCCTTGTGGAGGGCAAAATAAAGCATATAACTGGCACGCGCAACTAGTATCGCAACTCAGCAATCAGACCCAACAAATTTGCCACCGGAGCACGAGTTTGAATTATTCATAAAGCACAGATATCATGCACCCATCACTCAGACTTCACTGCACAGTACGTGGCCCGTAAACATCAAACATCATCTACCGAATAAATAGAGCGATAACCGTGTAATCAACTATGATCCTTAAAAAAACCACATACAAATGAAAATAAAACGAACAAGCGAAATCTTGCAGAGCTGGTAACCTTCTTCCGCTTGCCGATGACCTTCATCTCGCTCTTGTCAGTCTTTCCGGTATTGAAATCGACGGCCGTAATCCCTCCCTCCTCCGCTAGGGCTACATGAGTCGGTGCCAACCCGACCACACACAATCTACAAAAACAACATCAAAAGCCAATGAAGAATCCATCGACTTCTCCGAGAAGTATTTGACCCGGAAAAGTTAAAAACAAGAAAAGAAATGGAAAGAAAAAGAAATTCTACCCGTTAGCATGGCGATAAATATACTGATCGTGGCCGGGCTTCATAAAGTCTGGTAATCCGAATACCGGAAGCGTTAGAGTCCTTCGCACCCAAAGTCTAAGAAAATCACGAAGAATGAAAACCCTAAAGCCCAAAGACGAGCAGGGTAAGATACTTGGGGCATTTCTCCTTCATCTTCTTCTCTATATCTATGTGAATGAAGGCAGGGAAAGGTGACTTGGGCACGTTACCGACAACGAAGTAGTGAACGAAATTGGAGTCGACGGCAGATGGGGGGACGACCGGCAGTTGGTTTGGGTCGGGAAATAGCAACCTTTCCAATTCCTCCTCTTCTTCTTCGTGCTCGCCCTTGATGATATCTTCTGCCCCGTCGCTTTTGAGGCGCTTCGTCGGATTGAGCTCGCCGTGGTCAATGGCCGTGGGGCTCGCCGGTGGCTCCATCGCCATCTCCGTCCTGGTTGAGGACCGTGTTTTTGAATCCCCGAGAGAGGGAAAGCAGAGCCCCGCAGCCGCGCATGGGTTTATTTTCCCGCGAATTAGGGCTTAATCGGGCATCAGAAACATATTTCGATGCGAAGAGCAGTAAAATAAAAGAGTTCCATGATTTAGAGCATAGGTTTCATATCAATTTCTGACTTCCAAAATATTGCTTTACATAGACTGATGAAAAAAAAGAAAAAAGAAAAGACTATGAATAATACGAGTAAAACCTAACTCCATGGTAACAAGAACTGATGTTATGATGAAGTATGAATGTAACTCAGCTTCAGCTGATGATTACTATTATAAAAGAGATGCATGAATACATAAAAGGTCATGGTACAAAACAATCTCAAGTCAATGAAGAAAAGTAACTATGGTACTAAGATATGTTTAACAAAGCAACCTTAGCGACATACAGTTGCATGTATCAAACAAAACCAAGATAAAATTCTTCTGATTTACCTCAAAATTGGTTCCCCAAAAACCAAAACAGTCGATCGATCTAAGTGAATCAAAACAGTTTTTACATTGCGATATCTACACTTTACATTTTGAATATGTGATCTTACAATGCAACTATACTGTGCTTGATAATAGAAATCACACTGTGTTACAAGGATTTGTCCCAATATTAATAATCTTTTTCATTTAGAATCTACATACTAATGCCTCGTAACTTAACTTTCAGATAAGAAAACAATAGGAAGACCGAAGCGCACAATGTTAGGCTTGATGGTGGCAGCTTTAAATATATGAACCAACAAACAGTTTTTCTCTAACAATATAAGATTATTCTCGTTGACAAGAAAATTACACCGAGCTGCTAATAGAGATTCTTAAATTAAGTAAGAAATGAACAACAATGAACTAGGAAGAAACTGGTCACTAAACTTAAATAATGGGTCGGGTGCAAACAAGAGAAACCTAGAAAGAACCGGGTCCATATCCAATTCGGTTGAAACTGAGCCGATGCAGCACATCATTTTGTTTGACATAAACTAGGCTCGAGTGCCGACAGTTTCAAGAAGAAAATGTAGGTTTGTTCCCCGATCCTCTCTTTCTCAATCTCTCACTCTCCGTCTTAACCACATGTCCGTTTGTATCTTGTCTCATTCCAAGAGACATAGTCATCTATATACCCTTTTTCTGGGTATGAAATATCAATTTTCAAAATTTTTATATACGTCAAGTAAAATTTTTTAAAATTTACATGTAATTTTTCTAGAAAAAATTTGAGGTGGGCCGAACCCCCTGGCTCTGCCCCTGTCCTCTCATGAATGTCACATGCTTCTTATCTCATCCGGGGGATGTTCCTGACAGATTGTGCATAATGATTTGATATCCTACTGTAGCAGTTTTTGCATATCCGGATGAGTAGGAGGGATGCCTATCACTTGGGTAAGAGGCCAAAGCACCCATTCCTGCTCAGGACCCCAAGGTTTAGATTTGCTTCATGACCTGATTGAACTTATGGTTACTTTTTTAACTGGAGAGTAGTTTCTAGTACTTTTTTCTGTCTAAAGGAGTTAACATGTACAAATCGAATTGATGACCAAACTCTCGTACAAATCAAATTGAGATGACCAAACTCTCATCGGCTTGCTATCCCAACCAACTATGCTACACCCGTTCACTACTTTTTGGTAAGAAAATCTCGAACCAAATCCAACTTTATCTACCACTCAAAAACTATTTTGGTAGCTAGCTAACCCATCTGACGTAATAATATTGGCAGATTTATATCAAAGTGGGCCAAGACGTGAGTGACTTAGTGGCATGCATCTATGGTCGACCAACATATCATGTCGATCACATATCAAATATTTCATAAAATATTTAATTTGTTAAGTCGATGTGTGGAAGAACTTTTCTGAAATTGGCAATTTGGTGTAACCTTTTTAGATCCATAAAAAGCTTAAATGTTATTATATCGGGGAAGAAAGGCAAACGTGGAAAGGGAAATATTTGCCTTCGATGTGAAAGGAACTTGGACTTTTGCAGAGATTGGAAGGCGAAGAAACTGGCCAAGTATTGGGGGAGGGTCGACGCTGTGAAGGCTCACCCAGTGGAGAGTGGAGGATGTCGACACCCGATCCGTTTCCCTTGAGAATTTCATTTAAGAACCACATTCTAGTCACAATTTCATAAGCATGGCTCGCGTTTTCCTTTTTTCTTTATAGTAACCAAACTAAGTAGGATGAGGTTATACGTTAAACGGGAGACCTTTCTCACTATAAAAGCAAAAGTTCTTCAAGAAGAGAACCTTCCCTCTTATGCCATAGTTCAGGAGTCTCCTTTTTTCTGCCTAGCCAAGTTTTTCAAGAAGAGTTAAAGTGAAGCCGTAACAAAATACAGCGCTCATGGTTATAAATTTGAAACCACGAAGCATGTACTTGAAATTTTTATAAAAAAGGAGGTCACAAGTTGAAAATTTCTCTTTCCGCTCGTGTTGTTTCAACGGATATTTTCTTGGGATTCCTTTGCCCGGAAGCAAACGGAGAGACCAAACAAGAAAGAAAAAGAAATCGAAGACTTTAATAGAACCGATAAAATATGCCGTCCACCTTTCCAACAGCCAATCAGCACTCGACAGTTGTTATTGGAAGGAAATATCTAACTGTGGGTCCCACAAGGCGCGTCTTCTTCTTCGGCCGCATTTACCAAAAAGCACCTGGACCAAAAAGGAAAAACGGCTCAACTCCCCGATGGGCAAGGGGTACGTGGGTCTTTGTAAAAATGCGCATCCACCGGCCGCTTCCAACTGAATTGAATGGCTGATGAACCGAACTTGGTTCACCGAATTGGCACCAGGGCAAGAACTTAACGGAAGTTTTTTAATTTTTAAATTCAATTTTTTAAGAATTATTGGAGGTCAATGATCAATAAAATAATATAAAATTATTGAGAAAATATTTGTTGTTAGTCTCAATAATGTGAAATTTAACACTTACTTCAAAAATTTAACTTTAAAAACTTGGACCCGAAGGAAGCGTGATTTGAATAATGACCTCAAAATGAGGTCCACAATGTAAGAAATTTTGGCTCCACGGTACTGATTCATTAACTGGGTAGCTACATGTATGTATATGTATATAAACAATCAAACATAACAAACTCTATGAGGCCATGTGACACCTACTGCTTAGCACCCTTTATATCCATACATTGTGGGGCTGCCATGGTTGTCGTTGCCCTATACGCCAAAAGCAGATAACATTCTCTTTTGAGGATTTGCTCTCCACCTTCAATTTTTAAAAAATTTAAATATATATATATATATATATATATATATATATATATATATATATATATATAAAATTGATACCATTTATATATAAAAAAAATTGATACCATGATCGAGATAGAAGTATAAACAACATTTAAAAAAAAAAGTGAATAGAATTTGCCTAAGTTGTTCGATTTGGAGATTCCACTCAATCGGTTTTGAATTGGCAAAAGAAGTTACCACCATAAATATAGTGCACATAAAAGATTACATTATTTTGATTTAGTCATGTGGATCGTATGGGACGTCACATGCTTACCTAACACAATATTCATCTATCAATCTCTCTATTTATGACTGGACCGTGGCCATTTTTAAAGTCTACCAAATCAAAAGAGAATTAATCTCCACCGTCTATCTTGATGATATGTTATAATAAGTTTGAGCACTACTCAAAGGCTTGTTGAATCTAAACTATTCTTTTGTTGATAAAAGATGAAAATTACAATTTAAAGGTCATAATATTTTTCAGAATTCAGATATAAGTTCTGATTTCGACTATAACAACTTGAAAGAGTAAAGTCCCTATGGAGAATACCGTATAATTTAAGGGTCATTGGATAATTTCACTCGCATGTCACCATGTCACCAAATGGAAGGCATCTAATATTGAATAATACACCTACGAGATATATAGTTTTTTAAAAAATGGAAAGATATTTAAAGTTCAAATTGTAAAAAATATCCGTCAACCAAAACTGTGGAGACTAATTAGTTGCGGCTTCGAATTGATAATATTAAAGGGATTGGGTCCCGCACAAGCACTCAACTTTACCTATATCTACACTTCCCCTTCTTCTCCTACCATCATCAGCAAGCATCAAACTCCCTTTCTCTTTTTCAAATCCCAGCTTTCAGATTCTGCAAAACCACCATGGAAGAAGAGGGAAAGCACCATCACTTCTTCCACCACAAGAGTGATGAGGAGAAGCAAGAGAGGACACCAGAAGAGGAAGCCAAGCACCACAAGAAATTGGAAATTCTTGGGGGACTAGGAGCTGCTGCTGCTGGTGCCTATGCACTTGTAAGTTCTGCATTCATTTCTGTCATTTAATTCCATTTCAAGTCTTCATGAAAAACTAAACTGTGTTCCTTGTTGGCCCATGTCTAATTTCTGTTTGAATTGTTGCAGCATGAGAAGCATCAGGCCAAGAAGGACCCAGAGAACGCCCACAAGCACAAGATCGGCGAGGGGGTTGCCGCCGCCGCCGCCTTGGGCAGCGCTGGCTTTGCCTTCCATGAGCACCATGAGAAGAAGGATGCCAAGAAGGAGGCCGAGAGGCAGGACTACTAAAAATTATGCCCTCGAGCTAGAAGGGTGACCTGATGAATAAGAACTATGATGCTGCTATGAGATGGAATTTGTTTTTGTCGTTGTGATCCTCTGTGTTGTTGACTAAGGCTTTTGTCTTCTTTTAAATGAAAAGGGTTGGTGCTTCTTTTGATATACTTCATTCCCAAATCGATGGAGATAATTCTGCCAAACTTGCAGTATAAAGTTGTCAATGAAATATTAATAAACATGATCAGATGATATGATGTGGTTAGTTATAAAATTGAGAACTGATTATGTGATTGAAAAATAAGCAAATGATTCTGCAACAAACGCCTGTTAGGTGGCAGAAAGTAAAAAAACAAAAAAGGGCTTGGATCAAGTATATAATTAATTGTAATATGAAACATCCATTCAATTAATGGAAAACCTTCTGATATTTTACAACCAATTTTAAGTTGGCAACATATAATGTAATCTTTCTAACCAATAGTACTATCATTAGCAAATTGTTCATCCATATGCCCTGATTCACATGCAATAACAAGTAACAGATCAGATTAACAACAGCAATATCATTGTTTTTCTGGTATACTTGTATAAAGACCTACATCTTCCTAACCCCAACTTGAGTTGAAAAGAAGTTGAAAAGAAGAACGTCGGATATCCACTTATAAAGAAATAAGTTTTTTTCTTTGGCCAAATTTTTCCTTTCATCGAAACATAGTGTAAAAGAAAGCAGGAAATGAACAAGTTATGTCATGTTTTATCCTAGGCAATACAAAGTATAACTTTCAAACATTTAACTAAAAAGAAAGGCTTCCTTCTGAAGCTGTCACCGGTTGGTCCAAAAAGACTTGGATATACACGCAAGGATGTACAGATTTTGAGTCGTTTGGTAAATTTATCTTCTTTGTAATTTAGTAGCGCTTTGAAGATTTGATGTTCAATCTTTTGGACCATATGGGATTCACTTTCTTACCTGACCCACAACGTTATCTCATCAATAATATCTCTGTCCATGTCTTGGTCCTTTTTACAGCATTATCCAAAGATGATGGAGACCTACCACCTAATATAAACAGCAGATTTAACCACGGTACAATAAAGTCTTACCGTGCATTTTGAATCTTTGATGATATGTCCTAGAAATTATGAGCATTGAATCACCCACCTGTTTGGAAAATGGTTGAATGATGTTAGGTGAAGGTGGGGATGTAGTTAAGATCCCATTGGTAGATGCCTGGATCCACTGTGGCTAGCCGTTCATCTTCCCATACAGCAAAAAATCTCATGCATCAAAATCGTATCCTTCATCCTTAGCTTCTTCACTGTAGCAATGATCTGTTACTGATGGTTTTGATCAAATCCAACTCCACTGATCTTCATCCTTAGCTTCTTCACTGTAGCAATGATCTGTTACAGATGGTTTTGATCAAATCCAACTCCACTGATCTTCATCCTTAGCTTCTTCACTGTAGCAATGATCTGTTACAGATGGTTTTGATCAAATCCAACTCCACTGATCTTAACTTTCAGGAAATTTTGCCAAATTTCAATGGCTGGGTCCTAAATTCTGATACAATGAATGCATAATAGTTTTGTGATCTTAAACCTGATTTTTATGAAAATATTTTGCTGCAATAATATTTAAACAAAGTAAGAATCCAAGGATTTACATCTATCAGATCAGTGGTATTGAATCCATCTACATGTTTCTAACAAACAAGTCCATCTAAATAGACAGGATCTCACTTGATTAGGACTTGCCATGGTAAAATTTCCACACTGGGTAACATGAGGACCCAGTTTTGAGCGGCGACTAGGTTATTTTACTCCTGGATCCAATCACAAGCATGGTTGAAAAGCATACAGAAGAAGCATATTCCTAGCTAGATGCCATAAAAAAGGAAAATCATAATTAAATTAATAAAGAAATTGAAAATATCATCAACATAAAATGAAAAAGCAATGACTCTGTGGCTTCAAATTAAAAATATTGAAGGGAATTGGGACCCACACAAACACCCAAGTTTTTTCCTATATAAGCACTTCCCCTCTTCTCCTACCATCATCAACAAGCACCGAGTTCTCCCCTTCTCTTGCTCAAATCCCATTTGCCTGGTAACTGGTTTCTGCAAAAACCACCATGGCAGAAGAGGGAAAGCACCACTTCTTCCACCACAAGAGTGATGAGGAGAAGCATGAGAAGACACCAGAGGAGGAAGCCAAGCACCACAAGAAACTGGAAATTCTTGGTGGACTAGGAGCTGCTGCTGCTGGTGTCTATGCGATTGTAAGTTCTGTACTGATAATTCCCGACCATTTCCTCTTCATAAGAAAATAACATGATCTAATTCTTTGTTGATCTTCATTCCAGTTAAGACTATTGCTATGTCTGAATTTCTGTTTGGATTTTGATTGCAGCATGAGAAGCACCAGGCGAAGAAGGATCCGGAAAATGCCCACAAACACAAGATCGGCGAGGAGGTCGCCGCGACTGTTGCTGTGGGCAGCGCTGGCTTCGCCTTCCATGAGCACCACGAGAAGAAGGATGCCAAGAAGGAGGCTGAGAGGCAAGGCTTCTGAAAGATGCAATCCTGAAGGGTGACCGGAGAATAAGTGTTGTTGCTGCTACATATCTACTGTTTGTTCATGTGGGTGTGATCCTCTCTGTTGTTGCAGACTTTGTCGCTTTCTTTTAAATGAAAAAAAAAAAAGATCTTCCGGCTTTGATCTACTTCACTCCCAAATTGATGGAGCAAAAATTCCAAATTAATGGTACAAAATCGACAGTTAACAGGAGATGATATGGTATGGTTAGATAATAAACTGACGGGACTATAAAATTGAGGAAATCAGATTACTGAATTAGAATGGACGCATGGATTTTCTCATAAGCGTTCGTGGGATCGCAAAGAAATATAATGAACATGTTCGTATTTTGCAGCCAATTTGAAGTTGGTAACGCAAAACATAATCTTTCTAACAATTATTGCTGGCATTAGAATAGTGATGATCCGTATGGTCTGGATCACATGCATGATGAATAAGTAATCCACTTAGGTTAACACAAGCAAGTTTAGCCTATGGATCTGGCAAATAAAAATTTTAATCACGTTCATGAACAAAATCACTACGTTCAACCGGTATCTCTCTCGCTCTTTCCCTTCTCTCTCTCATTTCAGATTTTGTCTTTGATTCTTGTTTCTGATTTTCTATCTTCGGTTCCGCTGTGGCGAAGTTGAAAATATGGTAAAAGTAAAAAAATGAATAAAAGAGGTACAGTAAAGTAAATAAAATAAGATAATGTGAATGTCCTCGATTGATTATTGAGAAGATCTATCCGTAATACCTTCTGTTTCCCAATTTATGTAATGTTGAATTTTTTTCTCTCTTTCTTTATGGTCCCAGCTTTTGAATAATTTTCTGTTCCACAATTTTGTTCGGTATTTTAGATTAATATGAGTTATATATGCATTCATATTTTCCAAAAGAACATTGAGAAAATCTTGTGAATCCTTCCCCTTTCAACCGTTCACCATATTAAATTTCTAGCCACGTGAAAATCAACATTGACGTACATTGATGTGACTTAGTGGTTGAGGATTTCTCCAATCACTTGTTCGAGAAAAGTCAAATAATTAATATCACTAACTTTTGAGAAAAAAAAGCTTGGCACCACTATCCGTCTATCTTTGCGATTGCTGGCAGGCTGGGGGCCGCTTCTTTAAAAAAGTTAAGAAAAATTTCCTTTTCCTTCAGACGACATATCCTTTCTAAAAATTCGAAAAAGAGGCTTAAAGTTTTCCAAAAAAGAAAAAGATTCCAGTCCACTTTAGACAAGACCAACAAAAAGAAACCAGGAACATCCGACCACTTTGCTCCCAAGAGAAGTTATCCAGAGGCTAACTTGAAGTCGGGTTCAGAAGGTCAAGACTATCGTTGATTACCCCTTTTGGTTACCCACTTTAGTTTGAGATCGTATTGTATCTGTTTTCATAGAAAGGAGTTGTTGAAAGGAGTGAAGATCGATGCATAAAATCTAGCACAAAAGTGAGGTAGGTTGTTTGTTATGGGCTGGAACTTGTAATGGTGGGAGCTACCAATCAATTGATGACGTATGGTAAATTATGTGAATTGTGTGTCGTCGGGTAGTTGGTAGTTTCAACCATTTCAACATCGCAGATGAAAACCCGTAACACCTAATTCGCCCTCAACGCAAAGAACTTTTTTTTTGTTTGCATTCAAACGGGCCTTAAAGAAAACGATTCTGCAATGGCCAAGTTGAAAATGGCATCGCGTCGTCCTTTGTTTATCATATATTTCCTCTCTCGCTTCTTTTTGTTGAATTTTTCGAACAACCGGGGCTACCACCCGGCGTATGGATCCGATCTATAGAATCCATTTGCCAGTGTCTTTTGAATGCGGTGCGGGCCTACTGCTTTGATTTGCTTAGCCCATTGGATCTAATTTTTCCTATAAACAAGCCTCATCAGGATTACATCCTGGCTAGCTATATCATTATATATAGGTTACATTTGATTAAATATTTTGTGGTTATTGCATGCCTCAGAAGGGCATAATGTAACTGATTGAGTTGGTCACAGAAAAAATGATGTTAACATCTAGCACACGCAAAGGAGGGGTGGAGAGTCAAGCGAAATCTAATCCACGAACAAATTTGATCTATGAACTGCATCGTCGTGGTAAATGGTAAAGGTGGTGATGCTAGAGAAATCATTACCGCAAGGCATAGAAGGGAGATCATAAGCGTTTTTACAGTAAAATTATTTTTAGACAGAATGCAATGCAGAAGACATATCTGTAATCTGATAGAATCATAACCACATAATAAGACCCTAATCAAAATGCATACATTTGTCTCATAAAACTAGATACATTATTTCTCTTACCAAACACTATGTCACCGATGTACCTTGGAAGCAAGGGAAAAATGGCATACATAGCTATATGTATCATCTACTGATTTTGCAGTCTTCAAAGAGAAAGAGATAATGGGAAAGAAAATTTGAGTTTTTGATGGATAACATGGAAAAGAATGGGGGTTGTGGTCTTTTAGAGAGAGAGAGAGAGAGAGAGAGAGATTGATTTATAGTCGGAGATTATTATAATTTGGCTTCAATTTCCTTTCCTTCACAATCAAATCAACAGGTTCTAATTAAGAAGATGTTGCATGTCTATGCAAGGAAGCATCGTCCATCTTTTACCGGTTTTCTCAGGACAAAAAAAAAAGAAGAGAAAGAATCAAGTGATCCCACAAAATTTATGCCTTTTCGTCTGTTCCCATCCATCTTTTACGTACCATCCATCAAAGAGTTGGACGGCTCAGTTTAAGCCGCGTTTGAAAAGACTTGAATAAGCAAGCAGCTTCTGCTGCATAGGACTTGGTTGAGAAGAAAAGGGCGGAGCTAGAAATTTTTTATAAATGAAGTTGAATTAAAGTTTTTAAATTTTAACATGGGTCGAAGTATCATTTTTCAAAATTTTTAAATAAAATAAATAAAATATTTAAAATTTACATGTAATTTTTTTTCTTAAATTGAGGTGGACGAAGGCCCATTTACTCTTCCCCTATCTAGAACGGTGCCATTCAATATTTTTCTAAGTATATCAATCTCACAAAATGGCAGTTGGGGGATTAGGTAGGCAATGACATCAAGGGCCATTGGACCTTCTTAGATTTTTAATTCCAAATAAAGCTGTCTTATAGTCTCTTTGATTAAATGCATTAGCCGCTTTCAGGAAACAGCAGTCTCCTTCCCTGTGTCTCTAACTTGGCAAGGATGGACAATGAATGAAAACAAACTCCCTACGGACCCTTGGATCAAAGAACAGTTAATCTAAAAGTCTACCGAATTGAAGTTGGAATCCGGTTTATTAAGTAGTTAAATTATCCAGACATGAACCAACCAATATTAACATCCTTTATATGATTCACGGGAGTCTTGTGGTTGTCCTCACAGTGACAAGTAAAACATTTAGGCAGAAAGATATACCATAGGTTCAGCAAGCTTCGAGAACCTCACAAACATAAAGATATGAGAAAAAGATATGGCTTTACAGGTTGTATACGAAAACGATTTCTCCTAAACAAACATTTAAAAAATATTTGAAACCAGATGCCGTTCATCTAACGTATTTCGGACCCATTGGGTCATAATTGGATGGCCCCATTTTCTCGGAGTTTCTGTCCTACCCATTGTCATAAAATTTGGTTCTTATTAATCTGTCAAAAATTTTAGAATGTTTTCTTTTTCAAAAAATAAATGAATATATATATATATATATATATATATATATATATATATATGTTAATTAGAGATAATAAATTTTACTATTTAGAAATAATTAAAGGTGAGATGGGGCAGCCTTGAACCAGTCACCAAATGACACCGGTTTAGTATTGAATTAAAATAGGCCGACTCAGGCCATTTCTGAAAACGACGGTCTCAAACACGCAACACGGTCTTGCCGCCGATGTGTCTGCGCCCTGAACACGTAAGAGGACGTCAGTGGTGGGAAACAAGATAGATAATGGGTTAGGTCGAACTTGACAAGATAGACGAATTATCGACCTTCGACGGACCTTCTTAAAACACGGACAATCACTTCACGATCTCTCGATATTTCTTAGCATGTAAGGAAGAGAAGAATAACTTCGCTATGGATGGTGTTAGATCTCTATAAATACTTCATCGAGGTACACCGTTTAGGTTCATCCGAGCACCGAATCATTCTTGTTTCCCCTGTCATAACAGTAGTTTGGTTTTTGCACTTGAAATTGCTGCCGGATTGTTTGCTTTCAGTCGCGAATTAGAGAGACGGTTTCTCTAGGCACCATGGAGGCGGAGAAGCACGGCCACCACCACCTCTTTCATGGGGAGAAGAAGCATGAAAAGACTCCAGAGCAACAACTGAAGCATCACAAGCACATGCAACGCCTTGCCAAAGTCGGAACTGTTACTGCCGGTGCCTATGCCCTGGTAAATAACTGCTGCGCTCTCAATTTCCATGGATATGCATACATAGCAGGTTCATGCTTATTCACAAGTTTATAATAAAAAAAATGAAACCAAAGTAACCCAACTGTTGTGTATCGATGCACGAATATCATATGTTGTCCGTCTACAAATTGCTGACTTTCGATTTGAACTCTTTTGTAGCATGAGAAGCACAAAGCGAAAAAGGACCCAGAGAATGCACATTCACACAGAATAAAGGAGGAGATTGCAGCAACCGTTGCTGTTGGTGGCGTGGTGTTGGTGATGCATGAGCACCACGAAAAGAAGGCAGCAAAGAAGAAGATCAAGGAAGAGAAGAAGAAAGTAAACGGCCATTGATTGCATCTATGTATTTGCTTAGTAAAATGTCCTTTGGCGTGTGATGCGAGTTTAGTGGTTTATGTACTCTAATAAACTGTTGATTCATATGGATGTACATAGCTATGTGTATAAAGCGATTTGCTGTGTTATTTAAGAGCTCCCTTTTCTCATACTGTACCTCGTTGGGATTGAAGCATGTGAAAAAGCAAGTTTGTAGTTAAATTACTATGGGTGTTATACCTTTGCATCTTAAGCGAAAGCTGTAAGTTGAAGGGTGCTCGAAAAGATGGTAGATGAGCGGTTGACGAAGAGAGGTGTCTTGAGGTTTAGAGCCACTTTTCTCGTTAACCTCTTACTCAACCAGAGCTTTTCTGTGGCATTGTTTCGTTAAGGCAACAATAATTTTCCTTTTAAGAAGAATGAGGCTAGCTTGATCCTTGGAGGCTTCTTCCTCAACCACAAAGTTCGAAAAATTCTGCCCTCCTGTTACAAAAGCTTCCCAAATCTTAGAAACCATGCACAGAGTCTCCCTCTAATTGAGATTAAGATGCACTCAAATGAATCGGGGTTGTTTCCCGTTTCTTGTTCACGTTGGTGATCTCGATTTCTGACATGGATTTTACGATCCGTTTCTGTTGAGGATTAAACGAATTGAATAACTGCGAATTCGTTTGCCCCGTAAAGGAATCTGAATCCAATTAGTGTCCAATATCGAGCTGAATTCTGAGAATTTGAATTTGCTTTGAGGATTAACCCTATTTACTGAGAATGAATTGCGTGCACCAGAATTTTGGGACATTTTTGAATAGCAAGGAATGTTTTATCGTTTTATTTTTTTCACTTTCTATTTAATTTGTGGTATTTCTAAGGGGGTTGAAGTTTAAGTTTTGAGAGACCATGCTGGTTAAATAATTTCAGCTTCTTAGGGTACAAATTGACGAGTATGAATAGTGTCATAAGTGAACGGAAGAAATTGAAAAGCTTGATATTTATGGTCTCCCTTGCAAAATTGATAAGAGAACGAAATTGAATTGAAGAAAAATTGGTGTAGGGAATTTAACTTTGTCTACCGATTCCTCATGCGGCCTTCAAGGTTTTGATCATGACCCTTTAAATATAATATTTAAAGTATCTTTCTTGAAATCTAACCTTGCCAATATGGTATTATGGATAGATTGGTACAAAGTATCCATTAAGTTGATCATGTTTTGGTATCTAACAGTGTTTTTTATAAGAAAAAAAAGAAAGGCACTTATAGCATCAACATTGCGATAATAGAAAAATCAATATTTGCCATAAAAACAACTTGATTCAAAGCAAGATTTTATATCAAAATAGTTTTTTTATAAATACATTAGGATGCTTATATTTTATTTAAAATATTTTTTTACAAACAACTTAAAAGGGGTTATATATATATATATATATATATATATATATATATATATAGAGAGAGAGAGAGAGAGAGAGAAATTGGTAAAAACCAGGCACTTTGGTCTGGGATAAAAACCAAACACAATTATTTTTTGTTAGCAAACTATTGTAAATATAATATAAACATCATAACATGTTTATAAAGACTATTTTGATATAAAACATGCTTTGATTCAAGTTGTTTAATAAAAAATGTTGATTTTTTTTATTATCATGTTATGGGGGCCGTTCATTTTTTTATTATAAAAACACCATTAAACTCTTACAAATAATCAATTTAGCATATGCTTTTCATCAACTCATTCTGATCTAAGATCATATCAATAATCAATACGGTTAAACTAAAAAAAAATACATTTTAAAAATCAAAATGAAGTCGTTTGGTTTTTATCCCTGACATAAGCGGCTGGTTTCTATCAATCAACATTAATGTAAGGCCAGAGGCCCAGAGTCCAGACCAAATTATGGTGCGAACATGAAACATGGGCCTGCGGCGCGCCGATCCGTCTCCACCCACCGAGTAAGGAAATGATTGGAGGAACGGAAACTTCTTTAAAGACGACTTAAATATTTGTTGTTTATTGACGAATAGTCATCTGTTCACAAAAGATCATGACAAGATAGACAGTGGATTAGGTTGAAACGAAGACGTGGGAGATGAGGACTTTTCTTACATGCACGACCTTCCAAGGACCTTCTTAAAACACAGAAAATGTTCTCACAACCGTCTGAGATGTCTTAGGATGTAAGGAATAGAAGAAACATTAGTAGCAGTTTTCTCTTATAAATACTACACAGAGAAACACCATTCACGTTCATCCCGACCACTGCAGAGTCCTTCTCCCTTCCTTCTGTGGCTTCATAAAATCAGTTGAATCCTTGCAATTTTGGGGGATTGTTGGCTTTTTGTCTGAGTCACAAATTAGAGACTCAGTTTCTTTAGGCACCATGGAGACGGAGAAGCACGGCCACCACCACCTCTTCCATGGGGAGAAGAAGCATGAAAAGGCTCCAGAGCAACAACTGAAGCATCACAAGCACATGCAGCTTCTTGGCAAAGTCGGAACTGTTACTGCCGGTGCCTATGCCTTGGTAAGCTAGCTGATCACTCTCATCTTTTTCAGGGCTATATATAGACAGCAGGAATCTGTATATTCTCAAGTTTATAATAAAATAAATCAGACCAAAGTAACTGTGGCATATTACTGCTTAACAACTATTAATTGTTCTGCATGAATATAGTAGTGAATGTTATATCCTCTTCATCTACTAATCGTTGAATTCTATTTGAACTCTTTTGTAGCATGAGAAGAACAAAGCGAAAAAAGACCCAGAGAATGCACATGCACAAAAAGTCAAGGAGGGGATTGCTGCTACCATTGCTGTTGGCAGCGCGGGGTTGGTGTTCCATGAACACCACGAAAAGAAGGCTGCAAAAAAGATGGTTAAGGAAGAGAAGAAGAAAGGAAACGGCCATTGATTGCACCCTTGTATTTGCCTGGCCATACGTCCTGTAGTGTGTGATAGGAGCTTAGTGGTTGTTCATGTACTTTGATAAACTGTTGATCCATATGGATGTACATAGCTATGTATTAGACATTCTGTGTCATATTATGAGCTCTTTGGTTAATAGATCCTGTCATTTTCACTTTTTCCCTGTATTGCTTTGTGAAGGCAACGATACTTTTAATTCCGCTAAGGACAAGGCTAGCTTAGCGGCTTGCTTTATCTTCCTCCTCAGTTCTCTCATTAACTAGAGAGAGAGAGAGAGAGATATTCAAATCTTAAGAGTTTGAAAAATTCATGGAACTCCCCCCTAATTAAGATTAAGATGCTAGATCTCAAATGAATCTGGATTGTTTCCAGTTTCTTCTTCATGCTGGTGATTTCGGTTTCTGACATGGCTGTCTCAATCTGTTTCTTTTGACGGTTTAGAGTCCCGAATGATCCATCAATATTGGCTATTAAATGAATTGAGTATTTCCAATTGCTTACGATTGGGTACATACGAATTCATTTGTCAAGAATGGGTCCAAGAAATATGAATCTGACAATTGATCTGATTAGGAGTTTCTGAAGCCAAATTTGTGTCCAGTATCCAACGAAAATCCGGTAGTGATCCGATTCAATTTGTATGATTTGAATTGGGTTTGAATTAAACTACAGAACCTGCAGTTAGCAAAGATAAACTAATCCTACTTCCCACTACCTTTACTTGATGGCACATGACTGTTCTCCCGTAGCTCGAAGGTTTTGTTAATATTTTTCTTACATTAGCTTTAAGTGTTTTCATATCACATTTTCTCGAAATGGTATCAGCCTGCTATCTTAATGATAACAAACCAATAACTCCTGAAATTGTTCATAATAATAATACAGTAACTTTACGTGTCTTTCTAGTGTCAGATCGAGTGCTATTGGCTGCGAACTGTTGAAGGTTTATGATATCGATAGCAACCTTAGCAAATTGTGGCCCCTACGAGCGGCCATAACAAACCGTTGTATTCTTTTGTTTAATATCTAGGAGTAAAGTTTTTGCCTGCCAACTGGAGTGTCATCTATAATGATACATCAAACTGCATGAATTCTTAAACGATTGCCGGAAGACCACGAATTTTGGCAGAATTCTTGTTAGAGTACCATTGTCCATGGATGTCGATGCATTCTATTGAAAAGAATGATAAGGATGCCAACATCATGATAAGGATTCGTTTGGAAAGAATCATGGCAAAGATCAAGAGGATGGATTATGGAAACTGTTATGAGCAAAAATCAAGGAGCGGTTTTGTTGATAATGAATATCTTGTAACAACTCCTTAAAATAAGGAGTTATCTCTTCTCTAATGCCTATATAAGAGATTGACATACTTGATTAATTTTAAGGCCGACGGCCTTCCGTGGGTAAAGAAAATATTCTCCATGTTAATCCTCTAAGCTTTTTTATATTATTGCTTTATGTTTTTCAACATGGTATCAGAGCAAGATGCTTGGAGAAGAAGATCAACGCCCAAAGATGGCTTGCAGACGACCAATGAGATCGCTGCCTTCTTCACCAAAGCGAGGACTTGATCCTATGAACAAAATCTTCAAGAATCAAGCTTGAGATTTCTGAATTGCTGCAAGAGCATAATCTGCCTCCACAAAATCTCCATGGCAAATTTGGACTTTGTGAAACGCCGTCCAATTTGAGGGAAGATGAAAAGAATGATAAGGATGCCAACATCATGATAATGATTCGTTTGGAAAGAATTATGGCAAAGATCAAGAGGATGGATTATGAAAACTGTTATGAGCAAAAATCAAGGAGCGGTTTTGTTGATAATGAATATCTTGTAACAACTCCTTAAAATAAGGAGTTATCTCTTCTGTAATGCCTATATAAGAGATTGGCATACTTGATTAATTTTAAGGCCGATGGCCTTCCGTGGGTGAAGAAAATATCCTCCACGTTAATCCCATATGTTTTTTTATGTTATTGCTTCTCAAGTTCTATGAGAAAGCCGGTGGTTGGGCACATGCAGTATGATTACATGTCATGCAGTCGAACTGTTTGGGGTTTATAGTCGGAGATGATTATAATTTGGCTTCAATTTCCTTCACAATCAAATCAACTAGTTAATTACTGGTTCTAATTAAGAAGGTGTTGCATGTCTATGCATGGAAGCATCGTCGATCTCTTACCGGTTTTCTCAGGACAACAAAAAAAAAGAGGAAAAAAAGTCAAATAAAAGAGATAAAGAACCAAGTGATCCCACAATTTATGCCTTTTTTGGCTGCAGACGACTTGATTGAGAAGTTGAACGTTCGAGAGTGGTGGTCTTCAATATTTTCCTTCAGTTGGGGGATTAGGTAGACAATGACATAAAAGGGCCATTGGACCTTCTTAGATTTTAACTCCAAATAAAGCCGTCTTATAGTCTCTAACTTGGCAGAGATGAACAATGAAGAAAAACAATTCCGTATGGACCCTTGGATAAAAGAACAGTTAATCTAATGTGCAGAATTGAAGTTCCAATCCGGTATATTAAGTAGTTAAATTATCCAGATATGAACCAGCCAATATTAACATCGGGCATAGTGCACCCGGCGGTTTGAATCTCGTGGTTGTTCTCATTTGTCATGTCCTTGTTGCGGTATTTTAAATTCAAACGGTGACACATAAAACATTTAAGTGGAAAGATGTATCAAAGGTCCACCAAACTCCTTATAAACATAAAGATATGGCTTTACAGCAGTAACCAAGCTAAGTGTGGGCCGGTGTGGGCTACTGCCCACCTTAGCCAACACCAATCCCTGAAAACCTTTATTATGAGGGAGCTGGATTTGGGTCCAGCCGAATGTCACGTTCACACCAAACCCAATTAACAGTTGTGCCCCTTTAAAAAAAAATTCTCCTAAATAAACATTTAAAAGACATTCTCAAAAGCAAATGCCGTTCATCTGATGTATTCCTGATCCATTGACTTGTCACTTGGATGGGCCCACTTACTCGGAGGCTCTTGGTCCTAATCAGTGTCATAAAATTTGGTTCATATTAATATGTCAAAGCTATTAGAATGTTTATTTATTTATTAAACAAATGAATATATATATATATATATATATATATATATATATATATATATATATATATATATATATATATATATATATATATATATATATATATATATATATATATATATATATATATGTGTGTGTGTGTGTGTGTGTGTGCGCGCGCCCGCTTGTCAATCGGAGATAATAAATTTTACTATTTGGAAATAATTAAAGGTGCCATGCGGCTACCTTGAACCAGTCAACAAAGTACATCGGTTTAGTATTGAATTAAAATCGGCCGACTCAGGCCATTTCTGAAAACGCCGGTCTCAAACACGCAACACGGTCTCGCCGAATAAGTTTGAGTGGTGGGGGACTCCCATATGCGCGTTTCTTATTTAATTCCTTGCCGATGAACATGAAAAGATAGATAGTGGGTTAGGTTGAGCGACTCATGCTGAAGATTAGAGCTTCTGTTACAAATTATCGACCTTCCACGGACCTTCTTAAACACGGACAATCATTTCACGATCTCTCGAGAAGTCTTAGTATGTAAGGAACAGAAGAAAACTTCTTTATGGATGGTGTTAGATCTCTATAAATACTTCATCGAGGTGCACCGTTTACATTCATCTCGAGCACCGAATCATTCTTGTTTCCCCTGCGTCTTCATAAGACTAGTTTGGTTTTTGCACTTGAAATTGCGTCCGGATTGTTTGCTTTTCAGTGACCAATTAGAGAGACGGTTTCTTTAGGCACCATGGAGACGGAGAAGCACGGCAACCACCACCTCTTTCATGGGGAGAAGAAGCAAGAAAAGACTCCAGAGCAACAACTGAAGCATCACAAGCACATGCAGATTCTTGGCAAAGTTGGAACTGTTACTGCTGGTGCCTTTGCCTTGGTAAGCTATCTTATTACTCTCAATTTTTTCAGAGCTATATATAGACAATAGGAATCTGTATATTCTCAAGTTTATAACAAAATAAATCAGACCAAGGTAACGGCGGCATATTACTGCTTAGCAACTATTAATTGTTCTGCATAAATATGGTAGTGAATGTTATATCCTCTTCATCTACTAATTGCAGAAAGCCATTTGAACTCTTTTGTAGCATGAGAAGAACAAAGCTAAAAAGGACCCAGAGAATGCACATGCACATAAAGTCAAGGAGGGGATTGCTGCTACCATTGCTGTTGGCAGCGCGGGGTTGGTGTTCCATGAACACCATGAAAAGAAGGCTGCAAAAAAGATGATTAAGGAAGAGAAGAAGAAAGGAAACGGTCATTGATTGCACCCTTGTATTTGCCTGGCCATATGTCCTGTAGTGTGTGATAGGAGCTTAGTGGCTCATGTACTTTAAGAAACTGTTGATCCATATGGATGTACATAGCTATGTATTAGGCACTTCTGTGTCTTATTATGAGCTTTTTTGTTTATATATCCTGCCATTTTGAGTTTTTCCTTTATGTTGCTTTGTTAAGGCAACAATACTTTTAATTCCTCTCAAGGAGAAGGCTGGCACAGCAGCTTGCTTTATCTTCCTCCTCAGTTCCCCCATTAACTAGAGAGAGAGAGAGAGAGATGCACATCTTAGAGTTTGAAAAATTCATGGAAGCCAAGCCTAGACTCCCCCCTAACTAAGATTAAAGTGCCAGATCTCAAATGAATCTGGGCTGTTTCCCGTTTCTTCTTCATGTTGGTGATCTCGGTTTTTGACCTGCTGTTTCTTTTGATGGTTTGCAGTCACGAAGTGGAACCATCAGTATTGGCGATTAAATGAATTGAGTATTTCCAATTACTCACGATTGGGTACATACGAATTCATTTATCACGAATGGGTCCAAGAAATACGAATCTGACAATTGATCAGATTAGGAGTTTCTGAAGCCAAATTTGTGTCCAGTATCCAACGAAAATCCGGTAGTGATCCGATTCAATTTGTATGATTTGAATTGGGTTTGGAATTAAACTACACAACCTGCAGTTAGCAAAGATAAATTAATCCTACTTCTCTCTACCTTTATTTGATGGCACATGACTGTTCTTGTTTTAATTTAGCGCGAGCAATTTGTTCCTGTAATTGGGATTCATTGAGATGGTTGAACCCTTCTATGATAAAATAATTTGATGAAGCGGCCGGATCTTATTGGTGGTTATCTATGGTCGCATTCATTTTGAACCTGAACAGGTTGGATACATTTAATTACTGACCTGAACCCATAACCCTACTTGTGATTAGCATTAAGATGGACAAATTCCAATTAATATTAATTGAGTTCAGATTCAAATTGCTGTAAATTACATATTTTAAGTTATTTGAACTCAGATTATGTGATGTGATTAGGTTGGATGAAAACCCAAGTCATGTCTGTCCTGTTGATATCCCAACATATGAGGTAGAGTCTCCTTGCCAATTCGAAATTTGAATTCTAGCGAATTAGGAGATGGTTACTGCTGCCACAAAGGTCAGAAAGAGCTTGATCTTACTGAATGCATGCGGATATAGCAGCTTCCTAAGTATTTTATGAATGTGGTCGGCGTCATAAATGGAGATTAATTAAATTGCTATTGGTCAAGAACTGTTGCTAAATGTGAACATAGGTTGAGATTAACCATGAGGAGTTACGCAGAATTAAATTGGAAGAGTAAAGTCTTCTATAGTGATACATCAAATTACATCAAGAATTTAAGATGACAATTTCTTTCAAAGATGTATACCATATCACAGGTCTCAAGTTTTATAGGTAAATTTGAGTTTTTTATGTATAATGTGAAAAAGAATGGGGGTTGTTGTCTTTCAGAGAGAGAGAGAGAGAGATCTATAATCGGAGAAGATTATAATTTGGCTTCAATTTCCTTCACAATCAACAATTTAAGAAGGTGTTGCATGTCTATGCAAGGAAGCATCGTCCATCTTTTACCGGTTTTCTCAGGACAAAAAGAAAAAAAAAGGAAAAAAAATCAAATAAAAGAGACAAGGAACCAAGTGATCCCACAAAATTTATGCCTTTTTTGGCTGCAGAATGTGGTGCTGTTCAACATTTTCCTTCATATATCAATCTCACAAAATGTCAGTTGGGGGATTAGGTAGGCAATGACATCATGGGCCATTGGACCATCTTAGATTTTAACTCCAAATAAAGCTGTCTTACAGTCTCTTTGATTAAATGCATTAGCCGCTTTCAGGAAACAGCAGTCTCTTTCCCTGTGTCTCTAACTTGGCAGGGATGGACAGGAAAACAACTCCCTACGGACCCTTGGATCAAAGAACAGTTAATCTAATAGTCTACTACGGAATTGAAGTTGGAATCCGGTATATTAAGTAGTTAAATTATCCAGATATGAACCAACCAATATTAACATCCTTAATATGATTCCCGGGGCATAGCGCACCAGGCGGTGTGGTTGTTCTCACTTGTCAAGCCCTTGTTGCGCTAGTATTTTAAATACAAACGGTCACACTTAAAACATTTAAGTTGAAAGATGTATCAAAGATCCACCAAACTCCTTATAAACATAAAAATATGGATTTACAGCAGTAGCCGAGCTAGGTGTGGGCCGGTGTGGGCTGCCGCCCATCCTAGCCAACACCAATCCCTGAAAACCCTTATTATGAGGGAGCTGGATTCGGGTCCAGCCGAATGTCACGTTGACACCAAACTTACGTTGATGCCCCGTAAGCAACAAACTCAATTAAGAGTTGTGCCTCTTTAATAAAATTTTCTGAATCTGCCATTGCTTTACAGGTTGTATGCGAAAAAAAATTTCTCCTAAATAAACATTAATTTTCTCCTAAATAAACATTTAAAAAACATTCTCAAAAGCAAATGCCGTATCTCTGATGTATTGTATTCCTCACCCATTGAGTCCTCACTTTGATGGGCCCCACTTACTAGGAGGCTCCTGGTCCTATTCAGTGTTAGAAAATTTGGTTTTTATTAGTATGTCAAAGATATTAGAATGTTTATTATTTTAAAAAAATAAATGAATATATATATACATATGTGTGAATATATATATATATATATATATATATATATTAGAATTTTACTATTCAGAAATAATTAAAGGTGAGATGGGGCAGCCTTGAACCAGTCACCAAATGACACCGGTTTAGTATTAAATTCAAATAGGCCGACTCAGGCCATTTCTGAAAACGACGGTCGCAAACACGCAACACGGTCTTGCCGCCGATGTGTCTGCGCCCTGAACACGTAAGAGGACGTCAGTGGTGGGAAACAGGATAGATAATGGGTTAGGTTGAACATGACAAGATAGACGAATTGTCGACCTTCGACGGACCTTCTTAAAACACGGACAATCATTTCACCATCTCTCGATATTTCTTAGCATGTAAGGAAGAGAAGAAAACTTCGCTATGGATGGTGTTAGATCTCTATAAATACTTCATCGAGGTGCACCGTTTACGTTCATCTCGACCACCGCATCATTCTTGTTTCCCCTGCGTCTTCACAAGGCCAGTTTGGTTTTTGCAATTGAAATTGCGGCCGGATTGTTTGCTTTTCACTCGCGAATTAGAGAGACGGTTTCTTTAGGCAGCATGGAGACGGAGAAGCACGGCCACCACCACCTCTTTCATGGGGAGAAGAAGCATGAAAAGACTCCAGAGCAACAACTGAAGCATCACAAGCACATGCAGCGCCTTGCCAAAGTCGGAACTGTTACTGCCGGTGCCTACGCCCTGGTAAATAACTGCATCCCTCTCGATTTCCAAGGATATACATACGTAGCAGGTTTATGTTTATTCACAAGTTTATAATTCATAAAATGAAACCAAAGGAACCCAACTGTTGTGTATAGGTGCATGAATATTATGTGTTGTTCGTCTACAAATTACTGAATTTCGATTTGAACTCTTTTGTAGCATGAGAAGCACAAAGCGAAAAAGGACCCAGAGAATGCACATTCACACAGAATAAAGGAGGAGATTGCTGCTACAGTTGCTGTTGGTGGCGTTGTGTTGGTGATGCATGAGCACCACGAAAAGAAGGCAGCAAAGAAGAAGATCAAGGAAGAGAAGAAGAAAGGAAACGGCCATTGATTGCATCTATCAATTTGCTTAGTCATATGTCCTCAAGTGTGTGATGAGAGTTTAGTCGTTTATGTACTCTAATAAACTGTTGATCATATGTATGTACATAGCTTTGTGTATAAAGCCATTTGCTGTGTTATTTAAGAGCTCCCTTTTTTCTCTCTCTCTCTCTCTCCCCCTATTATATTTGAAGGCACCTGAAAAGGTTTCAATTACTATGGGTGCTATACCTTTGTGTCGATAAAGCTTAGTATGAGCACCACGAAAAGAAGGCAGCAAAGAAGAAGATCAAGGAAGAGAAGAAGAAACGAAACGGCCATTGATTGCATCTATGTATTTGCTTAGTCATTTGTCCTCTCGATCGTGATGAGCGTTTAGTGGTTTATGTACTCTAATAAACTGTTGATTCATATGGATGTACATATAGCTATATCTATAAAGCCCTTTTATGTGTTTATTTATGATCTCCGTTATATATATATATATATATATATATATATATATATATATATATATATATATATATATATATATATATATATATATATATATATATATATATATATATATTGCATAATGTATCTGGTTGGGCTTGAAGCATGTTAAAAAGCAAGTTTGTAGTTAAATTACTATGGGTGTTATACCTTTGGGTCTTAAATGAAAGCTTAGTATGTAAGTTGATGAAGAGAGGGGTCGAGGAAGAGAGTCGTCTTAGGGTTTCGAGCCACTTCTTTTTGTCTCAACCAGAGCTTTTCCAGGGCATTGTTTTGTTAAGGCAACAATAATTTTCCTTTTAAGAAGGATCAAGCTATCTTGATCCTTGGAGGCTTCTTCCTCAGTTGCCCCTTAACCTCCAAGTTTGAACAATTTTTTGCCCTCTTTCCAAGTGTCTACTGCCTTGTTCGAGAGACCATTGTCAATACAAACTAAATATTAGGAAATCAAATCAAACAAAATACAATAAATGCATAGAGTCTCCCTCTAAATAAGATTAAGATGTACTCAAACGAATCGAGGTTGTTTCCCGTTTCCTATTCACGTTGGTGATCTCGATATCTGACATGGCTTTTTCGATCCGTTTCCGTTGAGGATTAAACGAATTGAATAATTGCGAATTCGTTTGCCTCGTAAAGAAATCTGAATCCAATTCGAGTCCAATATGGAATCGAAATCTAAGAACGATCCGAACCAACTGCTTGTATTTAAATTTGGTTTGAGGAGTAGGAAAGAGTTGCTTGCACCAGAATTTTGCAGCATTTTGAATAAAAAGAATGAGTTGCTTGCACCATGGTGGTTAAATAATTGCAGCTTCCTAGGATGCATATTGACGAGTAGGAATACTGTCATAAGTGGATGGCACAAATTGAATTGCTTGATATGGGATCGAAATCGATCCGGCAAATGCAAGAAATCGTAATTGAATTGACGAAGAATTGGTATAGAGAATTTTACTTTATCTATCGATTCCTCATGCAATGGGTGTTCCCTTCAAGGTTTCGAACATCAACGATTCAAAGATGGACGGCTAAGACATGTTTCCATATGCAGAAAAGTCGTTGAGTTGCCTTCATCTTGGAGATCATGACCCTTTAAATATAATATTTAAAGTTTTTTTTTTAAATTTAACCTTACCAATACGATCTTAACGATAGTTTGGTACAAAATATGCATTAAATTGATCATATGTTGGGTTCTAATGGTGTTTTTATAAGCAAAAGAGAAAGGCTCTTATGGCATCAACATTTTGATAATAGAAAAATCAATATTTTCCATAAAACAACTTGATTCAAAGCAAGATTTTATATCAAAATAGATTTTCTATAAATATATTAAGAAGTTATATTTTATTTAAAATATTTTTTTACTAAAAACTTAAAGGGGTCTGGTTGTATATATATATATATATATACAAGACACTTTGGTCAGGGATAAAAACCAGACCCAATGATTTTTTTGTTAAAAAACTATTTTAACTAAAATATAAACATCATAACTTGTTTATAAAGACTATTTTGATATAACATGTTTGATTCAAGTTGTTTTAATGAAAATTGTTGATTTTTTATTATTATGTTATGGGGCCGTTCATTTTTTCTTATTATAAAAACACCATTAGAGTCTTAAAAATAATCAATTTAGTATATGTTTTGCATCAACCCATTCTGATCTAAGATCATATCAATAATCTATAAGGTTAAACACATTTTAAAAATCAAAATCAAAATCAAGGGGTTTCGTTTTTATCCTGACGTTTGTCTGGTTTCTATCAATCAACGTTAGCGTAAGGCCAGGGCCAGACCAAATAATGGTGCGATGATGCAACGTGGTCCAGCGGCGCGCCGATCCGTCTGCACCCACCGAGTAAGGAAATGATTGGAGGAACGGAAACTTCTTTAAAGACGAGTTGAATATTTGTTGTTTATTGACGAATAGTCATCTGTTCACAAAAGATCATGACAAGATAGACAGTGGATTAGGTTGAAACGAAGACGTGGGAGATGAGGACTTTTCTTACATGCACGACCTTCCAAGGACCTTCTTAAAACACAGAAAATGTTCTCACAACCGTCTGAGATGTCTTAGGATGTAAGGAATAGAAGAAACATTAGTAGCAGTTTTCTCTTATAAATACTACACAGAGAAACACCATTCACGTTCATCCCGACCACTGCAGAGTCCTTCTCCCTTCCTTCTGTGGCTTCATAAAATCAGTTGAATCCTTGCAATTTTGGGGGATTGTTGGCTTTTTGTCTGAGTCACAAATTAGAGACAAGTTTCTTTAGGCATCATGGAGACGGAGAAGCACGGCCACCACCACCTCTTCCATGGGGAGAAGAAGCATGAAAAGGCTCCAGAGCAACAACTGAAGCATCACAAGCACATGCAGCTTCTCGGCAAAGTCGGAACTGTTACTGCCGGTGCCTATGCCTTGGTAAGCTAGCTGATCACTCTCATCTTTTTCAGGGCTATATATAGACCGCAGGAATCTGTATATTCTCAAGTTTATAATAAAATAAATCAGACCAAAGTAACTGTGGCATATTACTGCTTGACAACTATTAATTGTTCTGCATAAATATAGTAATGAATGTCATATCCTCTTCATCTACTAATTATTGAATTCTATTTGAACTCTTTTGTAGCATGAGAAGAACAAAGCGAAAAAAGACCCAGAGAACGCACATGCACACAAAGTCAAGGAGGGGATTGCTGCTACCATTGCTGTTGGCAGCGCGGGGTTGGTGTTCCATGAACACCACGAAAAGAAGGCAGCAAAAAAGATGGTTAAGGAAGAGAAGAAGAAAGGAAACGGCCATTGATTGCACCCTTGTAATTGCCTGGCCATATGTCCTGTAGTGTGCGATAGGAGCTTAGTGGTTCATGCACTTTGATAAACTGTTGATCCATATGGATGTACATAGCGATGTATTAGGCATTCTGTGTCTTATTATGAGGTCTTTGGTTTATATATCCTGTCATTTTGAGTTTTTCCCTTGTATTTCTTTGTTAAGGCAACTATACTTTTAATTCCTCTAAGGACAAGGCTAGCTCAGCAGCTTCCTTTATCTTCCTCCTCAGTTCTCCCATTAACGAGAGAGAGAGAGAGAGAGAGAGAGAGAGAGAGGGAGGGAGAGAGAGAGGGAGGGAGAGAGATGCAAATCTTAGAGTTTGAAAAAATCATGGAAGCCAAGCCTAGACACCCCCCTAATAAAGATTAAGATGCTGGATCTCAAATGAATCTGGGTTGTTTCCACTTTCTTCTTCATGCTGGTGATCTCGGTTTCTGACATGGGGTTTCCTTTGATGGTTTGGAGTCATAGAGTAGACCCATCAATATTGGCGTCATAAATGGAAATTAATTAAATTGCAATTGGTCGTGAACTGTTGCAAAATGTGAACATAGGTTGAGATTAACCATGAGGAGTAACGCATAATTAAATTGGAAGAGTAATATCGTATCCTTTTTCTTTATCTAGGGTGTGTTTGGTTACCTCGGATTCAAGATCCAAAGTGTTGTAGGATCATAAAAACCAAAGATTGCAAATCCTTGATGTCTAGTAAGCGTTTGAAAACCTTTTGAATGAAAGGCGCATGAATTTCATTATAAGTTTACAAGCGTGACATTTTAAGATCTAAGCATCTCAAGCCACTCAACCTGGACTTGAGAACTATAAATTTGAAGCATATTGAGGATCTTAAATTCATGGTTTTGAAATCCATAATTTGTTAGAAACATGAGTTTAATGTAACCCATATCCTTTTAGGGCATCCAAAGTGGAGAAAAGACCAATACATCTCTGTTTCTCTTGCCAAACCAGACAGAGCTCTACACGAGCAGGACTAGCCTACCCAGGGGTTATTAGGTCCTTTTCATGCTTTTGTTGTTTGGACCTAGCTGGGTCCGTTTGCTCTGGAAGATGACCCTATTAGGACAAGGTGCATGTCGGGTTTGGACGTAAAAGCAGTGGTAAAACTTGATATATGATAGTGAATCATAACTAATTAGCATCAAATTAGTAAATAATGTGTTCGTAATGTGAGCAGTCTCCGGCCATCATAAATTTTATGAATTGCCCACCTGCAGGTATTTTGCCTCCTCAGAGAATGATCGATCGAGCATTACACGTTTGCACGATGAGGAAACTTCAGCAGCAGAACCAAACGTTTTACCGTGGTTAGCTTCATTAGGAAAGAGAGATAATAAGTGTCTGGTTATATATATGACTTTTCGTAGACACAAGTTTCCGTAAGCCCCCAAACGTTAATGATACTTTTTAGAAATAATCTTACTTAAGTCAAAAGGTTTAACAAATTGCTGGTAATGTTTAGACTTTCTAACTCTCTCTTATATATGTTAGGAACAAGACACAAAACACTCCGCTCACACTCTAAAGAGGAGGTTAGAAGCAACAAGGAAGAAGACAACGATTTACGTGGTTCGGAGCAAAATCTCCTACGTCCACGGTCGCACAGATCTCTTGTATTCTCTCTCTCTCTGAAGAACACCCAGAACAACAACTACACCAGCGGCGGCCCTCCTCTCAACATAAGGATTAGGGCAAAAACCCGCATTAGTACAAAAGACATATATGCCCTTACATATGGGAACATGAGTGTCCAGTATGGATCAAGTATAGAGCAAGAAGTCATCTTGTTTAAACGTCGAGTGTTGTTAGAAGAGATGTGGGAGGCCATCGGCAAATGGCCTCTCCTATCTCTCCCCACTTTCAAAAGGAAGAGGTGACTTTGCCACCTGCAAAACAAAATAAATAACACAAACATTAAGAGAATGGTTTTTTCCTTTTTTTTGATGGATGCCTCTCGTCAGGAGGCACACAATAAGGACATAATAGACTCAACAGCCTGAGCATCAGTTGACATTCGAAGGGAAGACGGTTGAGGAGACGTCCAAAGAAGATGGACATGATAGTAACGGAAAGAGGAAGGCAGAGTCAGACGGGCTCAAAATGGAAGAAGAGGGTCTGCATGCGTGTTTTCTGTATATTATTCTTTCGTTGTTGAAATATTATGTTGTTGCAACGTACCGATAATTATAAATGCTGTTTATAGTAGTTTTAAAATAACTATAGATGATTTTTCTGATATCAAAGCACTATCTTTAATGGCAACACATCGGTAACTCCGGTATCTCGAAGGTTTTGTTATCGGCTAGTCTACGAAATGGTGATGGTTTATGCTATCGATGCCACAACCTCAGCAAATTGTGGCCCCTATGAGCGGCCTTAACAAACAGTTGTACTCCTTTGTTTAATATGTAGGAGTAAAGTCTTCTATAATGATACATCAAATTACATGAAGAATTTAAGATGACAATTTCTTTCAAAGATGTATACCATATCACAGGTCTCAAGTTTTATAGGTAAATTTGAGTTTTTGATGTATAATGTGAAAAAGAATGGGGGGTTGTGGTCTTTTAGAGAGAAAGAGATCTATAATAGGAGAAGATTATAATTTGGCTTCAATTTCCTTCACATTCAACAATTTAAGAAGGTTCTAATTAAGAAGGTTTTGCATGTCTATGCAAGGAAGCATCGTCGATCTTTTACCGGTTTTTTCAGGACAAAAAGAAAAAAAAGAGTGGAAAAAAAATCAAATAAAAGAGACAAGGAACCAAGTGATCCCACAAAATTTATGCCTTTTTTAGCTGCAGACGACTTGATTGAGAACTTGAACGTTCTAGAATGTGGTGCTGTTCAATATTTTCCTTCATGTATCAATCTCACAAAATGTCAGTTGGGGGATTAGGTAGGCAATGACATCAAGGACCATTGGACCTTCTTAGATTTTAATTCCAAATAATGCTGTCTTACAGTCTCTTTGATTATTAAATGCATTAGCCTCTTTTTTCAGGAAGCAGTAGTCTCTTTTCCTGTATCTCTATTTCGTCCTTTTGCTTTTGTTTTTGCGGATTACTTTTGTATCTAGGGGACATCTTGTCCCCAAATTTTGTTATATATTTCCCATTTTATATGCTCTTTCCCTGTATCTCTAACTTGGCAGGGATGAGCAATGAAGGAAAACAACTCCGTGCGGACCCTTGGATCAAAGAACAGTTAATCTAATAGTCTACTGAATTGAAGTTCGAATCCGGTTTATCAAGTAGTTAAATTATGAACCAACCAATATTAACATCCTTAATACGATTCCCGGGGCAGTTTGAGTATCGTGGTTGTTCTCACTTGTCATGCTCTTGTTGCGGTACTTTAAATTCAAACGGTGGCACTTAAAACATTTAAGTGGAAAGATGTATCAAAGGTCCACCAAACTCCTTAGAAACATAAAGATATGGCTTTACAGCAGGAGCCGAGCTAGGTGTGGGCCGGTGTGGGCTGCCGCCCATCCTAGCCAACTCCAATTCCTGAAAACCTTTATTATGAGGGAGCTGGATTCAGGTCCAGGCGAATGTCACGTTCACACCAAACTTATTATGAGAGAGCCGGATTCGGGTCCAGCCGCATGTTACGTTCACACCAGACTTACGTTGATGCCCCATAAGCACCAAACTCATTTAAGAGTTGTGCTTCTTTAATAAAAATTTCTGAATCCGCCATTGCTTTTGGTTGTATGCGAAACAAACTTTTCTCCAAAATAAACATTTAAAAAACATTCTCAAAAGTTACTCGGAGGCTCTTGGTCCTATTCAGTGTCATAAAATTTGGTTCATATATTAATATGTCAAAAATATCTGAATGTTTATTTTTTTAAAATAAATGAATATATATATACATATGTGTGTGTGTGCGTGCACTTGTCAATTAAAGATAATAAATTTTACTATTTGGAAATAATTAAAGGTGCCATGGGGCAACCTTGAACCAGTCAACAGATTACATCGGTTTGGTATTGAATTCAAATTGGCCGACTCAGGCCATTTCGGAAAACGACGGTCTCAAACACGGTGTTGCCGAGGATCCATCTGCGCCCTGAACATGTAAGAAGACATCAGTGGTGGGGAACTCCCATATGCGCGTTTCTTATTTAATTGCTTGCCGATGAACATGACAAGATAGATAGTGGGTTAGGTTGATCGACTCATGCTGAAGATTAGAGCTTCTGTTACAAATTATCGACCTTCCACGGAGCTTCTTACACACGGACAATCATTTCACGATCCCTCGAGATGTCTTAGCATGTAAGGAAGAGAAGAAAACTTCGCTATGGATGGTGTTAGATCTCTATAAATACTTCATCGAGGTACACCGTTTACGTTCATCTCGAGCACCGAATCATTCTTGTTTCCCCTGCGTCCTCTTCATAAGAGTAGTTTGATTTTTGCACTTGAAATTGCGGCCGGATTGTTTGCTTTTCAGGCACGAATTAGAGAGACGGTTTCTTTAGGCACCATGGAGGCAGAGAAGCACGGCCACCACCACCTCTTTCATGGGGAGAAGAAGCATGAAAAGACTCCAGAGCAACAATTGAAGCATCACAAGCACATGCAGCGCCTTGCCAAAGTCGGAACTGTTACTGCCGGTGCCTACGCCCTGGTAAATAACTGCATCCCTCTCAATTTCCAAGGATATACATACATAGCAGGTTTATGTTCATTCACAATTATTTAATTAAAAAAATGAAACCAAAGTAACCCAACTGTTGCATATAGGTGCATGAATATTATATGTTATTCTTCTACAAATTGCTGAATTTCGATCTGAACTCTTTTGTAGCATGAGAAGCACAAAGCGAAAAAGGACCCAGAGAATGCACATTCACACAGAATCAAGGAGATTGCTGCTACCGTTGCAGTTGGTGGCGTGGTGTTGGTGATGCATGAGCACCACGAAAAGAAGGCAGCAAAGAAGAAGATCAAGGAAGAGAAGAAGAAAGGAAACGGCCATTGATTGCATCTATGTATTTGCTTAGTCATATGTCCTTTGGCGTGTGATGCGAGTTTAGTGGTTTATGGACTCTAATAAACTGTTGATTCATATGGATGTACATAGCTATATGAAAAAACCCATTTTCTGTGTTATTTATGAGCTCCCTTTTCTCTCTCTATCTTTCCCTCTAACATATATCTTTGATAGTGTAGTTGGTTGGACTCAGGCAAGTGAAGAGACAAGTTTGTGTCTTAAGTGAAAGAAAGCTTAGTAGTAAGTTTGAATGGTGCATTGCTGCTGTCACTGATAACGTAGAGAAGAGAAGATGGTGGCTGAGAAAGGTGTTTTGGGGTTTCTAGCCACTTTTTTTGGTGGTGTATTGTTAACCTCTTGCTTACCCAAAGCTTTTCTGTATCATTATTTTTGTTAAGGCAACAATAATTTCCCTTTTAAAAAGAATGAAGCAAGCTTGATCCTTGGAGGCTTCTTCCTCAGTCCCCCCATAACCTCGAAGTTTGGAAAATCCTTTGCCCTCTTCTCGGGAATCGAGGGCCCTCGATCAAGAGCTTCCCAAATCTTAGAAACCATGCAGAGTCTCCCTCTAATTAAGATTAAGATGCACTCAAATGAATCGAGGTTGTTTCCTGTTTCATATCACGTTGGTGATCTCGATTTCTGACGAGGCTTTTTCGATCTGTTTCTGTTGAGGATTAAACGAATTGAATAATTGCGAATTAGTTTGCCTCGTAAAGAAATCTGAATCCAATTCGAGTCCAATATCGAACTGAAATCCAAGAACGATCCCGAATAACTGCTTGTATTTGAATTTGGTTTGAAGAGTAACCCTATTTATATTTACTGAGAATGAGTTGCGTGCACCAGAATTTTGTTTCATTTTGAATGACAAGGAATGTTTTATCGTTTTATATTTTTCACTTTCTATTTAATTTGTGGTATTTGTAAAGGAATTTACTTTTTGAGAGACCCTGCTGGTTGAATAATTTCAGCTTCTTAGCATACATATTGACGAGTATGAATATTGTCATAAGTGGACGGCACAAATTGAAAAGCTTGAAATTTATGTTCTCCCTATATGGTTGCAAAATTGATAAGATATCGGAATTGAATTGGCGAAAAATTTGTATAGGGAGTTTCACTTTATCTGCCGATTCCTCATGCAATTGGTGTTCCCTTGGATGGGCCCCTTCGACAATTCAAAGATGGACGACTAAGACCTGTTTTCATATGCAGAAAAGTAGTTGAGGTGCCTTCGTCTTGGAGATCATGAACCTTTAAATGTAATATTTGATTTTTTTTTTTAAATTTAACTTTACCAATACGAAATTGGTACAAAATCTGCGTTAATTTAAGGGTTTGGTCTTTACCTTAGACCTAATCGTCTGATTTTATTAGTATATATATATATATATATATATATAAGCGAGAGAAATCGGTAAAAACCAGAAAATTTGGTGAGGGATAAAAACCAGACCCAATGATTTTTTTTGTTAAAAAAACTATTTTGAATGAAACACATAAACATCATAACATGTTTATAAAGATTATTTTGATATAAAACATGCTTTGATTCAAGTTGCTTTAATAAAAAAAATTGATTTTTTTATTATCATGTAATAAGGGCCGTTCATTTTTTCTTATTATAAATGTTTAATAAATGATCAATTTAATATGGGTTTTGCATCAACCCATTCTTAAGATCGTATCAATAAAGTTGGACTGCAAAAGAAAACTTTTTTAAAAATCAAAATCAAAGGGTCTGTTTTTATTCCTGATATGGTTTTTACCAATCACTATATATATATATATATATATGAAGGAAAAAAGAAAGGACAGCCCGTGGCACCGTTAATAAGACCAAGACCAAATCATGGCGCAAACATGCAACACCGTTAATATTTATAGTTTTTATAAATATGTTAGGATTTATATTTTATTTAAAATAATTTTTTTATTAACAACTTAAGAAGGGTTTGGCTCAGAAGAGAAATTGATAAAAGCCAGACACTTTGGTCAGGAATAAAAAGGAGGCCCAATGACTTTTTGTCAAAAAAACTATTTCAAATAAAGTATAAACATGTTTATAAAGACTATTTTGATATAAAACCTGCTTTGATTCAAGTTGTTTTAACGAGAATGATGTTTTTTTAATTATCATGTCTTGGGGGGCGTACATTTTTTCTCATTATAAAAACACCATTAAAATTTAACGAATGATTAATTTAATATATGTTTTACATCACCCCATTCTTAAGATCATTTCAATGAAGTTAGACAGTAAAAAAAGCATTTTAAAAATCAAATGGTCTGGGTTGTATCCCTGACTTAAGTGTTTGGTTTCCACCAATCACTATATATATATATATATATATATATTAGAAAAAATGAAAAAGACAGCAGGGGGCACTGGGCCAAACCAAATCATGGTGCGAACATTCGACACGGTCCTGCGGCGCGCCGATCTATCTCCACCCTCCGAGTAAGGAAATGATTTTAGGAACGGAAACTTCTTTAAAGACGAGTTGAATATTTGTTGTTTATTGACGAATAGTCATCTGTTCACCAAAGATCATGACAGCATAGATAGTGGATTAGATTGAAAGGAAGAGGTTGGAGATGAGGACTTTTCTTACATGCACGCGCAATCTTGACCTTCCACGGACCTTCTTAAAACACAGAAAATGATCTCACAACCGTTTGAGATGTCTTAGGATGTAAGGAATAGAGGAAACATTAGTAGCAGTTTTCTCTTATAAATACTACACAGAGAAACACCATTCACGTTCATCCCGACCACTGCAGAATCCTTCTCCCTTCCTTCTGTGGCTTCATAAAATCAGTTGACTCCTTGCAATTTTGGGGGATTGTTGGCTTTTTGTCTGGGTCACAAATTAGAGACAAGTTTCCTTAGGCATCATGGAGACGGAGAAGCACGGCCACCACCACCTCTTCCATGGGGAGAAGAAGCTTGAAAAGGCTCCAGAGCAACAACTGAAGCATCACAAGCACATGCAGCTTCTTGGCAAAGTTGGAACTGTTACTGCTGGTGCCTATGCCTTGGTAAGCTATCTTATTATATAGGCAATAGAAAGCTGTACATTCTCAAGTTTATAATAAAATAAATCAGACCAAAGTAACGGCGGCATATTACTGCTTAATAACTATTTATTGTTGTTCATAAATATAGTAGTGAATTTTATATCCTCTTCATCTACTGATCGCTCAATTCTATTTGAACTCATTTGTAGCATGAGAAGAACAAAGCCAAAAAGGACCCAGAGAATGCACATGCACACAAAGTCAAGGAGGGAATTGCTGCTACCATTGCAGTTGGCAGCGCGGGGTTGGTGTTCCATGAACACCACGAAAAGAAGGCAGCTAAAAAGATGATTAAGGAAGAGAAGAAGAAAGGAAACGGCCATTGATTGCACCCTTGTATTTGCCTGGCCACATGTCGAGTAGTGTGTGATAGGAGCTTAGTGGTTCATGTACTTTAATAAACTGTTGATCCATATGGACGTACATAGCTATGCATTAGGCACTTCTGTGTCTTATTATGAGATTTTTGGTCATATGACATTTCTTTATTTGTATTCAATTCTGAATATATGAATCTTCGAAAAAACAGATATTATTGAGAGTACATTCGATGGAATCTGATTTATTGACATCTTTAATAGAAAGGAACCCAACAAAATTTTTGGACACACCGATGAACCCCACTCACTCGGAGGCTGGTGGTCCGAACCAGTATCATAAATTTTTGTTCTTGTCTTTTAAAATTATTAAAATATTTTTGAAAAAATAAATGATTATGCAAATATATATATATATATCAATTCGAATCAATGAAACTATATAATATTTAAAAATAATTAAAGGTGGCATGGGGCAACCTTGAACCGGTCACCAAATCAAATCGGTCAAGTATTCAATTCAAATTGGTGGACTCATGCCATTTGTGAAAACGATGGTCTCAAACACGCAACACGGTCTTGCCGCCGTTCCATCTGCGCGCTGAAGGAGGACGTCTGTGGCTAGAAAATCCCACAGACACGGTGTGCACTTGTCTTATTTAATTGCTTGCCAATGAACATGACACGATGGATAATGGATTAAGTTGAACGGCTCACGTTGAAGTTTAGAGCTTCAGCAACATGCAGACGAATTATCGCCCTTCTTCTGGCCTTCTTAAAACGCGGACAATAATCTCACAATCGCTTGACATGTCTTACCATGTAAGAAAGAGAAGAAATATTAGCTATTGATGTTGGTGTATGAAACTTGATTCATACTGAACACTTATGTCTCATATGTAAGGGCATATATGTCTTTTGTATAAATGCAGGTTTTGCTCTAATCCTTATGTTGAGAGGAGGGCCGCCGCTTGTGAGTGTTGTTCTGTGTGTTCATATGAGAGAGAGAATACAAGAGATCTGTGCGACCGTGGACTTAAGAGATTATTGCTTCGAACCACGTCAATCATTGTCTTCTTTCTTGTTGCTTCTAACCTCCTCTTGAGAGTGTGAGCGGAGTGTTTTGTGTATTGTTTTTAACAATTGATGCAGTTCTCCGTTTTCTCCCTTCCCTCCATGTCCAGTTTGGTTTGCTCTTTGTATTTCAATTTGGAGCCGGATTGTTTGCCTTTCAGTCACAAATTAGAGACACGGTTTCTTCAGGCACCATGGAGACGTTGAAGCACGGCCACCACCACCTTTTTCATGGGGAGAAGAAGCATGAAAAGACTCCAGAGCAACAACTGAAGCATCACATGCACATGCAGCTTCTCGGCAAAGTCGGAACTGTTACTGCCGGTACCTATGCCCTGGTAATTAGCTTCATCGCTCCCAATTTCCAAGGATATGCATAGGTATTCACAGGTTTAGAATTAATTAACTGAAACCAAAGTAAAAGCGGCACTCTGTTACAGCTTCCCTGCTGATTGTTGTGTATGGCAATGCATGAATATTACATGCTGTTCATCTACAAATTGCTGAATTTCGATGTGAACTCTTTAGTAGCGTGAGAAGCACAAAGCGGAAAAGGACCCAGAGACTGCACATTCACGCAGAATAAAGAAGGAGATTGCAGCTGTGGCGGTGTTGGTGATGCATGAGCACCACGAAAAGAAGGCAGAGCAGCAAAGAAGAAGATTCAGGAAGAGAAGAAGAAAGGAAACGGCCATTGATTGCACCCATGTATTTGCCTAGTCAAATGTCCTGCTGGGTGTGAAGTGAGTTTTAGTGGTTCATGTATTTTAATAAACTGTTGATTCATATAGATGTACACAGTTATATGTATAAAGCCCTCATGAAAACCTTCAATTACAATTACCATTGTTGATAACGATGCAGTTTTAGACATTGGAGGTAGAAGTAACGGGGGTCTTTAAGCCCCTTTTTCAATGTTATCACCCGAAACATGGCTAGGGTCTTCCCTTAATTAAGATTAATTCTCTTGATTAAGATTAAGATGCACTGAAATGAATATGGGTTGTTTCCCGTTTCCTGTTCATGTTGGTGATCGAGATTTCTGACGTGGGTTTTACTATCTATTTCTGTTGGGGAGTCAAACGAATTGAATAATTTCGAATTCGTTTACCACGTAAAGGAATCTGAATCTAATTCTGGTTGACAGTAGCGGTGGTTTTGATGTCAAAATTTTTGTAAAAGAAAGGAAATATCATGTACATGGCTTCGGAGAGTGAGGCACCAATTAATAGTTTCCTATTTGAAAGTGCTATCTCTAAAGCCGACCTGCTGGATAGGAATACAATCAGATTTGATTTAGTAGTCAGTGGCGGCGCCGGTTTCTGAATGATCGATCATCTAGGACACTTCACTTGAGATCATTGGGATGCCGGTTTTCGATGATCCACGTTACATGAGCTTGTGAAGGGCTGCATCTTCATTGCAGAAACAAAAATTGATTTTCAAATCAGAGAGCTGTCTACCTACATTGTTGCAATGCTGGTTAAACAAACATAACATCAATGTAGATTTGCAACAAATAAAAAATTAAAAATTAAAAAAACTCTTTGATATTAAAAAAATTGAAAAAAATAAAAAAAAATCGAAAAGAAATGAAATGAGAAAAAAAAAAGCATCAAAACACGTTTTTAACGTTTTTTTTAAACGGTCAGTTAATTTATCACATTTTTTCTTTTTTCTTTTTTCAAGAAAACAAATTTTTTTATGATTATGGTATAAACTAAAGATTAATCATAGTGATACACGAGCATCAGTACAACGCATATCCATGAGACCCTTCAAACACTTAGGAAAAGTTCTTCAAATGCCCATCTTTGAGTGTATTGGTCCATACGACATCCTTTAAATATATATTATATTATATTTTTCAAAATCAATTTAGATTTAATTACTAATTTTTTAAACTGAAAAAATGGAGAAAACAAAAATAGGCCGGTGCAGGCCGTCGGCAGGTGTGGACCGGCCGGCCGGACGATACATTTCATTATCAGCCTCCTGCCGTTCCGAACTGACCATTCCAACCAAATCCCATTATAATTTTTTGTCTTTATAGAAGAGGTGGTTTTTCTTTTTTGAAAGGGAAGCAATTTCGTCATCTGAACAAGTTATGACCTGTTCCCTTAAACCAGAGATCCAAATCCAATTTCTTGTATGTTTGATGAAGCATTTGGAATGAAGAGAAAAACTTACTTCTTTAATTCGATGAGTCCAGTTGGCTGACGAGAGCTCCCTTGAATCCATGCAGTGCTGTAAAAAAATTGGTTACTGAATCGACTGCGGATTGGGAGAATCCGTATGATTAATTAGATACAGAATTAAGAAATTATTTATGTGTAGATTTAATGTCGTTGTATGTTGTATAGTTGCTGAATGGTTAACTTTTAAAAATTCTTCATTAAAGAATTACAAATCGTCATTAAAACTACCATAAACCATTTTTGCATCATAAATGGTGGGTAACTACGCATATATATATGTGAGAGATCAAGTTGTGAGAACATTGATGTACATGAACTAAAGGAAAATTAAGTGAGGATTAGTGAATTTTTGAAATTTTTATAAAGAAGTTAACTTTTTTTATAACCGTTATTTGGTCCCTTAATTTTGTTTTTTATTTTTGGATGCAGGGTGAATGTCACCATAGTGCGAAAGTTAGACACGGTCAGCGCCTGAACCTTCTGAATAAGGAAAGGATCTCAGGAGTCGGAAACTTCCTTTAAAGGCGAGTTGAATATTTGTTGTTTATCGACGAATTGTCATCTGTCCACAAAAGAAGGCCATGACAAGATAGATGTTGGATTAGGTTGAAGGGATGATGTTGGGATGAGGACGTTTCTTCCGTGCACGCGTATTCATGGCCTTCCTCGGACCTTCTTAAAACACAGAAAATAATCTCACGGCCGTTTGAGATGTCTTAGTATGCAAGGAACAGAGGAAAAATTAGTAGACAGATTTCTCTTATAAATATCCTACACAGAGAAACACCATTCACGTTCATCTCAAGCACTGCACAATCCTCCAAATTCTTTCTCCCTTCCTTCCGTGGCTTCGCTTCATAAGACCAGTTTTGATCTTGCCCTTTTGGGGGATTGTCTGCTTTTTGCCTCAGTCACGAATTAGAGAGTTTCTTTAGTCACCATGGAGACGGAGAAGCACCACGGCCACCACCATCTCTTTCATGGGGAGAAGAAACATGAAAAGACTCCAGAGCAACAACTGAAGCATCACAAGCACATGCAGATTCTTGGCAAAGTCGGGACTGTGACTGCCGGTGCCTATGCCTTGGTACGCTAGCTGATCACTCTCATTTTTTTCAGGGCTATATATAGACAGCAGGAATCTGTATATTCTCAAGTTTATAATCAACTAAATCAGACCAAAGTAACAGAGGCATATTACAACTGAATAGCTATTGATTATCGTGCATATATAGTAGTGAATATTACATCCTCTTCATCAACTAATTGCTCAATTATTACATTTGAACTCTTTTGTAGCATGAGAAGAACAAAGCGAAAAAGGACCCAGAGAATGCACATGCGCACAAAGTCAAGGAGGGGATTGCTGCTACCATTGCTGTTGGCAGCGCTGGGTTGGTGTTCCATGAGCACCATGAAAAGAAGGCAGCAAAGCAGATGATTAAGGAAGAGAAGAAGAAAGGAAACAGCCATTGATTGCACCCATATATTTGGGTAGTCGTTACTCATATCTTCTGTAGTGTGCGGTAGGAGCTTTGCTGTTCATGTACCTTAATAAACTGTTATATGGATGTACATACCTATGTATATTCTATTCCTAGCTGTGTCTTATTTTTGAGTTCCTTGGTTTTATATCCAGCCATTTTGAGTCTTTTCAATATGTTGCTTTGTTAAGGCAACAATACTTTTCTTTTCAAGGTGAAAACTAGCTAGGCAGCGAGCTTGGCCCTTGGAAACTTCGGTCACAAAGGTCAAAAACAGCTTCATATTACAAAATAATTGCAGTAATTGCAGCCTCCTAAGTATTTATGAATGTGATCAGCGTCATAAATGGAAATTAAATTACAACTGGTCACGAACTGTAAGTGCAGGACGGGCGTGCACGCATTTAAAGATCGGTGGTCAGCTCATTCGCCAACAAATATATATATGCATCGAGTTCTGTTGCTAAACTTGAACATAGGTTGAGATTAACGACGAGAACTTACGCGTACTCATAACATTGCCTTGACTGAGAAGTACTGAAATTGGAAAAACTATCGGATCCTTTTCCCCTTTCTATATGCGTTTGGTTATCTCGGCATTCAAGATCCAAGGTGTTCTTGGATCTTAAATGCCAAGATTTCAAATCCTTGATGTCCAGTATGGGTCTGAAATCCTTGTGAGTGAAGGTACTTGAATTTCATTATAAATTTACAACCGTGACCATTTTAAGATGCAAAGATCTCAAGCCAATCATCCTCGACTTGAAAACCATGGATTTGAAGAACATTATCTTCCGATGCAACCCTGATGGGAGAGTTGTTTTTCCACCTTTGTAAAAAGAATGAAAGAAGCATATTGGGGATCTTAGATTCGTGAATTTGAAATCCATAATTTGTTAGAATCATGAACCTAAGGTAACCCACATCCTTTTAGGGCATTCAAACTGGAGAAAAGACCAATGTTATTTTCTCTTGACAAGCCAGAAAGAGCTCTACACAAGCAGGGTTAGCCTACCTATGGGTTGCTTGGTTCTTTTCAAGCTTTGGTTGTTTGGACCTAGCTGGGTTCGTCTGCCATGGAAGATGAACCTGTTAGGGCAAGATGTAAACCAGGATAGGTCATAAAAGTGAAGTGGAATGGCAATGATAAAACTTGATACATGATTGTTGAATATAACTAATTTAGCATCAAATTAGTCAATAATCGACCAGTCGATCTTTCGGGCTATCATAAATATATATATATATATATATATATATATATATATATATATATATATATATATATATATATATATATATATATATATATATATATATATATATCCAGAACTGTGCTTCTTAATCCAGAGCGAGCTATGTTAACGCCAAGTTTATGTTTCTGAAATGGTAGCGCTTTTTTGGGCTACATATAGAAAAATAAAAAAGTTAAATGGAAGGAGAAAAGCCATAACAAAGCCAAGATCGTACTTCACATATAAATGGAAGAAAAGCCACACTCATATATTACATACAATGAAGAAATTGCATACTGTTCATGAATTAACAACACTTCAACTTGTTCCCTAAGAACCTGAGAATAAAACAGATTCAGAGGTTGAAGCCGACAAAAGCATTGCATTCAACGTTGAGTTCAAAAAGGACTTGTTAGACACAGAATCATGAACAAATACATGAACTCTTAATATGCATATTTGCTGCTGCTGCTACTGCTACCACTTCAATACACACAATCGGTTAGCGGGCTGCTCTTGGCAAAAGATCGAAGCACGCCACAGCCAATTCCTCATGGAAAGGGAAGATCAAAACTTAAAAGTTGAGAAATCAGAACTGGAGGGAGCTGGTGAAGGTCTGCCCAAATTGCCAATCACTAGGTACAATGTCTGAGAAGACGAGGGTGGTGCCATCACTAATGGTGACTCTGAAGGAGAGTGACTGTCCATTGAGGTAGGAATTGCTCTGCCAATTTGCACCCCAGTTCCTTGACATGGGTTGCCAGTTCCCGTTTGAGCCCTTGATGGACACTGCCGAGATCGAGCCCGCGCCACCGACATTACTGATCAAGACAAGCTCGAAATAGGAGCGGCCATTGACGGTGAATCGAACGCCTCCTGTTTTCACACAAGGAACCCTGAATCCAGTGCAGAGAACAAGTCAGTTCAGTACAAAGTATTACTGATAGTTTTGTGCATAACTAGCACGACTCTTACTCTGGTTGATTATAACATGATTTAGTATACCAAAACAAATTAATGATCCAACATGTCCCTTGTTCTAGTATAAAATGTCTAATTAATTGTGGTTTTGCTCTGTTTTTTCATATCTCAACCTTAACACTCAACCTGTTAGTTTGTTTCACAAGGAAACTGCAATAAGGTCGACAGAGTTAGTCGCCTGCCAAAGACCCTCACCCCATTGTGTAATGAGATGATGCCAATAAAACTCTGAGTGGCTGTCCCTCCTATTCTATTTTTCTGATAATGAATGCTTCAACAAGGAGAAATATATATATATATATAATCAAAAGTCAGGATTGCCAAGATTGAAATAAGTTGAGATCTGATTCACTGTGGATTTCGTTTGTAACTTGTTAAATTTGATGTTATAGGGAATGAGATAGCCTTTGCATATATATATATATATATATATATATATATATATATATATATATATATATATATATGCCTGTGTGTGTCCGAACCTAGATCATGTTGTTTCTCCTGGCCAGGCCAACAGAGCATCATTGACCTAAGGGATTGGACAATGTATTCAAGTTGAAGGAAAGTGAAAATTAAATGTCTGATCACTGATGTATCAAAAGTGAAAAGAAAAAAAAAAGAGTTCCCATTCTGGCCAAATCGTGTGAAGCACCAGCGGCATGTAAAAGGCCATTGCTACCTGCAAATCGGACAATTCATGGCTACCCATTAATGGGAAGTAAGCTCCTGTAATTGTTCGATCATCAATACTTGGTCCCATCTATCGGTCAAGGTTAACAGTTCTTCCCTTATCTAGCTGCTACTTAGTTAGTACCGTTTAAATAAATGTGCTCAGATGGTATTTATAAATCTCTCCCCTTTCCTCAGTCAATCAAAACCGGTGCAGGAATTTATACCTCTGGAAAAGAACAGGGACAATGCCTCCTCTGTAAATGGCGATCTGCTCCCAAGCAGGCTGGGCCATGTCGAAATGCTGGAGGGGAGGGTTGCACCACCCTCCGTTGTCGTTTGGAAGCGCATAATTCGGAGGGCAGAAGTTGGTGGCCGTGATGGTCACAGACTTCCCCGGCAGGCACCACCTTGGATCCATCTCTACGTCGCACTTTATCGTAAAGCATTGCCCGCAGGACGCTCCATCGTTAAACAATGCCGTGCTCAGTGCTGCTGTCGTCGTTCCATAGCCAGTCGAGTACAGGTTTCCATATCCACAAGCACCACCTGAAACCAGATGCAGAAATCTCAATCTCATCAAACCTTTTTCTACTATGACGTTATATTTATAGACGCACACACACAAACATGCACGCTGAGGGTTTGAATTTTACAAAGTTGGTTGTGGATATCACCTTGAAACAGTAGCAGAAAAAGATGCAGAAACAGGGCGTTTGGATTTTGTGAAACTTGGTCATGATAGAAATTCAATCTTTTGAAGTAAAATCAAGATTATGAAGGATAAGAAAGAAATCAACTAAAACTTAAGGAAAAGGAGATAATTAATTTTATAGTCATTCAAATATAGAGTACCGCCTTATTAAGAAAGCTCATCTGCCTATACATGTAGAGGATCTAAAAATAATTTACTCACCCGTTCCAATAAGGATATAAGATAGTATGTATCTGATCAAGATATCAACCAAAATAAATTAAACTTTGCAAAATTGAAAGATAACCTTAAATCTAAATGCTTATTAAAAATATTAAAGGAATCGTTTGTAGGCTCAAATAGACTTAGCGGATCGGGTGTTTATGTAATTTCCTCCTGCATTATGATCCTGTGGGTCTCTTATGTCACATAATCGTCGCAAAAAGAGGATGCAAATAATCAGATTAAGTTATTTACCCGTTACTAAAACGAACAACAAGAGGCTCTACGATAAGTATGATATGAATATTACAGTCAACATATAGTCATAGACAAAATGTCTAGTTTAGAATGCACCCTGTTCTTAGGCCATGACAAGACGATCGATGATATGGATCGAACAATTAATTCATTAATTTTGTAATATTATTAATACCTAAAATGATATTTTTATTCATGAAAATACCAATAACATAAGAAAACACATCGTATCAGGTCTTGTCTCTATGTTGTGACTTTGGATATACATTAGGTGTTCAAAGAACCAAAGTACTTGGGCAATGAAAGTCGTTTGAACTATAGAGACGAGGGTGGTCAGGGCAAAAAATGCAACTAGTCTAACGTACGTTGAGATCAAGCCAGCTTAACCTTCAATGGAAATAAACTTTAGATTCACTATTACAGATCTTGACTACCAATAAGAGAACAAAGAAACACACGAACAAGGGAGCAGACTACATCTGAAAACAGAAGAACGTCGAAATCTCATAAAGAGAAAAAGAAGAAGAAAACATACCCATTGTTCCTGAAGCGTCACTTCCACCATAAAAGGTAGCATGTGCCCTGTTCCAATCCTGGTCAGAGGAAGAAGAAGAAGAGGCTGTACCAGCAGCCATGGCTGTAGAAAGCAGTACAACATAAGGAAGAAGAAGAAGAGGAGGAGGAGGAGAAGACCATTGAGAAGCCATGGGTGTAATAAAAGCAGCGAAGCAGTAACAGCAGCAGCAGAAGCAGCAGAGAATGGGACACAGGCTGCACTCGATTGGGTCGTCTTAAATAGACCCAAAGAGGCAGAGGCCGTGGTGGGGCTGAGTGCATGTGATCCGGTGCACGGACCTTGAGGTGCATATTTATTATAGTCATTTATGTGCACAGCTAATTATCTGCAGGGTCTCCCAATAATTTCTTGGGGAGCCCCTAGGCAAAAGAGATGGGAGAGGAGAGAGAAGAAAGGGGAAAGAGAAATAGCAGAAGCCCTTCAATTATTTGCACGTTCTCTTCCCTGTTTTTGCGCTTCAAAGACCAGGGCAGAGATCGACAAAACACGACGCAGGAAACCAAAGATCTTGCAGAGACCAGAAGACAGCAAAAATATTTGAAAACCAAGAGAAGCAGATACAAAGGGCGGAGGAGGGAAGGAAGGGGCCCCTAAAACCATAGCCCTCCCTTGCCCCTCTTTTGTTTGTTTGCATCAAGTAATTCCTGAATCCAATGTGTGAACAGTTCCAGAACTCTGTCCCCGTATATCGAGATTTGGAATGGATCTAGAACCATTAGACAACGTACTTCAGTGTATAATTTAGGCAAATATGTTGAAACAATCCAACTCAGTCTTAAATTAAGATCGGGGCTTTTGATTCAACACATATCAACTGAACGATATAAAAAAGATTAAAAACCAGAACAACCAACTACTTAACAAATTCATGATATAAAGTCTATTTTTCATTGGCTGGACCTGAATGAAGGTCTTAGTGATTCAGAAATATGCGATTGCTAACCTGAATTCAAATTAAGTCAAATAAAAAAAAATTATAGATTAAATCCATTCCGGCTAACTTCTAGTTAAGTTTTAGCCGACCCGTGTACATTCTTAAGCATGAAACGCGTCATTGACCATATACACGCGCCATGAGCACTCACATGTGATTTACATATTTTAATATGACTGATAATTGTTTTTAAGTTTTGAATGAAAGTTCTAAACTAATATTTTATCAGTAAACTATTTGAAGCGAGTGGTGCCTTATCTTCCGAAGTACTAATTATAAATTTTTAAAATTTTAAAATATACTAATTTTCCTGAAACATCAATGTTAAAATAAGAAGTTTCTGTGAATCTGTGTGATCACTTGTTCACAATCCTTCATCAGTTCATTTTATTTTTTTTTTAAATACGAGGTGGTATCTATAAACATGTAACTAGTTTTTTGTCATATGGCACTTGTTAGTCGATGTCATATTATGGTATTATCAATATCTATCATCCTCCCATGCTACGTTGGCCGGCATAAAATTCAGAAGCTAGTAGCCAGAAATTTGGGGCCGAGGGGCGCTAGCATATCAGAAAATTTAAATTTGAGGGCACCAATGTGCGATAAACTAAATGATGTGAATTGTGAAGGAACTACTACGTAAATCATGCAAATTATGTGGGTCTGAGGGATATGCCTTGATTTCGGGCCATGAAGCCCACGCCCAGTTCTGGATCCTGTCATCCGGTACCGTCCTACCCTTATATTCCACTTTGCATGATTCAGGGTTGAAGGTGTACTTTGAGATGTAAATGGATCGGATCATACGTCCCATCCCGATCATTTATTTGAATCTGAACTCAGGTTTGAAACCGGACTTGAAACCAAAACAAAACCCTTTTCAGTTCTTATTTGGTAGTTATAGACCCAAACATAAATTGAATTCTCATCTTAAGATACTCGATCCAGATCTGGTCGCCTCTGGCCATCACAGACGTACATTATGTTTGTATTCTCAAAATTAGACCTCACAATTCTGCTCTTTTCTGAAACCGGGCTCACCTTGTTGTCCACTCAGAAAAGGGCCTGCGTTTCCGACAACACCATAATCTCGGTCAAGATCACTTAAGTTCTGGAAAACTACAGCCATAAACCTTTTCCTCATGCTTCCTTCATAGAAAAATGGAAAATGCATTTTTAATAAGGGGAATATTAGAAAGCAAAACAAATATTGAAGATCAGCATTTTAATATCTAATTAATTCCAATATAGAAGATCAAGTTCTCTCTCTCTCTCTCTCTCTCTATATATATATATATATATATATATATATATATATATATATATATATATATATATGAAAAATGGTTGGTGGGTGGTATAGAGGAATAAATTTTGTTGATTAATGGCACATGCAAGAATTTGTTGCATGAAAAGTATGGTTGAGGTGGAACTTCAGATGGTTGGGCACCCAATCATGCATCTCCCTCAAAATCAATGTCCTCGTCACCGAGTGCCGGACGACGTCCACCGGATGCACTTCCTCTCAATAAACAATTGACAGATCACACTCCTTGAGATGAATTTCCCGATGTTCCAACGTCAAAGCCCACCAGCGAACATTCACATTCAGGGCACCCTTCTTCCTGTTTTCAATCTGTTTCACAACTCAGAACAGTGGCTTCTGTTCTTCGGATTTGGTGCTTCTTCAGATCTTTAATGCATTATTTAAGGATCACCGGCTTGGGTTCTATTCGAACAACTAATATTTAAGAAGAAATTGACAGTGCAAGGAATATAATTTGTCGATTGCTTACTTTAGTGCAGTTCTCCAATTTTTTTTTGCGTGATTCGATTCCTTATTGTTTTGTTTTCTTCATTCTATGAGCTGTAACCTGCAACCAGACAAATGGCAACCGATTGCAACACCTTTTCGGCTGTATCTCCGTTTGGAATTTCTCTTCTCATATATATATATATATATATATATATAGAGAGAGAGAGAGAGAGAGACAGAGAGAGAGAGAGAGAGAGAGAATGGAATAGTTCTGTCAATCAGATGCAGCTTGGGTTACCACATTAGCACTTGAAAGTTTTAGAGGCGTTTGATTACTTCAAATCTTAGATCGAATGTGATTTAAAGTTAAATCCTTCACTCGAGTAACTTGATGTTAAATCCAATTCATATGTATACTTTGATTGATCTTATAGTATTTAGTGAACTGTTTCTTCCAGCTGATTATGACTTGCTAAATTTTAATGGTTACTTGTGATTGTTATGTGAACTTTTTATGTAATTGTTAACAATTGAAAATGATAACTTGATATGCAGTGTTTGCTTGGAGTTGAGACACAAGAAAGCAGCTCTATTCAGTGGTTAAAGAGTCGTTGTCAACAGAATTTATTCCACGACAAACGGCTTAGATTAGCAGCTCTAAAGTGCAGAAACAAAGTCAATCAACATCCTACCACTAAACAATAATGACTCACCGAATATGGGTACGATATAAAGAAAAAGTACAATTAATTCGTTCTTGGATTACTAGCGAGTTGGGATGATTGAAGATTCCAAATCCTGAAAATATAAAACCAGATCAAAAAATTGAAGTGTGGTGTTTGATGGTTTGGAATTTTGATTCAAGAATGAAATTCCAGAATCGTAGTTCCTCCTCGAACTGGAATGTAATCAAGAAATTCCAGGTTTCGGTTTCCTAATTCCGAAAACAAATCACCTTGTTTGTTTAATTTATTAAAAAAAATAAGCATTTTGATTCTAAAATTCCATGATTCGGGATATATCAAATGCACCCTTAGGCTAATCGTGTCCTCGTTTTTGCCCCGTTAACTGATTTTTCATTTAAGCTCTTGAGATGAACATTTACCTTTCCTCAGAGTCGTCAAAATTGATTTCCTAAGAAATTCACAGGTTCTTCATTCAATGTGTATCAAATCCTCAGAAGACACAGATGATGATGGAAAAGAACACCAAACTTACTTCATTTCAAATTTTCTGAAGTTTTCCACGGGCAATTGATGCATCTCTGTTTTACCTCACTAGCTGTGTCATTGCCCCGAGCACAAAGATTCCGGAGTTATTGATGTAAGAAGAGCACAAATCCTCACTCAATCTCTCCGTCAACAGCTATTGATGTGGTGTTTGAGTATTCGTACCCTCGACTTGTTTGTTTTAGTTTCATTTAGCTTATCATGGCAACCAGGGGCGGAAGGGGGGGGGGGCGCCTAGGCCATGGCCCCATCCTGACCAATGAAAAAAAAAACTTTTATATTGAAAAAAATATTATTTTTTAATCACTCTATGTATTTTTAGGATTTAAATTCAGTTTGGCCCTACTCGGATCCAAAGGTTGGACTGTCCTGCCTCCGCCACTGATGGCAACATCAAAGAATGCAAAAAGATATGATGCTTGCAATCTGATCAGATAAACATCTTCCCTTCCAAGTAGTGAAGTCCAATATATCAACAGTAGCAGATGATTCTTCAGAGTGAATTAACTATATATTTAGTTAACTACATAAACAAAATTTCAAACCCAAAAAGTGTACCCACTAATAGTTTCAAACTATAGGCACACTCAACGGTAGGGTTTTTTTATACCAAAGCCGGTAGCTATCACATGGGATGTAAGGCTGAGGAATCCAATATAACTACACTTAGTAATGAGGCTTTTATACTTGCCAGTTGCTGCTAGAAAATTTTCCAACCAAATTCAAACTTAGTTATAAGGCTTTTATTAATGTATGTACTGGTGCAAAGGGTTTGGTTTTGGGTAGGAAACTTATTTCTTTCCTGTTCATCTGAATCCGGTTCGAGTTTAATTTCGCATTTATAAGTTTGCTTTCCATAATGCAAGTGGTTGTAAAGATGGTTTCAAAACAGCAACACCTTGCATTGAAGGCAAGCCTCACAACTGAGCCGAGCTAGTCGTGGCTAGAGTTGGGCCTTGTTCAAACCATGTGAAGATAGCCAGATCCGAGCCGAGCAAGTTGAGCCGCCGTCATCCGAAAATGCGAGTTAATTAGACCGAGATTTGCTTATCGAAGCCTAATTCCAGACTCGCAGCTGGCCGCTCCGGTACACAACTTAAGTATAATGATCAGAATACCTCTGGTTAGCAAAAGGGTGAGTGCTCCTTACCAGGATATATGATGTGTGCATATATGATGTTCGCACTACTGTGGTGCATGCAACTCACTTTCGGTGTGCGATCTCTATAATTCAAGTTTGCATCCGCACACCATGCACTGTGCATGGGAATCGAACAAATGACACGTCATTTCGGTACCACCAGCCGGGCATCTTGGAGTTATACAAGCATTTAAAATATTTTGCCCCAAGGAAGAGGAGTCAGGAAAGACTATTAAAATGACTATGCGGTTTGGAAAGAATTCGATCAATTCCCCATCAAAGTTTCATGGATGAACTTAAATGGTGGTTCTCCACTAGTTTTAAAAAGAGGTTGGCTCATGAAGTGTTGGAAGGTGTGTTTCACACGGCAATCCCAAATCACCCCGTCTCCCCTCTTTTCTCTAAGAATGTGCTTTCTTCTCCGCCGCTGAGAAGGTGAAAGGGGCACGTATCTTTGAAGGCACTCTCCAACTACAGGCCCCGCAACAAGGCACTCTCAGTCTCCGACTCACCTGTGAGTTTAAATGTCTTCCTCCTTCCTTCTCTTTCACTTAACGTCCACTTTCTCTTTGGTCCAAATCAGCCATTGAGCAATATTCGATTGTATTATGTTACAAAATTTCACCTTTTTTAACACCATGATATATAACACCATGATATAGCACCTCCTCTTATTATAAATACCTATTACATCTAGATTTCGTTTCATTTTTGTCTCCAAAAAAGTTTGAGTTCAAATATCCAACAAGCTTCATTGCATGAAACTAGCTACTATTAGTTACTTTGTCCCTCTTAGCGTAACAACACAATAGTTTACTATATTTCCTGTTAGCATACAATACAATAGTTTACTATAACTAACGTGGTACAACTTGATTGTACAGTTGATATACTTCACGATACAAAAATTGATACAACTGGCAATGCTAATTGATTCAGAGTGGTAGACATTCATTTTATATTTTTATGTATTTTTTATTATTTATTTTGCTTTTAGTTTGTAATATGTTATTACTTCTTAAAATAATTTAAATTTGTCGCATGGTGTAAATATTTGTTACATTATGTGTCGTGTGGTATACTAGTTATTTACTTATTCTCTTATTTGATATTTTCATACGAAGCAATACTTGTTATTTAGTTCTCTTAGTTGATATTATCATCTGAATCTTAGTTGTTATGACATTGTATTTACTTGGATTTACAAATCATTGTGGTTTGCATATGTTATGTATTGTTCTTTATTGATATGCTTATTATTGTAGTCAATTTTTTATTCAGTTTCGTTATTATTTTTTCAAATATTATAAAATTCACAAATTTGTCTGTGACGCTTACGCTTCGATTAACGTTTCGCCATGCTTTCTCGCCTTTTACAACATTGGCAAGGATTATTAAACCTTACGTTTTAAAATCCGTCATTCTAAAATCAGACCCACCTTTTGAAAATGACCCGATATTTTATGGAAATCAGACCCACCTTTGAAAATGTCGATTTTTTCTTCCCGATATTTTACGGGGAGAGATTTTTTTCAAAGCATCCGTCGGTGCTCTGGCGCTGATCAAGGACTAAATAATACATTTTGCTTTCTCTCGGCCTCTAATTTATTGACTGATTAGCGACGATTTGAAAAGGAAATCTAGATCTGGACCTTGATTAGATCCAAAATTAAGACTGAGGACTTAAAAGGCATCTACAACCCAACAATATCAATGGGTAGGTCATGCTCGATGGAAGCAAAAGTTGGTATCTTTTGGCTTCACTTCTGCAAAAAAGCAAGCATTCTTTTGCTTTTCTTTTCACCTTTTCCTGATTTACCAAACTTTACAGATTTCAAATGAACATGTCATTGTGCTTATCTTCGAGTGATCATTACGATTCTCTTTGAATGTTTAGTTTTTCTTCACAGGCTACGCAGACTTGCTCATGTGAAAAGGCTTATCCTTGAAAAAAGGGTGTCTCCAAAAGAAGATGCAATGATGCCAAGCATAAGGATCTCCTCATTTTTCTTAATATTTGTATTAGTGCTCCGAATGCGTCAAGGGCTATGTTAATTGGTTGGTTGTATTGATAATACAATGCATTCATGTGACATGTCACGCCTTTCATCTATAGTGCATATGGTAGCCTCAAATTCGACATGTCACGATAATGTTGCCGACGATTTCTCAGCTTCTGCTGATCTCTTACGATTAAGCACAAGACAATTGCCGCAAAATTGAAAGGTCCTCGGATTCTTTCTTGAATAGCCTTGTTCAATACAGCTCCCTGACTGGTACATGACAATTATGTTTTTGATTCCGCGTAAAAAATTCAAAGGATGAATGCCTGTAAATATAGCTGGATCCTTTTGTACACGCTTTCTCTCAAATGTAGCCACAAATTCTTGGGTCAGAAGTGAAAGTAAGATCCAGAGAAAGGAAATTATATATATATATATATATATATATATATATATATATATATATATATCTTTTACCAAACCAAACGCGTTTGGTTCAGCTGGTTTTGGACGTCTATGCAGACAGACCACCTTTGTCCTTTAAAAAATCAATGTTTGGCCGAATGTCGGGTAGGAATGGGAGGCGACACCTCCCCCATCAGTTTGAAGAGGAAGGCCACTCACCTACCCCCTTGCTGCCAGTAGCCTCCCGCCACCTTGTGGTGGCTAGTAGACCTGCGTCGATCAAGGGCGGAGCCAGGTTTTTTTTCTGGGCCCCCGCCTCCCTCCACTCATGCCGCTGAGGGCAAGAAGGCAGCAGGCCACCAGCAGGGAGGGGAAGGCAACCGCCCTCCTTTTTTTTATTTACACATGAAAAAAAAGAGGCAGGGAGGCCATCGCCTCCCCCAGGCGGCATCACCGGCCCGGAGCAGGCGACTCTCTTCTTTTCTTTCCATGAACATGAAAAAAAATGATGAGGCAAGCAATAGGCTCAATCATCTCAAACTGCGTGAGGAGCCAACGGTTGAAAATAGCCGACCGATTTGGTCGGTAATAAAGGATGTTTTCAGTATATATATATATATATATATATATATATATATATATATATATATATATATATATATATATATATATATATATATATATATATGTGTGTGTGTGTGTGTGTGTGTGTGAACGATGACTTTGGTTATCTAGAGACACCCAACCATTTACCCAAAACCTGATATATAAACCAGATAATGGATTGAAAGAAGAACAAGTATAAATTAATATTAGATGATGAAAATGTTTGTCTTCCTTTTTTTTTCTTACTTTTCTCATCATCTATCATGTTAGATCGGGTGGTAAACTAAAATCAAGTGTACTAAGAATGGGAAACACGATACACAAGTTCTTGATATATATAAAATAACAAGTATTTGAATGTGAAAGAAGCACTTGGGACATCAATTCAATTTGACTCACCGTAAAGGTTGGCAGGCTTGACAGTGTGGTGCATTTAGTGTATAATTTCATCGGTTAGTCATAGACATAATTAAATGTGTTATTCTCAGAGTTCGCTTGGAACTTGTTGGTAGCCAGGTGAATCAATTCATCCTTTTCCGATTGTGATTGATATGATGAATTCGTTCCTCATAATTCCCCTCTACAAGTTATAACATAGCGACAAATTGAAATCGAGGCATAATTTGAAATGATCAAGTAGAAAAAAAGATAAAGAAGGAAGTTTGTCAATATCTATAGGAACAAATATGTATGTGCCCTATGAGATGAGAACGAGTATGGAAAAAGCCCAAAAGCCTTTAATAATTGCTCAGGATTGAGACTTGGTGGAACATCAGAAAATGAAGGCAAAGACAAAGCCGATTAGTTTGGTAATGGGGCAATAAACGCATACCCCACCTCATCCTTCCTCACCTTTCAAAAAAGAAGGCAGATTTTGCTATGAAGAGACTAATGTGTTCCTTGAATAAAGTTTTCATTCTTTGTTCGTTTCAAGAGCTGGTGATAGAGCACTAGCGAGCTACGCATCTTATTTATCTATAAACCTACAAGCCTAGCCCCTCTCTAGCTCAACTTGTATATAATTAAACCGGATCTGGATCTGGACATGGATATGGATCTGGATCTTCTTAATAGACATCCAAACCGGATCGAAATCTTTGTATACAGTTATAATTGCATCTTGTGTGTCACATGACTTTTCTGGATCGCGCCCCAATAAAAGCCCCGAGGAATCGCCCAATCCAACATCACTTTTGGGTTTCAAACCCAGAGTTGGGCCCGGACCCGTAACCATGCTTCCTTCCGCTGAGACTCAACGTCAACAAACGACGCCAGCGAGGCAGCAGATACGTCACGGGAAAAGGCGCCTCGAACCGGGAGGCCGCGGCATGACGTCACGGTCGGTTCCCGAGACGAGTTCTCTTTCGGGTAGTAGAAAAGGGCCACGTGGGCCGATCGACGGTGCGGACTTCACGCAGTTTCTTCTGCCACCGACTCGTTGCCCCGTCTCGGAGAAGGATGGGACTCATCCGATTCGAGGACACAGCACAAAGCGAGACGTAAAGTGTCCCCACAAGGGTACCGTAGCGTCTCTAAATTACTAAAATAGCCCTAGGAGCCCATCCCCTTTTAAGGCTCCCTTGGACCAGAGGCTGGGCGCTCTTTAATGGGCGTAGGTGAGGAATCAGGAGCCCGTATCACCTGACCCCACATCAATCCTGCCCATCACCATTTTAAAACGCACTAAAAATAAAAATAAAGATGAAAATGGCCCTAATATATTGATTCAAACTCGTAGAAATTTATGCAAATCAGAAAGGGAGAAGGTACGACCACGCCTTTCCTGTGTCTCTTTTTTTTTCTGAAGAAAAGAGAGAAGACGATCCCTTTAATTTCGGGAAAGATGTGAAAGATGGAAGGAAGTTGGAGAAGGAAATTTCCGCTGCCCTTCCCCACACCCATTTATTTATCGCTCTCTTTTCAGACTTTTACTATTCGTGTTAGCTTTCTTTCCTCCTCCACATTTCTGACTCGCCCTCCCTCAGACTTCGAGAAATAACACGCCCCAAAAAGGAAAAAAAGGTTTAAATCAATGAATAAGGAAAGGAAATTCCTTCAACCACTTTTTTTTTTTTTGTTTACTCTTTCGTAAATCTCAAGAAGGAAAAGACGAGAGGTAATTATAACGAATCAAAAAATACATACCAACAAAAAAAATTAATAATTTTCATTAAATTCCTTTTCATTTTTCCTTTCTTTTTTTCTTCGATTTTTTGATGGCTACATGAAAAAGACCTCGAGGCTCGCCCTCTTCGCCGAACCGCAGACGGGGCACGTGCGAACGGCCGAGCCACACGGTCCGCACGCGCAGAGGTGCCGGCACGGCAGCATCACCACACGTGCCGGCCTCTCGCCGCACCCCCTGCATGACGCCCCCGACGTCGCCGGAAGGCGGTTGCGCCCCTCCGCCTCTTCCTCCTCCTCCTCCCGTTTCTCCTTCTCCGCCGCGCAGCACGACTCGGCGTCCTCGTCGTCGCCCGCGGCGGGCGAGGGGGAGCAGCTGCGCAGGCGCTCGAGCGCGTTGGCGAGGGAGGCCGCGGCTGCCTCGCGCTCGCGGGCGAGCCTCTGCCAGGCGACGCGCTCGGTCTCCGCCCGCCGGAGCAGCTCCTGTAGCTCCGCCCCGCGCCGCATCTCCCCCTCCATTCTCGCCTCCCTCTCGCCCATGAGCGCCGACACGCCCGTCTCCACCCGCCGCAGCACCGCCTGCAGTTGCTCCCGCCGCTGCGCCTCCAACTCCTCCCTCAACCTCTCCCCCTAAACACACAGCACACACAAACATCTTGGTCGTCGAATAACAAGGACGAGGAACGAAGACAAATGCTACAGAGCACTGGGACCAAGAAAGAGACTAGCTATAGAAGTTCCACCTGTAGGACGATAAACTCATCAATCTCCTGCTTCTGTTTCTCGAAGAAGGCAGCGAGGATTTGGTTGCATGTGATGGGCAGAGGACCGATGCTTCTGTTGCTCTGATACTCCTGCTGCTGCTGCTGCTGCTGCTGTAAGAAGCAGAAGCCACCGGCGCCGATCGGTTCCTGGTATTCACCCGGCTCGCTCGAGAATCCCGGAAAGCACGAATCCGGATATTGGGCATAGACCGCCATGCTCGGTCCCTTCTACCCTCTTCCAGCTCCTCTTTCTTCCTCTACCCGGAACGAAATCGCCGCAGCAAGACGAAGAGTATGAAGACGACGAAGCAGAGAAGGAAAGAAAGAGAGGTAAAACTTAAAAAAGGAGTGGGGAGAGTGGGGGTCGGAGGGGAGGAAGAACGTGAAAAAGGTGGGAAATCACCAACCTTTGGCTCCCCTTTTATACGACTTTCGCGTCAGGCAGGTTATCAAAACAGGAAGCACCCTCGCTTGCCCACTAATTTGCTTCCATACCACGCGGCCTGACCACACGATGGCCCACCCGGTGTTTCACTTTGCCCACCTAAAACTCCGTAGCATCTCAGCTTTATTTCTTCGCCGCAAATAATATCAATACAGGACAGCAACAGTGTTCTAAATTGCTAAGAAACTTTCATCACCATTTATATATATCTATGTTTGATTTTGATTATGGAGGCATTTGAAGGAAAGAGATTTAGAACTTCAATTTGGAACTAAGTAAAAAGCATGAAGTTTCTTTTTCTTCTTCTTCTTTTTCATAGCGTTATCTCTTGCTGCTGCATGGATAAGGGTCTAAGGTGGAGTTATTCGAGGAGAAGCTAGAGGACAAACAAATAGACGACCAAGAAATTGGATCTTTTCGAAACGCGCCTTAACTCTTCTTAACATCGGCGCATCGCATCCTCCCAAAGGCCCTAAAAAAAACTTTAAAAGGAAGAAAAAGGGAACATCCTTGATCCTTTTTGCTGTTGCTTGAAAAACAAAGATACGAAAATCAGATGTTATTAAGACATGAATCTGGAATGGGTTCCGGATTTCTTCCTGTTTGTGTTAAAATTGGATAAATTTCCTTTTGGATCGAAGGAATCAGATACCGAGTCTGATATCCATTTGGTTCTGTGGGGGTTCCCATAAAAGTATCTTAGACGATGAAGGGCAGCCGTGAAAAAGCCAACTAAGATGCCAATTCAAAGTTTCATCTGAACAAGAAAAGATGATGAAAAGAGAAAGAAAAGCGGATGAATAAGCAATGCTGTTCTCCATCACCGTCCAAATCTCAAAGTAGCAATGAATATGGCAAATGCAGGATGCATGCACATTTTGTGACTCACCTATTCTTCGTAGTCATAAAAAAGAAAGAAAGAAAGAAACACCACAATTTTTTAACGCTAACTTTTTTTTTTTCTTTAGTTCAACCCTTCTTTCCCTCCCTTTTCTTGGAATTGTTTTGTCATTGTTGCGGGAATTTACCTTAAAAATTGAGGAAGATTCACCAGATGGTAACAAGTTGTTCTAAATTGTTACTATTGTCAAATGCGTTTTTAGTGTTCAAGTTTCCACCCAAATCTAGTGTAAAAAGCAATGCACCAACAATTTGTTTGGAGATGGGTCAAGGGTTGGTAGGCGACCAGTCTACATTTTAATATCCCATAATATTAGTTTTCGATGCTGTAAAAAAAGAGAAAACACTAACATGCAAGGTAAAATATAGTAGAAGCATCGCTCTAACGCACCGAAAGCAAACTTGTCAGAGGACACTGACATGCGAGATAGTCGGAACATTGAGGCTTCAGCAAAGGATGAAAGACTCCTTCTACTCATTCACCTCCTGAAACTTGTTGCACACCATCTCATGTGACACATCAACGTAGAGACCATGTGATGAGAATAAAAGAAAATGACCTGATCTTTCATATTCAAAACTAAAAAGCATATAGTTTTCTTCTTTTTTTTTTTTACAGTATTGAAGTGAATGACAATCTGCGATTCACCGAGTACTTGGTGTTTGGTGGTATTATTACATTACATCAACCGTGTTCGGATCGGTCCAATAATTATAAAAATGTTTCAGATGTGTCAGTTTGTTGGGTTTTCGAGACCCTTAAAAGGCAAAATCTCCGGAGCATAAATAGTAAACAGCACATGAAAGCGGGCAGGAAGTTTGTAGTATTCACAGAAGCCACTTAATTTTTCTTTTTCCTCTCTCTCTTTTGGGGCCGTACGCAACTCAAATTAGACCGTGCCTAGGGCAGCACCCGTCCCGTACCGAGGGACCGATAAATTTTCGAGACTTGTGGAAGTGGAGAAAGTTCATTATTTTATATGCAGCAATTATGTAACAAGGTGGGGAAGATTTCCACTTGCTTACTCCAATAAAAGATTTGATGATAATGACAAAGATAGGAGAGATGTTCATTGAGTTTATCAAGATGGGAGGTAGAAGATGAGAAACTGTGGCAGCTTCCTGTTTTGATCAAGTAATTCACTGCTTGTCAAAGGTGCATAGTCCTCGTGATGCCTGCGAGATGGGTTTTATATTGGTAGTGCTTGGATCTTTCTATACACATGAGAAACATCTGACTCATGATCGAATTCTAAACAGACAAAAGAAGGATAAGAACTCAAAGTTATGTTGGAATCATTTGCTTAATCGGCCCGCATCTTTTCTCGTAAACATTGTTTTGAACATCAGTGTAAAGATTATGATACATATTGATCTTGTCGTAAATCAGCTTGAGTTACTGGATAAGATAGAGGTGCCCGGTGTTTTTCAAATACTTCACCGAATTATTTTCCTACCTTTTTAAGTTATTGGTTGTCAATTTTTTTATTCAACATTAATGCAAGAACATGCTTTGTTGATTCATATCTGATTCATTGAATCGACAGACTGCCCAGTCTACTATATAACCTGAATGATTCGATGCAACTCTTTATGTTCACATGTTTTTTTTGGTGCATCAAGAAAAAATGCGATAACTACATTAATGTTTGATATTCTTGCATCTGAGATCGAGGTTGCTACGAGTCCATGGGGATCTTAAAAGTCTTTCCAAACTCATGAGTCAAGTCATCGTTAGTACACAGCGTAACTACTGCGATTGATTAAGATGACCATCGCAATTTCAGGCTCTTGATTGTAAAGAAAATGATTTCTCTTGTTGGAGAGAAAACAAAAAAAACCATGCTCGAAGGCCTTAAAAGATGCGGAAAGCCTGGAAATTTTTGGAAAACTCAGGGTTTTGGTGAGACACCTGGGCTTAAAGGCTATTGGAAAATGCCAAAACAATTAGAAGACTTAGAGGGGAGAGAGAAGAATTTATGCTGCATGTTCCTAAAAGCAGGAAATAAATGAAAACTGAAAAGGGAAAGAAAGGAAAAGGCTCCTATGGCATTGACAGATGGATAATGAGTTAAAAGAATTCATGATTTCCGTCGGTGGGTTTGGTGGGGGCAACTTCCCTCATGATCATGCTCCTTGTGGAACTTAGTTTGAAGTTATTCTATGGATCAAACGAAGGATCTTAAAATTTCTCAATTTGACGGTTAATTATTGAGTTTAACTTGGGCTTATTGGTTTAATCCCTCCTTTCTTATATATCTACTTTGTCGGTGTGTAACAATGTAGTTGACGGGTGTATTGCTTTCTACCCATACCCTGCAAGCCCTTTACCCAAGGGCAGGGGGAAGGACTTCGGCCTCCAACCATTAATGCATTATGTAAAGCTGTTGGGGCATCCTTTCGTCCGTTCCTGGCTCGCTTATTTTAGCCCATGGACCACCTTTTGATTCCAAGCAGCTTGGCCACACCTTGTCCAAATTGATGCAAGTTGGGCTGGATCTATCCTAGATGTCGCTCATGGTGTGTTTGTGTATATAAGTATATAGTTTTTGAAATATGTTGATGGAATAGACATAAGGAGCAGGTGAATTGGTTGTGAATCTTTTAATTATTTCCTATGGCAGTTTGCATTGTGTCACATGTAAAGTTGCTTATCTGAACTAATAAATATATATGCAGATATATACTCTTGTTTGTCTGCGTATTTAGAAAGCTAAAAATGCAGAAGTGCATTTAATGAGTATGGGCAGCTTAATCATGCATTTAGGATGCACAGTCCGATCCCATACATAATAAGTTCCAAATTTTGATTTGCAGAAAGATCAATGGCTTATGTTCGGGACTTTTAGGTGCTTGATCAATATATATCCAAAAGGCAACTAATACCAAAGTTGAGGGCATATTTGTGCAACATATATCGTCCAATGCTCTCTCTTCTATTATATGCATATATTCATATTCATTCAGCTGATTCTAGTTGATTAAGATCATTCACCTGCTGAATTCATTTTCAACAAACAGTGAATTGCAGTTTAAGTTATTCTTGGTTCAAGCAAAAAAAAAAAAAATCCAAAGCAAATCATTCTTCTGAAAAGGCGACAGAGGCATCTACAGTTTGAGCAGTTGTTCCCTTTTGAAAGTGAAAAAGTGAAAATTATCCAACACAGATTCCGTTGTTCTTCCCTTGATATAATGGGGAGAAAATATATGTAAGGATGTGTTCCCCGAACCATGCAAACATTTATAAATGTCAACCAGTATGAATTGATAGGACTGCCCCACAGTCGATGAGTACACTGCTCCCCTCAATGTCATGTTGAACGCATTCAATTCCATTATTGCTCTTTGCATAATAAAGGAAAAATGGTCCATGAAATCCAATAAAGGCGTGATGTGTGCAGGGGCTGGAGACAGAAGAGCTGAAGATTGGTAGGGCCAGTTCCCGCTTTCTACTTCATGATAGAAAGCTGACAGCCCCCATTAGCAATGTGCCCTGCCGGATGATCCGGCATCGTTCATTCGCTTTCATCCAAATGATCTTCTGTAATTTTACACAACTTTTTGTGCCATTAATCAACGAAATAAGATGGTAACTTTTTATTTATACCATCCCTCCTTTTTTCATACTGGATGGTGCTCCCGATTGTTCCTCGATCTGTTCTGGTTCTTTGGTTTTATTCCTGTTCTCTTTGTGAATTTGAATCATAAAAGAATCAGCCGACCCATGACTGCAGGATGCAGGACACTAAAGTCGATGAGAAGTAAAGGCTTTTGCAATAAAATTAGCAAGTATTGTGTGTGTGTGTGTGTGTGCGCGCGCGCATGCACGCGATGCGAATGTGTATGGTCTCCTCACTACTAGATACTGGTCCTCCATTGTCTTCTTCCCACCAATTATGTCAGAGTCCTCCTTTTAGAATCAGCCAACTCGATCGGCTTGAATCGATTGAATTAGTTTGCAGTTTGCACTTTAGCTAATAATAATAACACTCACTGTATCTCTTTGAACGAAAAATGATCCACCGTTGGTCGATGCCGACAAAGATAATTGGCAATTAAGCATCGTACATTGTGCGTGTTACATGAGGAGGACCTTGCTGGTAGATGCTGTTGGAACTTGAAATGAAGCTTAATAAATTAAGGCGAAAGACAACAAAAATTTACTGCAAAAAACAAAGAGCGTTCGGCTTCCGAATTCCGATAGCTGCCAATTCTTCGCCAACACCAAAAACACCCACCAACACGTCTTGGTACGCACCTCTGAGGGACGGATCAGCAAAGGATCAAGTCACTTCTCTCCCTCACACTCTCTCTGCACGGCAGATTAAGCTATGAAAGATGGCGTTGACAGTTTTGGCTTTATGTAAAAAGTCGAAAAAGATGCACAGTAGGATCAACGTCCCCTCGCTAGCTAGTCTGACCGCCTCCATCAAACCCTAGATGGTTCTCTGCTCATTTGCTACCCAACAACCTTTCTCTCTTCTCTCTTCTCTCTTCCTGCAGCAAATAAATTAGTTGCCTCTGTCCCCTTCCTCTCTGCTCATCGCTCTATCAAAAAATTATGTTGGTATTTTTACATCACCTTCTAGCACTTATATATACATGTGATGATTAAGTTGGCTTAACCTAATGTTAGATAAGTAATGCAGCTTCCAATTTTTATGATCTGTTCTTAGAGGTAGCAACTGGATTTTGATTATCAACCCTAGTTGTCAATTCACGTTTCTAGTCTCTTTACATACATGGGTCTTTGCCTTTCGGTATACATAATTGTGTCGACGTTTTTTTGGGGAAAAGAGAAAGAGAAAGCCGGAAAATTGTGACGCACAAAATCCGGCGGATTCAGCGATGGCGTGACACGAGATGTGGCTTCTGCGGCATCTGCATGGGCTTGACAACGAAATGGAGGAGGAAAATGATGCCACCACCGACTCTTCATCGCCAAATCCAACGGCCAGAATCCATTGGAGTCACGTCACCCACATCCTTTTATTAAATCCAAGGGAGGAAAAAAACAGGAAAGGTGAGACCCACTGCAGTGCTGCAATTTTTCGGAATAAATGGCCGATCAGACAGCAAAGCTCCCTAGTGGCGTTGACATGGTACCTACAGCAGTAGCTCCCATCTAAAAATGCGACAATTTATGATACAAGGGCCATTAAAAAAAGTATGATATTTTAATAATTGAATCGTAGAATAAAGATAGAAACTAAAATGTGGGGACTTTATGTCAATCCTTTCTTTGACAATCTGGTGAAAACGAAGAAGACGGCAGCTCCGCTTCCCAACGCTCAGCCATCGGAGGCCGTACGGTCTGCTACCGTTCATTTCCTTTTCTACCCTGCCGGTCTTTTCCTTCCTTGATTTGTTGTCTGCAAGAACGTAGAACGTGGAAGAGAAGGCGGTGGTCGGCAGGTCGCTCAGCTCCAACTTCAGTTTGCATATTAGAGGAGTTACTGTATCCTTGTGGTTTTCTGCTGTAAACAGAGACTACCCAATAGAAATAGATTGAGTAAAACACAACTTACTTTATATAAAAATTTACATAAAGGAAAGAAAACTAACTTTTACATGAAAGATTTTAAATTGATCAGAACTGCTTGATACATTGTATCTACTTTTATCAAACGTGACAGCGATGAGACGAAGAAAGTTAATGTTTATCTTTTTTTTCCGTTAGATTTTCGTATGAAATTCCACGAGGAAGAAATAGAATGAAAAGGTTGCAATACTTATTCAGATTATCAGGAGACAGGAAGAAGTTTTTCTATACGTAAAGAGAAACAGAGAGATAAAGTGGATGCGACGTAGAAGAAATTAGCGAAGAGGAGGTGTGGAGCCCATCTCCTTCCTTCCATCTACTCACTTGTCTCACCACAACAGTTGCCTTCTTGTTTTCTTCTTCCATGAAACGTGGATTGTCGACCTCGCCTAGTCAAGTCTTTTCCTTTTTCCTGTTGATTTGCATTCAGTAGCAGCATTTGGAAACTATATTTTTTCAAGGTTCAGATAGTTGGTCGAACTTAATTAGGACCTCAAAAGTTGAAGCACACCCTATACTGACTGACTGAATATCGGGAGTGCGTTAATTTCTTTGGCATGTTAGATTATCCTGATGGTCCAATCCCTGCTGCCCCTTCACAATTTAAAACACATATAACATAGCATTCACGAGAATAGAATTATAAATCTGACCTTTTATAGACGCCCTCCTTTATCAGTCCACAAATACAGAGGAAGTCAGAAATTTTTTCAGGGGCGAACTAAATGAACGTTAGACTGGATCAAACCGTCCAACGAATTTATCTAGGTATGGCCAAAATAAATTAGAATACAAAAAATACATTAAACAATTAAATATTTTCAAAAATTTTAATGTATTTTTTTTTAATTAGTAGCAACTTTCACGGAAATAAAACTAAAGACCTCACTTTTTACATGCCCACCTTTACCAGTCATGGGATGTCTCTTAAACCAATATGTGTTCAAACTTCAAATAATAACTTGTTGTCATATTTGCAAACTTTCTGCTTTTATAGTATGGGAAATGTTGAGGATCACTTAAAGATCGAGAACTCAGAAACGAAAGTGTTATTTCATGAATGCTAATGAGCTTCTTCATCTTCCCGGCATATGAATAAGTATGGCCATCGCTTCTTCTGAGTCGAAAAAATAATGACATTTTTGAAGTTTGGATACAGAAAAGCAAAAGATGCAAACTGGAGGAGTGTCCCACCGCTCGAATGAAAGCCAAGCCCTCTTGCTCGCAACGCTAAATTGGGTTCTGGGAAAGTTGATGGTTCATCTACGGCCGTGGGGTTTTGCTTTTCTCAGTTGTACCAAGATCGCTTTCTAATCTGATTTGATTCCCATGTACTAGTCGGATCCAAATCCAACCCCATTCTCATCCATGACGGGTATGGCCACAGCAGCTGCATATGCTCGACTCAAGTAGCTAGCTAGGCATGGCAGTAGTACTGCCAGTCTGAACCCAGTCCTGCCAGTCTGAACCCAGTCCAGTTTGACACTTTAATAACAGTATCTGCGCCTCTTTATGGACGCCCTAGAGAAACTGAACCACGATGCCTGGCGAGCACATGTGGACGAAGACTCCGAACCTACCTCGAAGGCCGGGCCTAGGGCCCCAAACGGCATCAGTATCTAAACCCAACGGACCTTGGGTACCTGAGCTTTGCTCCTCGGTCCGTGCCCACCCTGTTTGAAAGCCAGACCATGCATGTTGACGTGACTCGGTGAGCCAGGTTGGGTTGCTGTGGTTTGCCTAAGTTGGGTGGGACCAGGCGCCATATTCGAGTGTGGACCTAGGCCCAAGTGGGTCAACCTGCCCTGAAAAAGGCCAGCTACGGAACATGCAACTTGGGTTGTCATGAAATGATGGGTGGTGTTTGATTGGGTTCATAAATTACCACCTCGTTGGCTTGTTGGGTCTTGTTTCTGCAGTACTGGGAAAGGCTGGTAAAAATATTATTGAGGTATGTGTGGCTCAACATGAAAGAAGTTTACTCGCCCACTTTGTATTAAATCAGCCTCAGTTGCTGTTAAAGCCTGCTGCCTCATGCGTTTTGGCTCACTGACATTAATTCCTCCTCTTTTGCTTTTCCTTCTGTAATTCAACATCATGGTTTAGCAAGGCATGACTCTCTCCCTCTTTTCTGTCTCTCTTCTTCATCTCTCTTAAGACCCTGCGGAAAACTCTGAGTTATCGTCATGATTTTAACTTGGAACATGGCAGCTTCCTTGTTTCGAAATATATTTTTTGGAGCACTAGTTCTTGGAATTCACTACGTGCCCATATTAGTCTTCCAACAATTCCTGCCCCAAGAGGACAATCTTTCTTTTAGTCGATACCAAGATTTCCACATGCATGGTCTCACTGCTTCGTCAAACGGATCGATCTAAGCCTGTCTCTGCTCACGATGGCTGCGTTTCCCAAGCTCATAAATGCAGCTGATCCTATCAAGAAGGCAACTGATGATTTCTATAGTGTTTTTGCTCCGACCTAGTAAAGGCGGAGTTGGAATTCGTGAGATTTGGGCTGCTTCCTCCCCTTCACGTGAAATGGCTGCATTCACGGTTTCATGATGTACAAGCCGCAGCTGGGGAGGTGGCCATTTAATGGAAGCTCTGAGACGGAGGACGAACATCTGATCACACGCTGCCATTCCATGAGCGGGGTGAGTAATGGCGCTGCACAGGCTGCCTCCGCCTTTTTGAATTTGATTCGTTCCTTCCTTTCGAAGAGAAAAAAGAGTTTGATTGCAGAAAGAAATGGACTTGCAGATTAATATTCGATTTATAAATTGTCTTTTGTTGGGAGCAAACAATCACACCGACCTAATCAGCAATAATCCTTTTCGAAATTGACAGGAAAACGGCGGCAAGATTTCCGGTCGCCCTCAGATAGGATGTCTCTTGTCGCAAAGCTCCAGCTGGTTCTGCTCTTTCATGGGTAAAGGGAACGCCTCCCTCGGAATCTGGTTACCAGCCATGCCGCCTGCTTGTGAGAGGGCATTCATGGCGTCCTCTTTGTGGGATTTTCTCGCCTCGATCGGAAAAGATGTTGGACGAGACATCTGCGGGCGGCCAAGATGTAACATGTTGCTTAAAGATGAAGGAGTTTCTTTGACCGTGAAAAATAAGGACGAAGAATTTCTTTGACGGTAAAATATGGTTTCAAGGGCTTCAACTCAATGACCTTTTTGACCGTTAAATATTTCTTTTATTTTTCACGAGAAATCTACGGCTAACTAGAGATCTTTACCACATACATTCAATTGACCGGATGTTGGTGTACTTGAATTCGAATATGAATGGAAAACAGCTTACACCAGATATAAATCCATTTTTCAAATTCACCATTCAAATTCGATTTGAATCCTGGTAAAACGACTGCTGTTTTCACATGGTCTACATCCAAATCCGACTTTCGATTATGTATCACCAAATGTGAACCTCATTATGATATGGTAGAACTGACTTTCAGAATGTATGGACGTTGGACATGAGATATTTATTTGAAAATTGCAATCCAACCATATATTTGCCCGATTCAAATCATGTTTCATGTCATTTTTCAAGTCGAATGCTAGATATTTTTATAAGATTTTTTTTGAAGCATTTTAGTTGACATTTTATCTAAATTCAATCCGTTGACACCTCTACCACAGATCAAATTTGTGATTCCTTAAAAGCTCTTTCATTTGCAGTATTTTTTTGAATGGTCTTTGTGTGCAAAAATCAAGATAGAGTTGGAAATTTCTTCGAGGGGTACTATTGTTTTGTCAAGAAATAAAGCATATGCAAATTAAGTTCAAAATTGTAAATTTTTGACCCAATTGACCCAATTGACCACGCAAATGGAGTTACTTCGGGGGTGGTAACATACTAGACGACAAGGTAGTTCGGCTCCTTTAAGGACTCATGTTCGAATTTTGGAGTAGTCACTGTCACGTTCCATTGCACTTTACCTCAGAACCATAAAAGGTTTCGAAGCATACTACGTAAAAACTCAGTGAGGCGGGTACGTTGAAGAGTTAGTGGCCTCTCTTGGCGGTGAAATTGAGAATATGTAACTCTGGACCATTTGAGACTTCTGCAACACTCCTCGAGGTCAAAGTGAGTATTTTAACAAGGAGTTTTTAGCTAACTTGAAGAATGGTGTTTGGATTGGACATTCAAAATTGAAATGGATTTTACTGTTTATCGAATTCTAGTTAGGTCGAATAACATTCTTAATATTTCGTGTCATATCTTGCTCTATTGAAACATTAGTGGGCAGCTGCTTTTGAAACTTCCATAGGATAGCAGTTTCTTTGATGGGAAATCCTTACCGTGAGTATTATTATATTTTGAGTGAGCTTGATTTGACCCACCGCTTGAAAAAGGCCGAGTCCGCACCCAACGTCTCATCCTTTAGGGTATAGGGCTTGCTTTGGTACCTGGTGAATATTATTATGCTGCACTAGGTAGACTTTTATGGGGTGTAAAAGTAAGAGTTTGTCTAAACTAACTTAAGTTATAGATAGTTCAACTTTTTCTTTAGAAGATATTGCAGTAAAATGTTGAGTCGTGAGAGTAAGTAGACAAAGTTTGCATGAAGCTACTCAAGCAATCAAATCCTTCTAAAAAACGTTACATATTTATTATAATATATATTATTGATTTAAATCTTCACTCAGCCATCCCTATTAACATGCTTCTATTTAGGACATCAAAACACGGGCAAGTTCGGAGATAAAAAAAAAAACTGTCAAAGCTAGTGAGCTCCCTTTCAAAATCTCAATGAAATTTGATTCTACATCGATCATGTTACTTTAGTGTTGAATCTAGCCAGGGTTACATAACACCCATAAAACAGATGAGTAAGGTTGGAAACAAGGTCCAAAGAACCTTACTCTCAGGTAATCAATCCCAATTAAGCGGCTGCATTGAAGAATACTCTTTCCACAAGTAGACAAGTAAAGCATGATGTCAAAATAAGTGTGGGTTATTGATCAAGTTCGAGAACGAAATGACTAATGATCAAACTTAATCCAAGCAAGGTTTCATCCACAAGCCAGAACATCATGACTCTTTTGAAAGGTCAGGACTAATTGAAATTGTATGCCATCACCCACGATTCCCAGTAATGAGTCGTCCGCATTATCAAATTCCCAGTACTTGTTCACCTCCCTCTATCGAAAGTTCTTAAATTCTGGGTTCGAATGCACTGAGGACAGATATGTTGGTAGCCATTGAAAACGCTCTGGTTTATTATTTCCTTGAGTTAGTAAGTTGTGTTATTCATGGATAAGATAGACCTCAAGAGAAATTGGCCTGTGTCGTCCATCTAGATGCTAATACAAATTAATCTATAGGTTTGAGTTGCAAGTTTACTCGTTAGTGATGTGGTCAATGATCCCTAGACTCGAAAATATAAATTCATAATCTTCTTTAACTGCAAATTTCTATCTTACTATTGACCATGACCAAGGAATTCTAAAGTATCTGCCTCGCAGCCGGTGTTCAAAAACCCAGAGTTGACTCGGTCGCCGGTCCTCAACTCGGTTAAAAAAAATAGAAAAACTATTCAAGTTTCGGCCGAGTAGAAGGCAGTTTTAACGTTTAACCGAGTCACCGATATATAAATATGATCTAAGCATGCATATTACATAACTTGGCCGAGTCGAAGGCAGCTTTAACATAAGCCTGCTCAGGTCGGTTCAACATCTAAAACCCGGGCCCAACCCCTGCCGACCGAGCCCGGCTCGGGCCCGACCCGATTACATAAAAAAATATTTTTTAATATAAAATAATACATAAAAATAATTTAATTAATAAAATAGTATAAATATATATTTGTTAATATTTTATTTAAAGAAAATCATTATTGGACTCGATCCGGGCTTATCGGGCCCACCAAAGCCAGCCCGAGTCACGTTATCCCAAGCTCAAGTCGAGCCAAGTATCAGGTACCCAGCAGCTGCTCAGTCCGATGCCCAAACTTAGTTTAACCGACTCACCTATAGATATGACCTAAATCTCCATATTACATAGTTTGGGCAAGTATAAGGCGGTTTTAAGCTAGTCACTCCTAGATATGATCTAAGTCTGCATATTACATGTGGACATGTACTTATAAATGATACCAAAAACCACGTCATATAAGTTGTTCAGTGCAGTACATATGTACAATGTACTTATCAATGGTAAGAAAACGACATTATATATATATATATATATATATATATATATATATATATATATATATATATATATATATATATATATATATATATATATATATATATATATACACGGGGTGATGAATAAAGACCGAACTCTTAAATTATTTTATACAAAACATGAAGGTCCTAATGTGTTCATAAACACTAATTTAATATAAATAACGATTCAGTTGAAATCATTTTTATGAAAATAATTAATTTTTATACTATCAAAATTTTGATATTATAAAAGCCATTTATTTTTTTTACTATTTAATATTATTTAAGTAAGAAAACGACTAACATAATATATGCTTCTCGTCAAATCATTTTCAAGATCATATTTTAATAGGTTTGATTTTTGTCTCTTATCCAAGTGATTTGGTTTTTACCAACTATATATATGTATATATATATAGCGCACATTGCTAAACTTTGTATTTATATATGCAAATGCACTTTTATAAACGTTATGTGTGACACATCGGTCTTATAAGTTATAGTGAAATGTAAGCACTATTTCATGCATGTGAAAATATATTTTATGCAAAACCTTGCTTGAATCTATGAGTCATGAGTCAATTGACTCGAGTCAAGTCCCGACTTACTGGTCTTTAAAACCTTGCTCGAATCTACGAAAGCAAATACTTAGATTTTTTTTTTGGTAAATTGACAGCTAAATACCGAAGTTTATGAGGGATTGGAGCCTGGCACTAGTAAAGTAAGCGCGTTGGTGAGACCCACGAACAAATATGAATTCCTATGCAGCTTTTCTGCAGGTAAGAAACCTCTCGATAGCTTCCTGTAAGGGGAAAGGTTACGAGAAACAACACTTAACGAAGAAGCAGAAAGGAAATGTTCTAAAAGATCTTAGCCGAATGAAATCCACCTGCATTGGGAAAACATATACTGCGGAAAGCCAATTTTATAGTAGAGAAGGAAGTTTCATGGCAGCTATGCTCTACACTCTAGCCAACTTTAGATTAGAGAAGGAAGTTTCATGATCATAGGCGAATACGATAATGCTTACTGATATGGCATAGGCTTCTACTTACTGATGGATATTTGGTTTTCATGAACATCTGAATCCTATTGCATTCGAAAGATTCAGATATGGTTGGGAATTGTATGATCCAATTCCTTGTCAAACTAAGCAATATGTGATAATGCTTACATCTGACCCAAATCCTCATTATTGATTTGCATGGCAATTAAAAGTTCAAATTCAGATTAAATCTAAACTATGAACCTGTTACATGTAAATTTCGGAAACAGTTCTAGTCGGTTTTGGTTTTGGTTTTAGTTTTCCCAAAGTTCGGCCCAGGTCTGAATCAGATTATGCAGAAATTGATTAAGTTGGATCTGTCAACCCCTGGACCAGTGGCGGAGCCAGCGTGGGGCAGGTGTGGGCGCCAGCCCAAAAATTTTCAAACAGCCTAAATATTTTCAAAATATGTGAATATCTCATAAGTAGGATACCGTGAATCTTAAAAATCTTTGGTTTCACCTGCGCCCAAAATATTTTCAAAAGCTTTCTTCCTCCCTCTTACTGTCCTGCCGCCAGTCCTCCCTCTTACTGTCCTGCCACCAGCCAATTTTTCTGGCTTTGCCACTGCCCCCTGGACCCGTCCCAAGTCCGATAATTTGACATACATGGATCGGATTCTGATAATTTGGATTTAAATAGCATGGCACGACCAAGCCTCTCGCTCGGTCGATCAAGCGAGTCTCATGGAAATATTTTTTACTTCGGAGATACATTTTAACTATAATTCGAGGAAAGCCTCACACTCGATTTTTTGTTTTCTCGGGCATCAAATGATTCTTGACTTCTTACTTTTGCTTTAATAATGTTACAATCCCATCAAATTAAAAATTTTCCATTAAACGAGTTAAAATCAAATTGTTACATATTTTAAGATAGCGAGACCCTGATATATATTTATATTTAACTTCAGGAGACATAATTTGCAGTTTTCAGCCAAAAGGTCAAGTTTTTATTTCAGAGAAATCGCCATTGTTTGGATTTAAGCTAAAATGCGGCGGTAAAATGAAAATTCTCTTGGACACCTTCACCGTCATACGTGTCGTGTTCTGTGGGTCAAGAGAACACCGAAGCCAAAACCGAAAGCCTTCGTGGCTACGCCCTTCTCTCTTTTCTCTCTTCACCGAGAGAATAATCAGAGGTGAGTGTCTTCCCCTCCCTCCGTCTGCGATCGAGATCCCACTTCCCAGCCGTTCTCTCTCTGTCTATATTCTGCAGTTTCATCCCTTTCGTTTGCTTCCTGCACCATGCAGCAAGGTGGTGTTGGCGATTACAGCTCCTACTACTACCACCACCACCAACAATCACAACAACCAGCGGTAGCACCACCACCTTCACAACCCCAGGCGGCGGCACCCTACCACCTCCCTCAGAACCAGCCGCCATCCTACGCATCCGCCCCGCCATTTTCCTCCACCACCACCATCTCCAACGTCCCCGATTACTCCTCCCCTTACCCTTCCTACCCACATCTTTCCCCAGCCGCTGATCCGATCCCTCCCACCGCCCCTTCCTACGCCCAACCCCCTCCATACCCACCCCAACCACAATCCTTCAACCCCTCCTACCCCATAGAGACGACGTACCCTCCCCAACACATCCAGCAACAACCTTCTTCCTACCCCAATTACTCTAACCCTAACCCTAGCCCTAACCCTAATCCGCCACAGTCGGTGTCCCCTCCGTCCTATGCTTCCTCGTACCCTGTTTCGACGGATCCGGCGTATAATTCGTACGATTCGACGCCTAAGTACGATAATTTTGGGTATTTAGATGGGAATTCTGGGAGATATGGCGGCCAGGGGTATAATCTGGGCGGGCAAGAATTGTATGATCGACCGCAGTTTCGCAATGATCGGAGCTTCGGCAGAGACGACGATGGGTTCGGTGAGGGCGTCTATGCTTACGATGGTGGAAGCGTGGAGCCGTACGGAGCGCGTGGGACGTCGGGTAAGGTATGGTCTGGATTCGATGACTATGGGAGGGCGACGGGATCCTCCGCGGGGAAAGAGTCGTCGAGCTCGGTGAAGGTCACGAAGGCTGTGCCGAAGGCGGAGACTCAGCAGGATGCAAAGGCCGGGGTGCAGAAATTTCGGGTGAAGCTTTTGCCCGAAGGGGCTTCTCAGGGCACCATGGATGTTCTTTGTCAGGTTTGGGAATGGAATACTTGATTTTCTTGGCTCTTCTATGCCTCCTTTTCGTTTTTCAAATTTTAGTTTCATTATTACCTATGGGGTTTCCTTGTTTTTGTTGGTTTAATGAGCGTTATCCAAGATAAATAGTGCCGGTGGCAATTATTGTCTCCGGAAATGTTGGATTCATCTAGATTCTGTGTTTGTTTTGTTTCTGTTCTCTGCCGCTGTGAATTCATGCAGATTACCATCAATCCAATTCTTGAGAAGAAGTGATCTGTCTGCTACTGTTGTTACATATATGAAAACCAATCATATGCTATTGGTGCGCATAAGTTTTGAACCTGGTGTTGTGTTTAATCAACGTAAACTGCAAGAAGTAATACTATCATCACTAGGCTGGCGAGCCTACGAGGGGCATGTGTGGTCCCTAGTGCATGTTGTGCTAAGCACTAGATAACGCATGTAACACCCGATATGCAGGTGACGACTGAAGAAAAGTTCTGTGGGTTTAAATGTCTGTGTGTCATTCTGCCAATTTTTTTTTTTTGGTTTTTAGCCTCTTTTAAGGTACCAAAAAAAAAGCTAGCAGCAGGGCAGGTTAGATCAGTTGTACATGTCAGTTTTGGACCAAATCATTAAAATTCAGTTTGGGCACACATGTCAGTTTTCGACCAAGTAGTAGACTCTTAGAATTGATATTAGAGCTAAATTCGATACTTGAACTTAACGTCTCACATGCCTGGAAGCACATGCATTGAAGGGTGGCTTGTAAGGAAAATTTTGAGAAATTTTCAAGGGCTGAAGTACCTAGGTGTCATACACTGGTATTGCAAAAAAAGGCTGTAATAACAGAACTGTCCTTACATGTCAATGAGAACTATCACAGACTGCCCAAACCACTAGCTGCAAAATATACTGGGATGTATCCATCTTTCCGTCGCTATAAAAACAAAGCCAGTAATAACCGTAGAGGAACCCACCCCTGCCGAGGTTCATGTTGGATTTTTATTGAAAGTCATAATCTGTCCTATTTCTCTGGCAAATATAAACTTTCTGGTTATTTGGTTTGGGGGTATGGTCTTGTCATTTTGAACCTTTGTTTCTGACCTTTGCAGATTGGTTTAGATGGGATCCACATGCTTGATCCAAATACAAGTCGAACACTAAGAATATACCCACTTGAGACAATTACTAGATGGGAGGTATGCTATTTAATGGGTTTGAATGATTGTTGGCCTCCACCCTCTTTCCCACACACACTTCTTCCCCAACAACAACAAAGCTAACCATTATCTGTTTCATACATTCTCCAGGTAAATGATCCATCAATATATACCTTTTGGTCAAAGAGTGCTGTTGATATCGAGCCAAGGCGCATACGCCTGCAATCAAATCGTTACACCACCAGCACCATTTTGGACACAGTAACTGCTGCTACTGTCCAGGTAAGAATCATGTGCTACAAATTTATTTATTGACAGATTGGAGAGAAATTTTTGAAATTATTTCAAAGTGGGGTCAGGCAATTCAATTGTACACTGTGCACTTTCATTTGGTTGGGCCTTCATTATTCTGTATGTGGTAACACGTGCAAACACTTTCCTTTTGCTTATGTTTGTTTTTATATTGAGAACAACTGTCGTATAAATTACAAGAGACATGCTGAACCTAGGTGGCCCGATGTCTCATAGAGCAGATAGGACTGTATTTCCTACTTGAATCAGGCTTGAGATGGTCAGCTGGTCCTATGGTCCTTTTTGCTTGTCATATCTGGAGAAATCCGTGCTGTTTTTGTTAGCTCAATTCAGTTAGACAAGCTTTATATGTTTTACACATGCTCATGGCCCCTGTTTGATTAAGCCTTCAATCGCCTCTTGATCAATTTATTTTCGCTATTGGATTTGTGATAGAGGAGATGCAAGGAGTCCTTTCATAGTCACATACAAATGGATTGGTTTAACGTTTCTCATTTGTTCAAACAACAGCTTAAGGAAATGGGGGGGAGAAGCAAGGGAGACATTGATCCTGCTAAACCACCCGAGCAGACAGCAGAAAAGAAGAGAGGCTTAGTTGATTGGATTAACATTATTAGGCCTGTCAATGAGGAAAAAGATCACTGGGTATGCTTCTGAGTCACACTGCAGGTCACTTATACGCACTAGTGGTTGTTTTGATGTTCTGGTCCATGTGGGCCTCTGTTTTTCTCGTCAGACTGCAATATATCTCTTGGTTAGCCTATGTGATTATTTCTCCTATCATGTTCTTTTTCTAATGTACTTTTACTTTTGCTGTCATATGTTTCTAAGATGTATCAATGAATATGTCTAATATGTATCAAGGAATATGGTTCGTCTTGAACAATCAAGCACCTTTATTACTAATGATGTCTTTAAATTTACTTCTTGATTACTTAAAATGCTGCTTACTGTAACCTTCATAGTCGTGGGAACAATTTGAGAGAAAGTAGCAGGAAATTTTTTTCTTTTTCTGCTGTGCTTTCAGTAAAATCAGATGTCTGTTGTATAATTGAACATTCATTACCTTTTTTAAGCCAGTATGAGTGTCGTCAGTTACATATATCTGTCATAAGCCAATAACAATTTTTTGGAAAATTTCCTCAGTTACATATATCATCAGTTTGTTTTTCATGATTTTGCAGCAGGTGTTCATTTAAAAGTCTATTATTCTTAGGATGTTTGTACCAGGAAATGGTAATTTTGTCAATCTCAACACTTTTTTCTTGGTGTGTTTCTAAATGAATTTATGTATATATGTTTATGGGCATGTGTATAGAAGTTTTTGTGTGAAAATATCTTTTCATCTATGGGTTGCTTTCATGTGTGAAAATAAAGTTGTTTTTCCATCACTACTAAAAAAAAATGAAAAACAGTTAGGAGTTTTAATTTCTCAAGACTGTGGTTCCCAGGATGTCATATCTGATCTGTTCAAGGCTATGTCACATGGGTGTGGGGCGTTGGTGTGGGTGCCGGTGCAGGATGTGGCAAGTTCCAAAAAAAATTGGGTGCGGTTGCAGCGAGAGAAGAGGGAAAGATTGGAAAAGGAAAAAAAATTAAAAAACTTATCATATTTTGTAGCGTGCCGTGTTGGGGAGCACCTGCACCGCACCCATGTGACTTAGGTTCAAGGCTTCTGTATTTTTAATTTTTTTGTCTATTCATGTGGAACAGAAAGTTACAGGTTCTTGTTTCCTCGACCTGCTTCAGTGAAACTGGGTGTCAGTATCATAACTGTTGAACCTCAGCTTAACTTGAGTCAGTGAGGTTTTGAGGTTGTTGGACATGTTATGTTTTTCAACCATGATTGTCTATTCCATGAGTATTGGCATAGTTTTTAACTGTTCTTTCTTGGTGCTAATCAGTCTTACATCTGAGGTCCATTAGTGCAATACTGGAATAACTTTGTCTTCATGAACCTAGTAAGACTTTCTTATGTGTTCATTTTCTATGTTCAAATTTAGTGACAAAAAGATTTTGTCATGCACTATTAGGTTCCTGATGAAGCGGTATCAAAGTGCACAGGATGTGGAACAGATTTTGGGGCCTTCAATCGTAAGGTTATATATAGATTTTTTTGTGTGGCTCTTTGTTGTAGTGCATATGGTTGGGGAATCGCTAGATAAGCCTTCCACAGTGCATCTTCTTTCCAATTCTTACCATTGCTTTGTTGTTTTCAGCATCATTGCAGGAACTGTGGAGATATTTTCTGTGATAAGTGCACCAGTGGTCGAATTGCTCTCACCAATGATGACCAAGCTCAACCTGTGAGAGTTTGTGATAGATGCTTGGTATGCTTCCCTTTTCTACTTGTCAGTGTATTTATATTTTTTGTTTGGATGGGTGGTTGATCAGAGGGGGAAAAAGAGAGTTCACAGCTCTTCTGTTAGTCATCCTCCAGTCCGACATCATATCCAACAATTTTTGTTGGTTGTAGTGGGCAGATATGCTGGATCTCTTGCATCTTTATTGATCTGTTTTCTTTTAAAAGTGTTGGTTCCCGTATTGGCTTGTTAGATTATTGAACATTTCACTGCTTTATCAAGTTATGCAGTTGAAGTATTTTCTGATTGCATCATTCTAATGTTATTTCTTCATAAGCCTATGTATGGTTAGATAAGGGGTAAGGAAGCTAGCCATGCCGGATATGGAATAGTAGAAATGAAAAAGGATCCTATTTGAGACCTTATTTAGACCTTGTTAGGCTTCAGTCAATTTTAGAGGAGTGATTGAATTTTGGGTCCAATTTACAATACGAATACTGGTAGTAGCTTAAGCATACATGAGCAGGATGTATTTCTGTGCTTCTGTATGTCTTATTGAAAAATTTATGCACATCACAGATATGGTGATCTGTAAGCATGGTTCGAACCCCTAGGGGGTAATGAAGCTAGTCAACCCAGATATTGAATAGTAGAAATGAAAATGGATCCTGTTTGAGACTTTTTCTAGACCTTATTTGGCTTCAGTCACTTTAGAGTAGTGATTGAATTTTAAGTCGAATTTACAATGGTAGTATTAGTAGTAGCTTAAAACATGCATGAGCAGTTGAATATATCTCATTATATCACAAAAATGGTCATCTATAAACGTGGTTCGAACCCCTACTTGTTGGTAGGCCGCTGCATTTTGGAGCATTCTAACGAATGAATTTCTTTGGTCCTGGTTTTTGGTCCAGTTGTTTACGTCCTCGAGCAGCTGAATGCAAATTGAAATTGGATGTGGGACTGGATTTGATCCAGGGCATCCAAAGCTCTCCAGGGCTATAAATGTGTCCTTGTATTTCATGAATGATAACTATATTCAATCATTTGAATTTTTTTCTCCAGTGTGTGTCTGTCAGAGAAAGAGTGAGAGGGAGAGGAGGGTGTTTTGGGTATAAATTTCTGGTGGAGTGATTTTGTTTTTTCCTTGTTACCTTTTTTTAGTAGCGAAAATGACCCCCTAAGCTTTATTTTTTATTTGTTAGTTTCAGAGTTTCATATTCTTCATCCCGCAAGTTGGATGTATGGAAAGTAGTTCTTTGATTATTTCTATGTATGGAGAGGAGTAATCAGGTCTTTTCCAATCACAGTGCTTTGTTTCATTTTTATTCTTTCTTTATTCGTCCTGCAGGCTGAAGTGACTCAAAGGCTCAGTAGTGGTAAAGAAGCCAGTAAACCTGTTGGAGTACAGAGGCATGAGGATCTTGCAAAGAAACTTCAGGTACAATATGGATCTCTAATAAATTGATGTTCTTTGCAAACATTGCACATATATGGATCGTGTATCTATGGGAGTCTATTTTTTTGGAGCATTGCCAATGCATATAGCGCGCTTGCTTACACTTGCGTTGTTACATTAGTCATGAGCCTCTCAGTGTCATGTTGGAAATGCTAATCCCATGACCAGCCCGTAAATTGTCAAAGCTTCCATACTGTTGATTTGGTCACTTCTATTTTTATGGTTTGCCTATTTTAAAGGTGTGCTATTTCCCATGTTCTTCTTGTCTGGGTTTATGCTAGGGGATAGTATGCTGGAGGCTATCTGTTTGTGAAAATGCCTGCCTGCTAAACTTGTCTTTAATATGCCTCTACCATGATTTTCACAAATTCTCAACTGACTTCCAAACTTGTTCTATGCTTTCATTTCCTTATGACTCTTTCCTTAAGAGTCCACACACTAGATTCCGAAATTATTGTTGTTATTTCTTTAGGAAGATGTTCCATTAGGCAAAGAAGTTTTATTTGTTGAATTGAGTCTAATGCTTGTTGGTGCACCGAATTAGGTCTTTGGATCTTAAACTGGTGACAATAGGAGCAGAATGTGGAAAGGCAGAATCACTGTAATTGATTGTGTTTACCGATACTTTATGAAAGATTCCAACATATGTCTTGCCAATAGAAAAAGAAGCGCATTTTATTTGTTGGCCATTCTGTAGTTTAGCATGTTAAAAATGAATGTGTTTGTTTGTTGGAACTAAATTGCATTTTATCTTCACATGGAAGTTAAGTTGGTGATTTCAAAATACGTGGTTAGTGGGGGTTAACTAATTGGTTGGTTTGGTGAACCTGGTTTAGGAGATTTGAGGCACGTGAAAATGGTAAAACTTTGATGGCCATAGCCATAAAGTAGTCTTGATGAACTGTTGCCCTTGTGTTGAATGGGGGAGCAATTTATGATTGTTGGTCGGATTATTCTGACAGTTGATTTGCCAATGTTGGGCTTCTTTTCCTTTATATGCAAATGAATATCAGCAAGCATCTGAGTGCTTTGTTCTTCTTTGTCATTTCTGATGTCAATATTGTCTTTTGGCGTCTCTGATTGTCATTGGGAAGAGCCTTATGCTAATTTATGGTCAAATTCTTTATGTTTCCTTTTTCTTCTGGATCACAGGAAGAAATGGAAAAAAATCGCAGGTCAACCTCTGGTATGGATCAGTAATGTCTAGGTTTTGTTCCATTTGTTATCCACCACCACAAGTAGTTCTCTTTGTCTGATTCATCTCTCTGGCAGGTTCTTCTCGAGATGGGACTGGGAGAAGGATGAGAGAAGTCGCTTGCCCGATATGCACTGTTCATTTGCAGGTGCATGATCTCTTTGACACTTTTGCTCTATGCCTCTGTTTTCTTTCATTAAGAATTTCCCGGTTGACAAAAAATAATTTGCATGTGTTCATCGCTTTTGGGTTGCAGGTCCAAGTTCCAAACTCTGGGTCAGAGACGATCGAATGTGGAGTTTGTCAGCACGAGTTCCTTGTTAGTGCTCACTGACAACCAGTATGTGCCTGCCCATTGTTGCTTCCTCCAACAACTCCTAAGGCTTCTTCTGCTCCTAATTCTAGTGACGATTCTGTCTCTGTTGTGTGTACATAGGCTGCTGGACCACGTGTCTGTAAATGGCATCTTTAATGAGACCTATTTTTTTTATGTGGTTCACTTCTCTAATGTTTCGTTGTGGTTCCTGCACAGTCACTAGTAACAATGGTGATGGAAAATTTAGTGAACTTTCTGTAGAGGGTAGATAGATGATGGTCAGTGTGGTTTTCGATTATTGATGTCTTCTTGCTTGCAATATTTTATGGTGTTGGATGAAGCAGTTGAATAAAGGCTGTTCTAAAAGGTTTGTTTTTGTAAAGGAAATATTTTGGATCTCATGATCATTGCTCGCGTCAGTACTAGCTTTTACTTCTTCTATCGTTGGAGCGGCATGATTTACATGAAATGGTAGTGCCGTAAGGGTTTAATTTGTTCTACATGTCCATTCATATTAGCCAATAGTGCAGTGCCATCACGAGAGAGCGGTGTTCGCATCTAACTTCTCCAAAGGCATATGAACATGACGTGACGTTCGGATCACCTCCAGACGTGACGTTCAAACGGGTATGAAAATCTGAACCGTCTTGTGCGAACTTTTTAGCTGCCCTTCTCTCAGCCTGTGGTAAAGTTCCAAGTCCGACCGCATAGCCAGGTGAGCAGATCTCTTGTGAGGTAAGTCTTCCGTTGATCGTAGATGCATGATCTTGAATACAACGTCTTCTTGAATACATGGTCTTGGAATGTGCGAGTTAAGTCGCGTGCAATCCGTGATCTAAATTTGTCGTAATACATGATGGTAGCTTTTGTCCAATGAGTGGTTAGCTGATCTTCTATCTTTATCCACCGATTGTTCCTGATTGCTGACATGAGAACAAGTCTTGACCGTGCATTACATACTCTGTTGTTGATCGGTATATATGGTTCGGTAATCTTTATGTTAAAGCCTAGGAAAGCAATCAAACAATCAGCTGAGCTCGAGTTCAATTTTATACGAACAAATCATGTGACAGATTTATTATGCAACAGTCTCATTTTTTGAATTTCTACTTAAAAGTATGTTACCATAATATTTTGAAAGTGTAAACATTTTATTAACAAACACATACTCTCTCATATATTGTTGCTCTCATTCTACCGAATTGTCAGAGACAAACCTCGATTCTTAACGTGATGATACATTAAAACAACCCATCACCTGCTTCTAGGAATTAATTAGTTAGTTTCACTCTCCTGTTAATCACAAAGACTACAAATACAGAAAATTCCACAACTGCATTAAGTCAAAGTGACCTCTGCAACTTCTATTAGTTCTCTCGTGTTCGGTACGTGTGTCATCTATCTCGATAACTATGCTTCCCCACTTTTCTCTCTCCTTGCAATCTTTAGTCCCATGGCATAACAGGAACTTCTTATCCACATCCCCACGTCTTTATTTGAACTATTGTGGCTTTCTTAGTTTTATGTTTGTGGAATCATTGCACTGTGTAGCCCATCCTCTTCACATCTCTCGAGTATTTTTCCAGCAATTCGTCTCACTACTGGAAGCGCTTCTCGATCTGGCTAGTCTTGCGAAATAAATTAATCAGGAACTACTGCCTCGTCTACCATTGAAGGACGATTAATATTAAATGACGCACATCGACTTAATCTTTTAGTCAACTTGCTAATAAAGCTAGAGATTAGAGATTGCACATGGATAGGCTTTTATGACGCTTGAATATCAACTGGACAGAAGTTTCTTTTGCCAAAATCGTGGCCTAGTGAAACAATCGCGTTGAACATGCCTATGAGGTCGAATCTTTGTAATTTCAGAGAAAGGAAAAGAAGGCCCAAACAATCAATTTTATGCATATTATTGAGCTCAACTTGGGGTTCGTAAGTGTTTGGTGCTTACGTATGTATGCAAGCTTTACTATGATTTTATTATATAGCACCATAAGTACTTATGGTAATGGATCTATTATTTACTTAAATCTAACTTATGTGGTAGAACCAAATAGTATAAGCTGTTTCCAACTCGTCCACAGGTTTATGAACCGAAATTTGTTGATTGTCTCTATTTTAAGCGATTGGTTATATCATTGTGCCTGGTTATCCAAATAGAAAGTTAAGCGATTGGTTATACACAATCTTTAACTAAAAAATATTGTTCTAAATTATAAGGATTGGGTTGAAGATTCATTTAAACTTGACCCAATTGAGTATGGCTAGCCAGACTCAACTAGTAGTTATTTGACCGAGTAGAGTAAAAACTTGATCAAATTAGCCCTTCGCAAACACGCACACACATATATTTGTACGTGACTAATAATAAAGATGCGATCTACCTAACTAACTTTAAGTTCCAGCTCTTCAGTTAATCAATTATTGGAATGGGTAGGTTTTTCAAAGCTTGAAAATTTAACCACTCACATTTTTCCTAATTTAAGGCCCAAAAAAAATTCGGCGTTATCATGAGAAAATTAAGCACGACCCATCAGCTGATTTCTGCTATACACATTTGTGAAAGAAGAAAACAGAAACACAATGTATTGTCTCTCTTCCCTGCACTATCTTTTATATATATATATATATATATATATATATGAAAATTAAATGGTGACTCTAGCTTTTTAGAGTCACCCAGCTATGTAACAAGGGTTGTCCAATCCATCAGGATAGATGGTTAAGGGAAAAAAAAAAGTAATGGTCATTTTTGGCGTCTATTATCAGTTTCCATCTTCTTCTCTTTGTTTTGCTCTCAACTATTAGTCTGCTTTATATTGATGGCTTTGGTTAGATGATTGTGTGACTTTATTTAACCACACACACACACATACAAACACTCTTCCTCTCTCTCTCTCTCTCTCTATATATATATATATATATTTATATATTAAAAAAGATTCATAGAGTGGTCCTCATAAATGTTGCGGTGATCAATGGTTGCTGAATATGCTACTATGTGGGGGCTTTACTGCTGTTTCCTTGGGAATTCAGGGACAAGATTCTTCCTTTCGCCTTTGGAAAACAAGACAGTGCCCTGCATGTTTGACATATAAGATTAATAAAGATAATCTTTTGGGTGATTAATGAAGAAGATATGCGGTGCAAATTTTCTAGGGAGAGAAAATATAAGGTAGGTTTGTTAACATTCAGTGCCATATGACGACTGAAGCACTTGCTTTGCATTGAAGTAGACATCAAAACGTCCGATCTGACCGTCTAGCTTTCTCTTGTTCATCTTTTCGGTTCAATAATAAAGCAGAGAGAATGGAACACTCTCATCATTAGCACAGAGAATCCTAACCGCCGTACACGGTAGAGGCTCACAATTGAGATGAGCCGCGAAGGTTGGGTCTTGAAGAACTTGGACAGCCTCAACGGCGTGGCTTACGATGCCGGCAGCTTTATCGTCCGTAAAAGCTTCGTAATATTTAAATCAGACGTTTGGCAAAGAGAGACCAACTCGCACTTTAAAAAAATTCTCCCGGAAAACTACGCCGGAGAAATATGCATTTAATAAACATATCGTCTTCCAAGTAGGGGCCTCACTTTTCTGATTTTCTTGATTTCCGCCTCTGATTTGAGTTAATCTAGTATTATATATCGTGGTCGCGCTTCTTCAATATCATATTCATCTGTTTCTGTTGCTACCTTGTAAATTTTTGGGACGGTTCAGTGTTTTGAATGGTTGAGAACCCTTTTCTTTTAAAGAAAAAGAAAAAAGAAACTTGTTATGGTACATTGGATTTTGCTAACTGGCTTTGAGAAGGTCTTCTTATCTTATCTGTTGGAATTATATAATCCAACGCATTCTTGTTAACCCGCCCCCTGTGTATTAATGAATGTGCCATATTGTTAGCCGCTTCCGAAATTATATTTTCTCTTTCCAAGTATTCCAATTTTTCAATGTTCACATTTACAGACATTTATTGGCCTTTTGATGTTCTTGTAAGCTACAGAAATTAGAGCAGCGATTTTTAAATCATGTCATGTTTATAAAATAAGAAAAAAACTGTTATTTAACTCTTAGAATTTTCAAGCTGTACAACTCACATGTTTTCAATTAGGTTGTGAGAAAAAAATTTAGCGACGAGTTCAAGTGATTTTAATCAGTTGGAGAGCCGCTACAACTCGCTTTTTCTTTTTTCTTTCTTGGTTTTTCGGGAGAGCTAGGAGTTTATAAAACCAGCCCACTGCCTGGAAGAGAAGCAATAGCTCCTCTAACCCAGGGTTTCACAGCTTGGTCCGAGACGATGACCTTAACGTTTCAACCTTAATGTATAAATATTCACATACACACACTTTTTCTCTCTCTCTCTCCCTCTCTCTCTCTCTCTGTCGCGACGATCATCGTATCCATGATTCAGACTGAGGGTTACCCGTCATCAGGATTTGATGTCGTTGTCACGACTAAAAGTTTTCTGTTTTGATCTTTGTTTCTCCCCTCTGATCAACTCTTATTGAGAATTGCATACTGGCCTCGTTTTACTAGGTTCATTTTCTGTTCTCTCTCCTTCTCCCTTCTGGTTGCTATCGGTAATGGCTGAAAGCCACCAACCACGCCTTATGCTCCACCAACCCTGAATAATATAATCAACCACTACATGCTTCACATTTTTCAAGCCGAAAAAAAAAGAAGATTTTGAGATAACGACTGGACCACCTCATCTCTATGTACAAATATGGCAACTTCTAGCTCGATGCTTCGTCAATCCGCGTTGAAGGTTTGCTGTTGTTGATCGCTCAACAGGCAGGCCCTGCGGCTGCCGGCCACACGTTTAAGTACTTCTTCTTGCAATAGTGTCAATCGCCACAGACGTTGCTCTGCCTCCTCAATCTTCGCCCTCCATCTATATACTTACCTATATAAACATAAAGAAGCGTATCAAGAACTCGAAGCATAGAAGAAGCAACAGAAGTAGAGCTGCTTTTTTCTTCTGTATTCAAAGACCACCAAGAGTCTCCCTGAAGTGGACAGACAATGCAGAAACAGAAGCTGCTGCTTCTTGGTTGGCTTCTCAGCCTTCTCTTCTTCGCAGCGCCGGCCACGGTGTACGGTCAGGGAAAAGGCCAGTTGCCGACTTCGCTGATCGTTTTTGGTGATTCTATAGTGGATGCGGGCAACAACAACGATCTGAAGACCATCATCAAATGCAACTACCCTCCTTATGGGAGGGATTTCAAAGCCAAAATGCCCACAGGAAGATTCTCAAACGGGAAGATCGTTAATGACATTATTGGTAATTGTTTGACTTTTGGTTTATTGCTTACACGAAAGGTTTCGTGCAATAAATATCTTGCCTTTTGTGCGATTTCCATCGGTAGTAATCTTCTTTCTCTGTTTCTTCTTTAATACCATGCAGTCCAAACTATCAACTGTAAATAGTATTTTTTTTCTGTTCTTTGCTAGGTTTTATCTTTTGTGACCGAGTCACTCACATTACAACAAAGAGGAACATTCAAGTTTATGACCCCATTAAGGTCCACTCTCTTATAGTCATGGGTTAATTCTCCTACATGCATGCCACCACCACTCGGAATCTCAAGAGACGACACTTGGCAGCATGCACATGCACCTTAAACGGAACATTAAGATGGCTCTTTTCTAATTGCCCCACTAGCACATGTTCAAATATCAACCCACATTTTGTCCTCCTTGGTGTGATAATTTAAATATTCCCTTCATTGCTTTCTAATTTTACCAAATTCCCTTCATTGCTTTCCATGGACGTACAACAAATATATATGAAAAGAGTACCGTTATAGTTTTCAGTATAAGGTGCAGGATCTTGTGGAAACGAAAGATTCATTTTGAACACAAATCCAATCAGTTTAGATGTGGGAACAAAATTAGGCCAGTTTTTTGCTATGAACTAAAACCCAAATAGCAGCAGAAAACTTCACCTTTGCAGATCTAAGCGGTTCTCTACCACTCACTGAACACTTTTAGATTCTTAAAATCGAGAGAGAGCATGCAAAAGAAAGGAACAATATTAATTTGGTCTTAAGAATCAAAAAGCCTTCTTTCATGATTTTGCCAATGAAGTTTAAACCAAATCCACTTGTGCATGATGTGCAGCTTCGCTTGCTGGGATAACCGATTCATTGATGGCTTATCTTGATCCAAACCTCGAAGACAGAGATCTTCTCCACGGCGTTACTTTTGCTTCTGGAGGTGCAGGACTGGATGACGTCACATCGAACTTTACTGTAAGTCTGCACCAAATGAAGGATCTCATTAGTTCATCTCAGTTTCATGTTTGGAGTGGTTTGTCACTCTTTGTAGTGCTTACTTATGCTCTTCCATACTTTTGCATACACAACTACAGAACGTCATCTCCTTGGCTGGCCAAGTGGAGCTATTCAAAGAGTACATGGGGAGACTAAGGCGTGTGGCTGGCGAAGGGAAAGCAAATGAAATCATAACCATCGCACAATATGTCCTGATGATTGGGAGCAATGATGTGAACACCTACTTCACAGTAGGATTAAGAAAGAGAGACTATGATATTGATTCATATACTAGTTTTTTGGTGGACAAAGCAGCAGAATTTGCCAAGGTAATCAGTAAAAAGTTGATACGTGGTAAATTTTTCCTGTTGCCTAAAACAAACCAATGGTTGTCCTTAGACTTGATACGTGGTAATTTTTTTTTAGCATTCCCAACATCACCAATGATTGTCCTTACATTTGTATCTTTTAATTAAACAGTGATTAAAAATATTTACACCATTTACAGACAATCTACGATCTAGGAGCCAGAAGAATTGGGATCTCCGGACTGCCGCCTCTAGGATGTGTTCCATTTGTTAGAACAATTGCAGGAGGAATAACCCGACAGTGTGCAGAGCCATATAATGAGGCTTCCTTGATGTTCAATAACAAGCTGCGAAAGAAAATGCAATCACTTACCAACAGCCTCGATGGGTCATTTCTCTTGTACATGGATGTCTACAATCCTTTCATGGAACTGATTCAGAACCCCAAGAAATATGGTATATATACGTATCCCTTCCTCTTCATTCTGTGTCTGAATTGATACTTAATTTCAGCACCTAATCGCTTGCTTCGTTGATTTGCTCGAACTGGTAGTCCACCTAGTTGGTTTAAACAGTGCAACATCTCTCCACTATTCCGTCATAATGCAGGGACAGGTCAAGTGGCAGCCTCAATTTTTCAAAAGTTAAAAAATAAAAAACAAAAGCGCTCTCGCTCTCCAAGATTTCATGAAATACTAATGACCCTTTACATAAACTTTCTGGTTCTTCTCCCCATGGTAATGGCTGAGTCATGTGGCCAAGGCGTGGACTCATTAAGCTGCAGGCACGTTGTTCAAGGGGTAAGAGAATTACAAAAATAATGAAAATTGTTCCAAGGATGAGGTCTGAGCTGATTTACTACATTGCCCCATTTGCCCTGCACTATGGCATTTTTCAAACTCTACTGGTCAGTTTCCTTTACCTGCACAGACTCCTTCCTTCTCATTTTTTTCTTGGAGATACCAGAAGCGAGGAAACCAAGTCCCAAATGCTGCTGAGAGAAGTTGTAAGACACCAACTGCCCATATCATAAGTAGTGAAAGTAGTCTTGCAAACCAATGGCCGGCTCCTTTCAGTTAATTTTGTATAGGTTCTTGTACATTACAGGGATTGCTTGACAACAGTAACACGTTGTTACTATCCCATGAATCCATCTCAAAAAAAAAAAATGAAGCAATTTCATGATGCGTTTGCTTATGAGTTACTGATAGATTGCCAAACAGCTCATAAGAAACTAAAATAAACTCTACTTGTAAACATGGTATGCATTTCAGGTTTCGAAGAGGCAACCAGTGGCTGCTGCGGTTCTGGAAACGTGGAAGTGACTTACATGTGCAACACTTTGGATCCACGGACATGTCCCGATAGTACAAAGTATGTCTTCTGGGACAGTTTCCACCCGACAGAGAAAGCCTACCGTCTGCTTCTCAACCAAACTGTGGCCTCCTTGCTCCCCTTGCTTCAACGCTAATCATTTCATTTTTTTTTTTTTCCTGCATCATGAGTAAGGCAGGTATTAATTAGTTGTTTCCGCTTTTATCTTTCGATCTATCGTTTGTGCTCAACTACTAATTCCATTACTTGGGTCTAGTTATGATAAAAGCGTTTGTACCCAATAATAGAGAATCGTCTAATGTAAAAATAGCTAACGTTCCAAAGATCAACCAGTGTATTGAATGAATTGATGAGTTGTGCCCATAATGGTTATGCGTGGTTGTGACTCTTATTCATTGTTCAAGTAAATAAACTTGGCATCCTGGGTTGAGTTGGTCGATGTTATTTATCCATTAAGGCATGAACATGTGATATTCAGAATCGCCATTGCGTTTTGTTTCCAGTGTTCATTGCCCGCGGCGTGAAATATTTTATAAATAGATCAGATTATGAGAGAATAATTATCTTCAACTCAATAGTTTTTTTTGGTAAATAAGACTTTTTTACCGTTTTTTCACGTTATAATTTTAAATATTAAAGAGGAAATACATTGAAAATTATAACCTAGTTATTTTTACCACTTCTTTTCCAAAAACCTTTAACCGGCGGGGGACATTTCTTACAAAGGGAGAACCCCTTCACAAGTAATCGCTAGTTCCGTACCCTGCCCTCTCAATTCACTCGCCTTCCCTTGAAAGACACGCAAAGAGAGATACATAGATAGTAAAAAGAGAAAGGGAGCTCATAGATGGCGGATTCAGCTTTTGCTGCTCCTGCAGTTTCTCGTGGTGGGTTCTTGATTTTTCCCCGTTTCCTGAACTGGGTAGACAAAGATTTTTCTCCCTTTTTTCTTGGCCCTTGCAGGCAATCGCCTTGGAAACTGGAGAGATTCTCGGCCTGAACCCCTTCTCAAGCAAGGCCTTCATTCTCCGTGACTGAAATCTACAAACACCCAGAGCATGCCGCAACCAGCATTTTTCTTCTTAATGGAGGACTCCCCTCCCGATATCCTCCACTCGTTTATTCTCCGAGCAACCCTTGCATCTTCTCAATTTTGTGAATCCCGAACCCTTCCACTAGACTTCGGAAGCTTCCTATGATCATGATCCTTTCAAGCAAACCAGTGTCCTAGAAACAGAAATATCGAAGAAAAATGGGGAAAATGAAAAAGGCGGGAAGAGCAAGTGGGACATAAAGTGCCTTAAGCCAGAAACCGGTCGATGCCCCCCAACTTATGTTGTCTAATCAATGTTAATTCTATAATAACACTGGATGATTAATCGATAATTAAGACCGAGCATAGGCCGGGCCTGGCCCCATTGATGTTCAGGTAGAATCCGGTCCAGCTCCACCTGATTTTAATAAAATAAATACTTTAAATATATAAATTTAACTTATAAACAGATATTTATGACGAAAAATATATAAAAAATTAATTAAAAGTAAACTGTCCATACGTACTGTTGGCGCAAAGCGACCAATTTTACGACAAACGTCAATCAAGACGTGATAGTTGGCCACGGTAAAAGCCGTGGTCAATGAAAATGTGTTCGCGTCAATCCGATGCAACTTAGTAAAGTAAGAAGGGGAAGTAGGCGACCTTATAAGTAGCATACGCAGTTTTATGTTTACCTAGCCCACATATTTCGCAATTATCTTTTACCATTTTGTTTTGATTTGTGTCCAGAACATTGGTTCTATTTGCGTTTAACAAGTTACCTTTCAACCCAAAACCGATCTAAGACCTTTGTTTAAAAGATGATAAGCTGCCGGATTCAATACCCATTTTCTAAGATTGCAATCCATGATAAAAGTAATTAATTCGCATGATTAACAAAAAAACAGGTTTTCATATTATTAGCAATCTATATAAAGGCGCGCATATACAAGACTATTATTAAGCCCACTACCATTGATGATATGTCACAAGTCATCCTCCTTAATAAATCAAGATATTCACATATGGGACTAGGTGCTAAGTATTATTTGCTAGCCATAAAGCAATATAGTCAAATATGGGACTAGGTGCTAAAAACTCGCATTAAAAAATTGGGAAACTTTAATAACATTATCCGTGAAAAATACCCTCCAAATGGATTTTACCTTTGGTCAAGAAAAAAGTGTGAGGAACTTGAGTAGATCGGAAGAGCAAGCTGAAAGATATTGCATTTCATTTATGAGGAAATTTAAAAGCTTTAGAAAATGACCCGTAAGATTGAAATAATCAAATGAACAGGATTCGTTTAACATAAAATAATAGCAAAAAACATATCGGACCGACCCAGGACCACGTACCTATCAGGCACTCATCCGATGTCGAACCTTACCATCAATAACTTGCAATTTAACCTTACCACCAATAACTTGCAATTTACGAGGCCTCCACAACATTTTCTCTGTTCACTTTTACAAAATCTAGTTCGAAAGATCGTTAAAATTGCTTGGACAACCTACCATTAGCTTACATAGTTTTATATAATCGTTATGTTTCAGACTGTTTTTTGTAAAAGTATGTATTATATATATACTTTTACAAAAAACAGTCTGAAACATCGTCAAAGTTGCTTGGACGACTTACCATTAGCTTATATAGTATTATATACATTGACGCCTTATATAGACGCCAAAATCGCTTAATCTTTTTAACGTAATATATGTCCAATATAAAATTTTCCAATTTATTCGTGTCCAAGAAATTGAATGCTGACCCAATTAAATCTGACATAGGAACTCTGGGTAAAAGATACTAACCCATGACAAAGCGAATTACTTTCCCATGGTTAAAGACTGGTTTTTATACGATTTTAGATATATATAAAGGTGAGTATACACATGACAACTATTAAGCCAACTTCCGACTGAGGGGTTACAAGTGTCGAATTATATATATATATACAAAATACCAAAACCACAATCGTCACCTACAGATGAATCATGGGTCATGTCATTCCAAACATAATTCTACGCCACCCAAAAGTGCTCGCATTTGTCAATTGCGGATAGGTCATGCATAAATTTAGAAGACCCAAAAGCACCATAACACTCAGTTCTTATTCAAGAAATTTGGTACAGCCAAACAATACATAGCCAAACAATACTTGGTGTCACTAACCACGGTTGGGGAAAATATGGGAGACCTAAACCAACATGACATCTCGTGTATTTTGGGAGTTTGAGAAAATAAACTACAACCATCCGAGCGAAGATGCACCTCAGAAATCGCAAATTAACTCATCCCCACAAATATCATTTAGGAGATTTAAACCGCGCGTTTTCCATCTCATATAATACCGCAGTCGGCAAAGTTGTTTTTTAACGAAAATATTTGGAAACCTTTGAAAATTTTAAAAAACTAAAAACTCTTAACAATAAATACGAAAAAAAATGAAGCAAAATGGAATGAAAAATGACGCCAAAAAAAAAAAAACACATTCTTTTGGCCTTCCTTTTCTTTGGGATTTTTTCAAAAAATGGGTTTTCTTGCGACACTTTAGGGAATTTATTTCCGATGTTAAAACACATTTCGTTTAAAAAAGGAATGCATTTTATGTGACAATTTAAGCACATATATAGATATTTAGATGTAGTATATAGACCTATCACACCCTTGGAATGTGCTTGAGGATTCTGCTCGTAGGCCTTGCAAACAAGACATTGTTAGTTGAAGACCCCCAGTAAACTTGCCTAAACGACATTCAGGTTTTGTGATGGGGACTCGACGAGCTGAGCTATAATTACTTCTTATGAAGAACGAGCCTTCGACGAGATTATTTGACGGGCTTTTGACTCATGAAGGAGCGCCAAAGTGAACTCCAGCCACCGTATAGTAGGGTCGGGCAGAATCATTGCCTTATGATCGGAACCTCCCACGTACTTAAAGAATAAATGTGTCGTGGTCAAGGTGCCTTCAAACATAGAAGGATTTGATGCTTTCTTTTAACAGAAAAATTAACGGTTTTATTACTTATTAAATGTTTTATTTTTGGCACTGAAATTTGTGAGCTACTTACTGCCCCTTCAGAAAAGTTAGTAGTTCTATTAGCACTTTCCAAAGGCAATGCAAAAAGGAAGCTAGAGTTGATCTGATCCCTATCATTTACAGTCCACAACCTATTCATATCGCTTTGGATTATCTTCAAAATAGTTTCAATCATAATTTACCAAAACTTGACAAAAAAGAAAGGTTCGATACTGTGGGATAGTTTCTGACTTTCTGCAGAAAGTAGAGATAGAAGGGTACCTCTGAGCAACGCATGAAAGATCACGACGTTACAAGATCTCCCCACTTCTCAACTGAGGATTCAAGAATTCCTTAGCAAATGAATAAAGAAATGTTGCACCGATCAAACAATGTCTTGCATTTTGCTCAAAATATAGATAAACAACTTAAGTAAAACAGCATATGGCATTCATTAATTTTCCATTTACTGCCAAATTCAATTTGAATCGGCTCATGGAGGCCCACTTATGCCAATTATGATAAGAGTGGTGAAGACCTTCCAACGTTATCTTCTTGAGTTAAACGAAGCTTTAACAAAAAACATCAGTGCCATTCATTTAAGCTGATTCTAACAACATTGGTCAGTAAAACTAACAAAGTAATTAAAAAAGTCAAAAACCTAAGTCTCATATTTGAGACCACGTTCAAAAAAGCAGTCTATACTAAATTTTCCTTAATATTCATCTTCTCATGTTTGCCTGGTAATACTAACTTTGCTTCATCTAAACGGTCTTGAAGCACATTTTTTCGCATAAATTGGAAAGCATCAATTTTATCCTGATTATGCAAAAACGATGTCAAAACTCGTCTCAGCTAGGGGTTGAATGTTAGTAAAAGAAAAAGGGTAAAAAATGCACCTTCGGCACATTTTGGGACGAGCAATACTTTTTGGCCGACGAGGATCTTGGACCCCAACTAGGGGGTGTCAGGTCAATAGCTTTGAACAGCATCTTGGATTCTTGGTTTGTGTGGGTCTAAAAAAAACAACACTATGAGATTCATAAATTATGTGGTGTGCGCACACCAAGCATGACTCAAGTGCCCTTTAGCCAAAAATATCCTACCTCCGCTACCACAAAAAACAAAAAAATTCAATGAAAGCCGACTGCAGATGCTTGTGTGTCTCTTGTATGAATGGTTTGATGATCCAATATGAATGATTTACGATCAATTGAGTTCAAATTTACGCACAAGTGTGGAGGGGAAAGGGAGCTGCTTTGTACATTTCATGTTGTATGTCCTTCCACAATTGCTATAATAATCTTATCTCCTCAAAGCACTTTAGCCAATTAAATCATAAGGTATGTTCAGACCGGGCTTATCACTGGACTGCCTTAAACTTTGTCTAAAAAATACTAATAAAGTTTCAAAACACAAAAAGCCGATATTCAAAAGACACCTACATTTTCAATATAGTAAAAAACACAAGTATTTCTATTATCCAACAAAAGTCGATAAGAGCATTTTTTGTCAAAATGATTGTTAAATCAGTTAAGTTTTACTCTTTCCTTTATAAAAATTGACCTGAAAAAGAAAATAACTACGTGGATAAATAGAAGGGTCCCTTAACTTTTAAGAATTAATAAAGAAGAAAGTCATTCACCCAACTAACTAGATTACAGAAATTAACTAAATTGAGTATAGTTGACCCACTGATTATTAGGCACGTTTGTGAAGATCAATACAAATTAATGAACTTAAAATTGGTTTTACTTTGAGAGCATTTTAGGTCGCTTATCAAACTAATACACGAGAGAATTTTAGTTCTTTCACCACACTAACACCAGCTTAAATAGTAACCTAGCCATAATTGGCATAACATTATTTTCGTTAAACCACGCACAACATAGTTGTGTTCCATGAAATGTCACCTGGAGGGACATTGCACAACATGTTGGATCCGCAGAACAAGGGTAAGTACCAAGTCAAATGTCAGGACACAAAAAGAGTATATAATTATAAAACAGCTACTTAAAAATAAATTGTATGAAAACATCAGAAACATGATAATGAGTAGAAAAGGAAATGAAATAACAAGAAGCTGCACTCACCCAAGGACAGCTTCATAAAAAATGAAGAGCATAGTATGACCCAAAAAAGGGTAAAGACAAAGAAACCAAATATGTTAAGAATATCCAGCAAGAAGCAAAAGAAGAACCAACTACGGGATTCTAAATTCCTCAAAAATAGGGCCTCCTATTGACCTTTCCCTTAACTAATCTTTGTAAAAGCAAATTTTTTGAGTTCCAAAACTTCCCGCTTATAGAGGAGATTTGTGCAAACAATTTTAAACAAAATGATACACAAAATAAAAACCTATGCAAGCTTTTCAACAACAAATTATCAGACATAACTAAACCAGGACTTTCTATGGTACATCAAGTTACATGCTAGTAAATGCTTTGGAGATGTGGACATGACCGTGTACCTGTCAAATGACTGTGTTCCCCAAGCTCTAACAGCAAATATAATAGAACATCAGATATTTATTTCCATTTCTTAAAAAGTAACTCATGACACTCCACATAAAACAGGAACAAAGATATCAAAGATTCAAAGTATATGTTGACATCCGAAAACATAGGAAATTTTCATCTTATGCATGATTTTGGATATAAAGAAAACATCCCAAAAAGCAGCAGGGAATGACAATTTAGCCATAGACAACCTGATTTTCACTTGTCTTGATACCAACTAATTTGAGACACAACATCTTTGACCTCCTTCAACTTGAAGGGCCTAACCACTTGGCGAGGTGGCTATTGTACCAGAATTATTAAACCAGTGATTATAAACAAGATAAGGAATAGAATTTGCCACAAAGGAATTAGAAGAACACCTTAATAGGGAACAAAATTCCAAAAAAAAAAAAACCTTAATCTGATGGCTTACCTTTCCAGTGGCAAGACTAATGATGAATGCATTATCAAAAGAATCATAAAAAACAAAAAAAAAAAGATCAAAGTCCATGGGCACACGTACTATAATGGTTAGTACGGTATATCTAAATAGTTGAGAGTGAAAAACAAAAAGAACGCTTCAGCTTAGGAATCTACCTCACAGCTTGTTGATCAAAGCAAGTACTATTGCTTCAAAGAAAAATGTAGGACAATGAAGAGCAATAAGAAAAGAAAATGACTTATATAGATTAAGATGAAAAATTGTTGAACAGAAAAAAAGAAGCAATATTATGATGGAAAACATGAAGAACACATTGAAACTACATCAAAGTCAAAAGGAAGAACAAGAAATAAAACTGAAGGTTGATTTCTTCAACCAATTATGCAAGCATAAAAGTTGTCACGGTTTTTATTATGTTTTTAACCTTTTACTTTGGTCGTACATTTATCAGAATTTCCATTTTGTTAATACAAATTCATGCATGAAAAAGAATCAATTTCAATTTTTTTGCACTAGGAATTACCAAGTTATCCCCTAGAAAACATAGGCAATTTGCGAAGATACATGTGTTCATAAATCTCAACAACAGAAGGAAAGTTCCATAGGACTGAACTAAAACCAACACTCGTGCACACATTTGAGCATAAGGGATAAAGAAACCAATGAGAAGAGTGTGCCGATAACATGGTCACAAAGTGTCCAATATGACAATAGATGTGAGAAACAAGACGAAGCAGAAAAATGTTTACCTTGATTCAGAAATAAGGAAATAACTAAAAGTCTAGCAAAAATGTTGTTTACATAACATTAAATAGAAAATTTTAATGCATGATGCAAGGACATGATAACAAAGTGATACAAGACCCTGCACAAACTATTCCAAATTTCATGCCTACAGATTCATCCATGCTCCCAATTGATTTCATGGGCACATAAATAAGCACAAGAGTCCACAAGAGTTTTCTAAACATTTACAATAATTTCCAAAATTTATGTTAAAACTTTTGCAAGCCATGCAAATTCACAAGGTGCACAAGGCTTTTAATAATCATTCGCACACATTTAAAAAAAATCTCTGAAAATTTGAAAAATTCCCACACAATTAAACAACCAGTGGTAAAAAATTTGCATTTTCTTGAGAAACATTCAAAAAAAATATTTAAGAAATTAAGCAAAATCCTAACAAACGATTACAAGACCAAGCGCTTGAGAAAAATATACAAATTTTCATCCAAAGCTAATATAGAATCATGCGCAAAAAATGTCAAAGATGTTGATGAAAATCCAGGAAAATTTTCAATAGAGAGATAAATTAAAAGAAAATTGCAACAATTCAGAAGAAAAGTCATGAAGTATAACAAAAGAGCATTACTTTTCACAAATTCAAAAATATATAGGGGAGTTTCAAAAATTGATGAACTTTGATCAGTGGTCATATTTGACCTGAAAATTGCCGAACTTTGATTAGGTCTTATCTAATCCTTGAATATTCGAATTAGGGTCTACTGTGGTTGTAGATCAATAGTTTCATCATATCTAGAAATGGTTGGGTTTGGATTTGGCAATGGGTTTATATCAGTGGTCTTATGTAATCCAAGATTGTTGGATTTAGATATATTTGTGAGTTTGGATCAATGGTCTTATCTGATCCAAAAATTGTGCATCTAGTACTAGTTGTGAGTCATAATCAGTGGTCTTATTGAATTCATAGATTGCTCGATTTAGACTTGATTGTGGGTCTAAGCTGGGGGTCTTATCTAATCCAAAAACAGTTGGATTTACATTTAGTTGAAGATCTCGATCAGTGACTTAATTTGATCGAAAAAATAATGTCCTCTACTTGCACCAAAGGTACAATTCTTCATATTCACGAATTGTACAGATGTAGGTTGGGATCAATAGTCGTATCTAATCTAAAAATTGTTGGATTGGAATATATTTGTGAGTTTACATCAGTGGTCTTATCTGAACTAAAAATTGTTGAACTTCGATAAGTGGTCTTATCTTTATCTCAAAATTGATATTAGATGTGTCTTTTTTAAAGAACACCAGAAAACAAAAAACATGAAAAAACACGTATTATATGCATTTTTTGTATTTTTTTATTAATTTTTATTTTTTATAATTTTTAGAATTTATTAAATATTTTAAATTTTTAAAAAAGAAAGACGAAATTTATTCCGAGATATTCTCGAGATATACAACTTTGTCGTATTATACCCAAGAAATTTCTCACCGTATAATACCCATACACGAGATAGAGAGAGAGAATAATTAAACAAAGAATTGAACAAATTTTTAATTGATAATAAGAACATAAGAATTAATCAAGATATATAAAAAAAAAATGATAACACCATCCAAATAGTTCTAAATAGTAAATATAGCTCAAGCTCCATCTACATCTTCATCTTCTTTAATGGCTTTGCACCCATAAATTCCTCTTTCATAGCTTCTCACCTTCAACCGAACTCACAAAATTAAGTTTTTTTTTTCAAAGGTCATTTTGCTTGTTGGGTACATTTTAAATTGAATAAAGGTATTGGGTCCATGAAAATTGAATGCAAGTATAGGTGCATGAAAATAGAATGTCATTTATTTTTAAATTTTTAAATTGAATAATTGAGGTTTTTAAAATATAGACAGTCTGGCCATCCTTTTTAAATGATAGACATTTTAAAGGCAGTTAACTTTTAAATTTTAAATTGAATAACACATAAAGTTCTTTTTTAAAGCAGTCTGGTGGAAGGACAGCAGAGTGGTCGTTCTTTTGCTGCCTTCCTTTTTAAAGAGAAAAGTTGGAAGTTCGAAAAAGAAAGAGAGAGAAAGGTAATAAAATATTTTTTTTTTTAAATATACATGCTGGGTGCATTTTAAAGCATCTGTATGACTTAGCCTTCAACTCAAAAATAAGTTTAAGTTGTTTATACACAATTACACATTTGACTTGGCTATACCCAGCAAGATACGTTTCTAAGGACTCTAGAAGAGTCACTATGCTGTGGCGAAGAGGTTCCGGAAAATGGTGGCTGCAGAGTAGATGCCAGCAATCATGGTCACGAAGGCTTGGAAAGATCCCAGCCATTTCATGAGGTAGCGGGCACCAATGGTGCTGACAATGTTGATATTTCTTTAAAAAAGAAGTTTATGGTGTAAATGAAACAAAAACTGCTTGCTTTTGCATATCTAATGATCTAAAGTTCTTTGTCAGATCTAATTTTCATTTGAATTTAGAGAATTTTGTGTTCAATGTTCCAGTAACCTTCAAAAACTATTAACCTAATCCATCTGAGCAGTAGATGATAACTCATAATTTCTGTCATAGACTTTACGCCTACAACTAGGCTATGAGATCCTTTTTGAAGCATAAGTTCAACTTTCACATATCAAAGAGAATATGGGCTTAATCCCTTCAGCAAGTGATAAACAGGTGTACAGGACTGACAACTAATAGATATTACCATTAAAAATACAACATTATAGATTTGCTCCCATCACACATGCATGTTTACACATGAATGACACATGCATTTGAACTGTATGTGCATGCAAGAGGCACATAAGACATGCATTTGAACTGTATGTGCATGCAAGAGGCACATAAGACATGCATTTGCCATTCATACACATAAACCGACACATGCCCAAGGGGTACCCCCAAAGATAAAATGCAAAAGAAAGCTTTGCAAATACTTAGGTTAGCAGTCCAACTGGATCCCAGGCTTTAAGTCCACACAAAAACCAAAAGAATAGATTGTTAGGAAGTTCATGACAATTTATCATTCAAGAGATACCTAGCATCTGATTGACTGCTTCAGCAGGCACCTCCTTCTCATTTTCCTTAAATCGACTTTTCTTCTTGATTCTTCAGCTCTTGAGTTGGAAATATCACATCAGCGATCTGAACAGCATGCATATAATGAAGTTCATAAATATTACCTTGTGACAACAGTAGGCACATCCATTGAAATTAACGCTTATTACGGGTGGAGGCTTAATCCATGTACATCAGATCCAAGTTCTAAATGTCTTTATTATTGATGACCTTACCACCATTTGATTTTCTAAAAAAAGAGTGCCCATGAAAAATTCATTTCTAAAGCAGCAGGCAGCATCATGAAGATGTTCAATCGCAGGAAGAAAAAGCTGCTAGGTCCAATTAAAAGTGCAAATGTTTGCAGCATTAGCAACTTTTCATGATACATAATTACATATGCACAAAAATTGGAGGTTTGTTTGATTCCTTCCAACCGTAATGGCTGGATCCATTTCCTCCTTTTTATTAAGAAAAAATGGTATGTACAAAGAATATTCTTTGTGAAAAAAACCAAAATCTTCCCCATATTACATATTAGATTGGAAGACAGGAACTAAGAGGCAACATCAACCGAAGGCCATTCCTTACTGAAGACTAAAGAAGAGAAAACTATTGATAACAGAATACTCCATTTGCAGGACACGCCTCCCTCTAGACAACTGTTCAGACACCCGCTCCAGTTCTTCTGATTGGAGATTATAAAAATCTTCAATGGATCATTCAAGCTGCTAAGAACCTGCTCCAGCAATATACTGAATGACAACCGTTTTTTCAACAGGTTTAAAAAGTCTAAGTTGATGTAGGGGCATGTGCTGCTGCATTTTAATAGCAAATTAATGGTTCATGGCTCCAAATATGTGCTATCCCCAAGCTCGATCATGCTCATTGACTATCAAAAGCCCACGTTTCACTTGATAACCACTTAGCCAAATATACGATTGGAATTACAGTCGCCACGAAAAACTTAGACCCACATAAGAAGCAAGTCGACCATCATTCTGAACATGGAATACCAAACCCTATAAAAGAGAAAGACAGAAAAAAAAAAAACAAGAAAGTCTTGCAATAAAGTACCAGAGAGTGGAGGTAAGAAACTGAAGATGTGCATAACGAGTTGATCGACGGCCGGCGGCTCAGCTTCGTCTTCCCCCCTTCCATCGTTCTCTGTGCCAAAATACACAAAAACGTAGAGAGAGCCTCAGATAAAACACAAAGTGACATGCTTCTAGTGAAGGAAACACTAGAAAGCAAGGAGAGAAGAAAAGCAATCTAGAGAGGTTACTTACCTAGAAAACTGAGTTTTCTCATGCAAACCACATTAGGTCAAAGTATTGAAACCATAGAAAGCGTCAGATAGAACAACGATAGGATGGAAAACAACGTTCATCAGATATGAGGTCCAAACGGTAGGGAGGCGAAAGGCACGGTGATCAATCTGCTACTCCGACGGGCGCTGAGGTAGATGGAGAGAGAGTGATCTCGCAAGCTCTCTATATGCCTCCCTATGTGCCGCTATTGCTCTCACGAAAAACCCAACATCCACAAAGACTCAAAAGAATCAATGACCATGTTCTTTCTCATTCTTCCTCTTTCTTCTCTGACAACAACTCTTGGGTTCTCTGGGATGAAGAAAGACGTGAAGATCAGTATCGATTATAATAGATGGATTTGACAACGCTGCCTAGGGTCACATTTCCCCCCGACCCATCCCCTTCCGGAGCAGCCTTCTTCCCTCGCCATGGCCGACGCAAAGTGGGGAGAGAGAGAGAGAGAGAGAGAAGAGGCATTTACCTTCGGGACACGACGGTGGTGGTGGTGGAGGTCGCCGGCTGGAGAGCGAGCGGCGATGGTGGTGGAGAGCGCTGGCGGGAGAGCGAGCGATCGCAGTGGCAGAGGGCTGGAAGCGCGCGAAAGTGGGAGAGGCAACATAGACGGTTACTTTCCTCTTGCGTTCTCCAAGTTTCCTTCTTGTACCGATCGTTTGAAATATGAATTTAATTTCATTTGTAAACTTTGTAGGTGACATTAACAACACAATTTTCATTTCGTTGAAAAGGAAAATTTTAATTTTAGAATGGTACAACAGTTCCATCCTCATCAAACACCCACTAAAAAGGAAAATATTTTGGATCTCATGACCATTGCTCGCGTTGGTGTGACATTTTTAAATTTCTTGATACGGCTTACCTTTTACTCAAACTCATTGAATTCATCGGCATTTTTCTTCTTCTAATGAAAAAGAGCCAACATTTTTCACCTTCAAAAGTCAACATGGAAGACAAGTAAAAAAACAAGTCCCCTTGTTTCTAAACGACAGACTTTCACATGAAGCATTTACTATACCAAAACGGCAAAAAGGGCGTCGTCGAAGCGAAGTTTCTGATTGAATAATTCAGAAATCCAAGAAGAACAATTTAATAAGATGAAGGGTGGTGTATATCAAGGCAAATGAAGCCAAACCCCTTTTTGACATCAATGAGGAGCAGCTACGCATCAAAAGACGCTCCACTCGAGTAATTAAGTTAAGTTTCCGATGGATTGATCAGAAAACTTGGTCAATATAAAAATTTGGTGATCAATTTTTATTTTTATCTGATTCAGGATTCGATCATGAACTCTCTTTCTCTTTATCATATTCGTCGATCTTTGCAAATTCTGTCAGAACATACCTTGATTTTTAAGTACTTGAAGGTAAGGTAAGGTTGTCCACCTAATTAATACCATCGATGCAGCACTTAGCTTCGGTGTCCTCAATGGTTGCGTCAACATAATGTTACATTAAAACAGCTCCTCTCCTGCTTCTAGGAATTAATTGCTAAGTTTCATAAGTTTCCTTCTCCTCCTGTTGACCACAAAGACAACAAATACAGAAGTCGCATGGTGTTAGGTTAAAGCATGGTGACAAATATTATTTTTTTTGGTGTAATATAACGAGCTAGAAAAAAAAAAGGAAAAAGCTGGTAAATTTTATAAAAATCTTAAAATTGTGGGAAAATCAAATAAGTAAGAAACTAATAAGACAATGTAAAAAATAAGTAGATAAATGACAAATAAAACTTGGGGAAATAAAAATAAGCAGTTTGACATTAAAAATATAAAAAAATGCCTAAAATTGAAACAAACGAGAAAAAACATGTTTTTTTCGTTTTGGTGTTTTTTTTTTCTAAAAGACGGCATTTGTTTGCCGTTTGTTAGGTTGGTTTATTTTTCTCGTTTTTAATACATTTTTGAAAAAAAAAAGTATCATTTTTTATGATTATAGGTTAAAGTGATTCCTGCAATTTCTAATTAGTTTTTTGAAATATTTGGTCCTATGAGGTCGAATCTTAATAATCAATTTTGTTCATCTTGAGCACAACTTGAGTTGCGTAGGTTTGTGCTTCTTACGTGTGCATGCAAGCTATATTTTTCCTAAAAGTATACTTCATTTGATTCATCAAACCAATATAACTAATCGTCCTTTGGTTAATGAACTGAAACTTGTTGATTGTCACTATTTTAAAATTATAATCATAGTACTGAAGATGGTTAAGCTTGCTAAATTGGTATGTAAATCATTCATAAGTCTAACACCCTCATGTAGTTACACTGCATGTTTGACATGCAATGTCGCGGATTAATAAAGAATGCATGGTGAATTTTTTCTGTTGAAAGAGAAGTTATAAGTGGTACCATCTGACGATTGAAGAAGCTCTTGCCTGCATTGAAGTAGAACTTTCGGTCTGACCTTATGGATTTCGTTTGTTCATCTTTTCGGTTAAACAAAAAAGCGAGGACCAGGAACACTCCAGTTCATAAGACATTGAATCATGGCCGCTGTATTAGGCAACAGTGAAGGTTCACAAAAGATGGGCCCCGAGGATTGGGCTTTCTAGAGTTTGAACAGACTCTACGGCGTGGCTTACCGTGCTCGCAGCTTTAATGTCCTTAAATGCTTAGTAATATTTAAATCTAAAGTTCGCCAAAGATGAACCAGAACTTACCCATAGCTCTTGAAGAAAAGCATGTCATAAACATATCCTCTGTAAGTGCGGGCCTCACTATTAACACTTTCTTGATTTCCGCCTCTGGTTTAAGTCCAACAGTTAAACTATGACCTATGTCACCATAGTGCGGGTGCCGGAACGACACATTCCAAAAAATTTAGGTGCGGCGGTGCGGCGAGGGTATTTTATTATTATTATTTTTTTAATTTATTATATATATAACAGAATAAACATATTATTACAATTTAGTTATTAATGTATATAACATACTTGAATAATTGTATTGCATAAGAAAATATCAAAACAACATATATTATATAAGTAATTTAGTAATATCACATTTTAATTGGGCTCGGGTGTGAGTCAGAGCCGCACCTATGTCCGGGAAACTTGAATTCTTTTCCATGTTTATATTTTCAAGCATTTGGGCACGAAGTTAATGCATAAATATATCCCTTGTGTCCTTAAACCCTAGAATAGATCACAAAACTTGGACTTTGTGATCTTCTTGTACGCTATAAAAATTAGAACTATTTTTAAATCAAGTCATGTTTATAAAATTAGAAAAAAAAAAGTGCAGTTATTTTGTTTTTTTAGATTTTTCATGATGTAGAGATCACAGCTTTTCAATCGGGTAGCTTGATAACCTGACTACGACGCCGGTGTTTACGGGCAAAGTCTGAATTTTTCATGAGAGGAACTAAATTATAGTAGAGATATTCAAAGAATGCATGGCGAGACTTAGGCATGTGGCAGGCGAAGGGAAAGCAAATGACATCATATCTCACGCACAATATGTTGTTTGGAACACTCACTTGACTGTAGGATTAAGAAAGATTGACTATGGTATCGATTCTTATATTAGTTTTTTGGTGGACAAGGTGGCTGAAGTTACCAAGGTAATTAGTAAAAACTTGATACATGTGTGTGTGTGTGTGTTTTTTTTTCCTTTTAAGCATTGTTAAAACCACCAATGTCTTACGATTATCCTTATATTTGAATCTTTTTATTAAAAAAAATCTCTTCACTCTCAGCAGATCTTATTGAAATTGCTTAATTACACCATTTACATCCTTAATCATTTACTTTTAACCTTTTATGCGCTAAATCGTGCATTTTATGTGATTTGAATTTATCTTTTCACAGACAATCTACGATCTAGGAGCCAGAAAAATTGGCATCTCTGGACTGCCGGCTCTAGGATGATCTGTCAGGACAATAGCAGGAGGAGCAGCTCGAGAGTGTGCAGAGCCTTATAATGAAGCTTCTGTGATTTATAATAATAACAAGCTGCAACCAAGAATCCAATCGCTGACCGGCAGGCAGCCTCGATGAGTCGTTTCTCTTGTATCTGGACATTTACAGTCCTTTGATGGAACTGATTCAGATCCACAAAAAATATGGTCTGTATTTTTTATATAACATCTCTGTTCATCTTCTTTCTCTCTTTAGATGCCATAATCCAGGGACAGGACAAGTGCCACCTCAAATTTTCGAAAGTCAAAAGAAATTTTCTTAGAAAAACTCTTTCGTTTCTTGACCCCTGTAATGGTTAGAGCCATGTGAGAGCTAGTTGTCTACTGAGAGAGCATACTTTGACCATCGGAGGGGCTCATTAAGCGCAGGCACGTTTTTCAAGGGGCAAGAGAATCACAAAAGTAATGAAAAATTGTTCTGAGGATCATGAGGTCTCAGCTGATTTATTGCATTTCCCCACTTGCCCACTCCCATGAAAATTTTCAAACTCTACAGATCTGTTTCTTTTACATTGACTCCTACCAGTTCTTCTTCTTCGAGGTGGCAGAAACGAAGAAAACAAGTCCCCAATGCTGCTTGAGAGCAGCTGTAAGATTCCACTTTCCCTTATGATGAGTATTAAAAGCAGTCATGATAACCAATGGCTCCTCTCAGTTATTTTTCTCAGTTACTTTTCTGTAGATTCCTGCTCTCTGTTAAGAAAACAAGAATGGGCTCAACTTGTTTGTAAATTTGGTATGTGTTTCAGGTTTTGAGCACGCAACCCGTGGCTGCTGTGGTTCTGGAAAGGTGGAAGTGATTTACATGTGCAACACTTTGAATCCACAAACGTGTCCCGATAGTTACAAAAATATGCCTTCTGGGACAGTTTCCACCCGACAGAGAAGTCTTGCCGCCTGCTTCTCGGCCGCTTTCCTCCCCTCTGTTTCAGTAAGAAACATAGATCATTCATATTTTTCCTGCATCTAAGTCATCCCTTCAATATTTAGTTGTTTTGGCAACTGTCCTCCATTGTTTATGCTTAATTATTAATTCAACTACTTGGGTCGTGTTGAGTTAAGGTCAAATTAAGTGTTATGTGTACCCAATAATTGAAAACTGCCTGACGTAAGAGTGTGTAACTTTCCAAAGATCCACCGGCGCATTGGATGAGTAGATGGACTAAAGGCGTGAAGTTTTTTATAAATAGGTCAGATTATGAGCAATTGGTCCACTGCCCTTAATGTTGATTAACTTGGCCACCAAATTTTCTTGTAATTAAAAGTTCAAAGGCTAGCTTTTGCATTTGACGACAAAATCAAGATAGAAGAAGAGAGTGTTCAGCAACCCTTTTGCAGTGCATCAGAGGCACAGCTGCTTACTCCTAAGTCCGACCCAACCTTCTTCTTTGGAACGGGAATTCACGGTACAGGCTAATTACCGGAACGTAGTTTAACTCGAGATGAATGAATGTAATACAAGTCTTTTTCTACTAAGAAATGAAATTTTAGATCGTTGGTTAAAATCTTTGCTCATGTCAATTTATTACTGTTAATTGAGGATCAATAGGCAACTGGTCACCAATTCTTAGACAAACCCATATTTGGAGTTAGGAGACGAACTTGTTCGAGCGCCCCCTTTTGGCCACGGTAAAAGCCGTAGCAAAAGAAGATGCTTCTTATACTTCCCGTTTCATGTGAATCTATTCCAATTTGTAAACGGAAACGGGAGGTAAGCTTGGGCGACATATAAAAAGCTTATATATATATATATATATATATATATATATATATATATATATATATATATATATATATATATATATATATATATATATATGTGTGTGTGTGTGTGTGTGTGTGTGTGTGTGTGTACCAAAATCAATATTACCTTTTTAACTTAATTTATGTCCAATATAAACATTTCCATTTCGTTGTTGACCCAAAACTGATTCAAGAACTCTGTCTAATTAGAGATCCTAAGCTGCTGCGTTCAATACCCATTTTAAAAAAGTTCGCAAGCCATGATAAAAGTAATTAATTTGGAAGGTTGAAAAAATGGTTTTTATATTATTACCAATATATTTAAAGCCGTGTACGTACAACACTATTTTTCAGCCAACCAGCCAGTGATGACATGTTACAAGTCTTCCTTCTTAATTTATACATATATGCACATGTTGGACTAGGACTGAAATATCATTTGATAGACATTTTAATAACATGATTCAAGACTTATCATGCTGGATGCTTTAATGAGCCCAACCGACCTTGCAGATGAAATTAATATCATTGTCTCTGAGAAAAACCCTCCAACGGGACTTTACCTTGATCTAGAAAACAGTGAAGGTTTGGCTTGAGAAGATCAGGAAGATTTAGAAACCTCAAAATTGGAGGTTGAATTAAAAACTTTTTGAAAAGGACTCTGGTGAGCTTGAAAAATGATTAATAAAGCAGGACTAATTAAACGAAAAAATAAAACAAGAAACCCAAAATGGTGCGCACATGTCCTCTCTCTCTCTCTCTCTCTCTCTCTCTCTCTCTCTCTCTTCTGGTTTTGCTACCGCAAAGACCCGTATTAATGGCTGAAAGCTACCAACCACCCCAGACTCCGCCAATCCTGAATAATTAACCATTACACGCTTCATCATTTTTCAAGCCGCAAACTTTTCCCGTCAAAATAGTTTTGAGCCCACGACCGAATCACCTCATCTCCATATATAAATATGGCAACCCCTAACTCCATGCTTCGACAATCCGCATTCAAGGTTTTCTGTTGTCGAGCGCTCAACAGGCAGGCTCTGTGGTCGCCGTTCACACTTTTGCGTGATTCCTCAATCTTCCCGCTGTATCTGTGTGCCTATATAAACACAAAGAAGCGCATCAAGAACCCAAAGCGTAAAAGAAGCAACTGAAGTGGAGTTGCTCTTGTCTTCTGCTTTTGAAGACCACCAAGAGTTTCTCTGAAGTGGGCAGAAAAATGCAGAAGCTGCTGCTGCTCCTTGGTTGGCTTCTCTTCTTCGCGGCGCCGGCCGCCGTGTACGGTCAGGGAAAGGGTCGGTTGCGGGCAGTGATCGTGTTTGGTGATTCCATAGTCGACGCAGGCAACAACAACCATCTGAATACCATCATCAAATGTGACTTCCCTCCTTATGGGAGGGAGTTTAATGACAAAATGCCCACGGGAAGGTTCTCAAATGGGATGATCATTAATGACATTCTTGGTAAATTTTTTACTTTCAATTCATTGCTTACATGAAGGATTTGTGCAACCAATATGTATCTTGCCTTTCGTACAGTGTCCTTTGGCATGAAGCTCCTCTCTCTCGCTCTCTCTCTTCTTTGATACCAAATAGTTCAAATTATCAGCTGCACATAGTCCTTTCTTGGCTTGTTTTTTCCAGCTTTTATTAATTTTGGAGCTTTAGTGACCTTCGTTCAAATCCTTCAATTATTTGATCTTTAGAACCATGCGTTGTCCGTTTGATATTAGGACGTTGTGACCCACCTGCCTGAGCTACGACTGGACCAGGGAAAAAGCAGGGACACTGTGGCCATCCTTAAGTGTTACTTATTTTCATGAACTTCAATTATGTGAGAGTTGATCTTCTGTGATCTGCAGAAACGACTCAGTGGCAGAAACTGCTGGCACGAGTGGGCTCACTGAACTGTTGCAATGATGCGAGCGTAGACTTTAGTTGAACCTTGAGGCCCATCCATTCATGGAGTTCTGTCTCTTTGGTGCTGATCTGTAAGGGTGGATTGGACATTCTCTAATCCATGTCTTATTGTTCTAGGTGTTGGCTTTTAGGTCTTGTACATTGGATCTGGCTACCAACACAGTGACCAAAGGGCCAGGAAGAAGAAAAAGACTACCATTTTGTGGTCATTATGAGGTGCAAGCTCTGGCGAGCACAAATTTATTCCTCACTTTAACTAGAGACCAGGTTCTTTCGAACACAAATCCGAGTCCGGTTTTATCTATGACGTGAAGGTGAAGCTAAACAGCAACAGAAGGCTTCAGCTTGTAGTGGTCGAAGGGTTTCTTTAACACACACCACCTCTTAGATTCCTTATAAAATCTGGAGTGAAGCGCCAAGAAAGGAACAATCAGTCCATGGTTTCTAGAATTATAAAACTTTCTTTACGATGTTCACCATGAAGACTAAAGCAGATCCATTTTTCACTATGTACAGCTTCGGTTGCTGGGATAACTGATTCTATAATGGCTTATCTTGATCCGAACCTCGAAGACAGAGATCTTCTCAACGGCGTTACGTTTGCTTCTGGAGGCGCAGGACTAGATGATTTAACATCGAACTTTGCTGTAAGTCTGCAATAAATTAGGGAGCTTATAAATTCTTGCACTGGTTTTGGAGTGGTTCTCACTCTTTCATGCTTTCCCATTTATTTTGCATGCACAACTATAGAAAGTCGTCTCATTGCCTGGCCAAGTGGAGCTATTCAAAGAATACAAGGCGAGACTGAGGCGTGTGGCTGGCGAGAGGAAAGCAAATGACATCATAACTAATGCTCAGTACCTCCTGGTCATGGGGAGCAATGACATTTGGAGCTCTTACTTCGCTTTAGGATTCAGAAGAAAAGAATATGACATTGATTCTTACACTACCTTTTTGGTGGACAAAGCGGGTGAATTTGCCAAGGTAATTAGTAGAATGAAACTCGATTCGTGGGTTCTTTTTTTTTTTTAGAATTGCCAAAACTGCCAAGTTGATTACACCATTTGTATTGTTTATTTTTTTAACTTAACTAGTTAATTAAACCGCGCAGCTTATTAATTTGATCTGATTTTTTTTCCAATTTAATTGCCTTTTACCTTTTATTATACAGAAAATATACGATCTAGGAGCTAGAAGAATTGGGTTCTCTGGACTGCCAGCTATAGGATGCGTCCCATTCGTTAGATCAATAGCAGGAGGAATAACCCGAGAGTGTTCAGGTCCTCATAATGAAGCTTCTGAGATGTTCAATACCAAGCTGCAAAAGAAAGTCGAATCGCTTAGCAACAGCCTCGACGGAGCGTTTGTCATGTACCTGGATGTCTACAATTCTTTGATGGACATGATTCACAACAAAGAAAAATATGGTATTTATCTCTTCCTCTTCATTCTCTCCCTAAAAATGATAATAAGTAATTTGAACATCCAATCTAAGCACTTGCTCTTTGAATCGTTCTATCTGGCCTAGTGTTTCATCTCCCAGTAACACAAATCTGTAACTAATTGGAGACAGAACTTGTACTCGAATCAAGTCACTGCTCGAGTCCCTTTCCTTTCTGATAAAAACACTACTTAGAGCAACTTATTAAGTGTTCTTAAAATATGTAATACAAACATGTTCTAAAAAAGTTTTTGCTCTCAAAGCTTTTTTCAAATCACAATGATTCTTTCCACAGACTTTCTGGTGGTTGAGTCATGTGAGAGGAGCCAACTAAAGGCATAGTTTGACCATGGGGTGGTCTCATTAAGGCATGCACGTTGTTTCTAGGGGCAAGAGAATACAAAAATCGTGAAAAATTGTTCCGAGGATGAGGTTTGAACTGATTTACTACAGTGACCCACTTGCCCAGTACTGTTGCATTTTCCTAAGTCCTCATAAGTTTCTTTCACACTGACTGCTACCAACTCATCGTTTTCTTGGAGGTAGCAGAAAGGGAAAGATCAAGTTCCAGACGCTGCTGAGAGCAGCCGCAAAACCCTAAAAACCCTGTTCTTGTCAGGAGTATCAAAAGCAGTCCTGGAAATCAGCTTTGCCTATAACTTGCAGATGGTACAGAAAGGGACGTCCAGTTTGTAGTTCGAAATCAAGAACTAAGATATTGGCAGCCTTTTCAAGCCACATTAATCAATCTGTTGTAGTTGAGGAAATTCAGGAAGTCAGAGTAAACAAGTTTATCTTCCTTTCGGTGAGAAATAAAAAGCAGGAAAATTATAGTTCAGGGGGGGTGGCGGGGGGGCAAAGAAGCACCTAATGGCTCCTCTCAGTTATTTTTCTATAGGCTACTGCTCTCTGTAAGAAACCAAGAAAGGGCTCACTTTGTTTGTAAAATGGGTTATGTGGTTCAGGTTTTGAGGAGGCAACTCTTGGCTGCTGTGGTTCTGGAAACGTGGAAGTGCTTTTCTTGTGCAACAATTTGAGTCCACTGACATGTCCAGATAGCAAAAAGTATGTCTTCTGGGATAGTTTCCACCCAACAGAGAAGGCCTACCGCATTCTTCTCAACCAAACTATAGGCGCTTTTCTCCCAGTGCTTCAGTAGCAGACATCAAGCATTCATATTATTCCTCGCTCAGATCTCCGATCAATAATATTGGTATCTGCCATTAGTTGTTTTGGTAATTGTACCGCTCTATTGATTGTGCTTTATTAATTCCTTGGGCCGAGTTAAGTTAGGATGAAAGTGTTTGTGCCCGAAAACTGAAAATGGTCCGATAATGTAACTTCACCAGCTTTTTGAATGAATTGATGAAATGTGCCTAAAATGGTTATGGCTGGCTGTGACTGTTCTTGATTGTTCAACTACATAAACTTGGCATCTTGTGCTGAGTTGGTGGAAATTATGCATCTAGAAGACACGAACATGTGATCTGCAAGATCGCCATTGTTTCTTGTTTTCAGTGTTCAGTGAACAGTACCACAGTAGATTAATGGCATGAACTTTTTAATGGATCATATTCTGACAATTGGTCCACTGCCTTTAATGGAAGATTAAGCCCGCCAGATCTTTTAATTAAAAATTGTTAGAAAGTTTGGTGCGCCATGCAAAACAAATTAAAAACTTTACCTGCAATAATGATCTTCCATATATTGAAACATTGGGCGCGGGGAGCTAAGCAGAGCATCGGTAGGAGAGGAGCAGAACCCCGGGGAGCTGAGGACCGTAATAATATAATAATATAGATCTTTTAAACAATTATTCATGGCCAGCTTCTTGAAATTTCCATTGCTTCCCACCGAAGTTTTCTTCTTCAACTTGCGGAAAAGAAAGTATAAATTAGTCCAGTATTATCGTTATAGTAGCGTATCAGATGCACTGTAATTTTGGAAAATAAGGTGTCAATATAATTTTCCAAATAGTTCCAAGTCATTTTCCGGAAAACACCTGCGGAGGGGTAGCCCTCAACCTTTATTGATAAAAAATGATATACTCACAGCAAAGGAACAGTGTTTTACGAGTGTTTTATAGGATTGGGTTGGAACAATTAGTTCTTGTGTTTAATAAATCTGTATTCTTTTTAAATCTGTTTTTTTTTTTTTGTCCAAACACCCCAAAATTTCAACCAAAGAGAAAAAGTAGCCTCCTGATGACTGGAAAACTGCACAACCTGGCCTGATTTCCACCTTCAATAGAAAAGGAACAAGTAAGACTAACCGGAACGTCAAATTTAATGCAAGAGAAATGAAATAGAATGCGGCTTCATGTCAAAAAGATGTCGATGCCCCTAACAATTACAGAAAGATGTCGATGCCCATAAGCGTTTCTCATCGAATTATCGAATGTTCATTTCAGTTTTCGCATTTTCACCGCCGTCGGCAATCTGTATTGCCGTGGGTTCACCGACCATTGACATCCACGGTCGGCAGCCACCTCATCTCTAGATCTTTCAGGGAAACAGAGTTCGCCGGTATCATCATCGGCCGTCATCACAGTTCTTAATGTTCTCTTACCTTTCTCCATCTCGCGGTGATCTCGCCCCACTGGCCAGATCCCCCGATGACCCTTCTTCGTCCGTTCCTTCCCTTAGGTTCCTCTGCTCGCTTCGTTTAGATTACGAGCTAAAGTAGACTCCATTTGTAGCAGATGGCTGTTCAGGGAAAGGGTTTGTTTTTTGAATTTAATAACAACGTTTTAATAAAAATGGTTAATCATACTTTGAGGATGCACATCTGCATGTTCTCCATTCATATTAAATCGTTTTTGAGTTTTTGCCCTCATTTATTGAGCCTGTCTGTAGTTTCTTTGCCTTTATTTGGCAATTGTCGTCAGAAGTTAAGCCGATGTATTATTTAAAAAAAAATTATTAGGCCTTGCCACTCACAACATTTATGATCGTCCATAACTTTGTATGTCAATTTCTTTTTTTCTTCTTGGCCTGTCTTCTTTTCTCTAAAGTGTTTTATACTTTTACTTTATATTCTTAATCTTTTTTTTTTGTGATTTTGTTAATATTTTACTATTTTGATTTGATTTTTAAATAAAAACACTTCTGATTTCCTCCGATTCATAATTGATATTCACTTTGTCGATTCACTGAATTATTAACCTTTCCGATTCTATTCAGAAAACGATTTTGACAACATTGGGGTCCATGACTCGCCACAATGTTTTTTATTTTTTATTTTTTTTCATTTCTTACAGCGGGTCAGCTGTTAAGATTGATAATGTAACCGGTTTCAAATTGAAACTGAATTACTGCAGGAATAATGAGCTTTTCCGACGACCGCACGAGCCGTCGGCAAAACCCCTCAAGCTGTTGCTAACGGTTCAACATCTTCCTTTTCCTTTCCCTCTCTTTCCTTTTACAGCACAGATAACCATCTGTTCCACCAAGTCAACCCTGTCCCAACAAATTAATTTTCCAAGGAATAGATGGGAAATGCTTTCTCATGAGAATTTTCTCACCTATGAGAATTGAAGTCACTGCTTGATCAATTTTCAAAATCGGTTTTGTAAGGACTCAAATTTGATATGAAACATATAAGCCAATTACTTTTTCGAGTTTAAATGCATACTTTTATTCTTCAAAAAACTAATGGTTCTTCTAGAAAGTCAATACTTTTCATGAAACAACTTAACTAAAGCATGATATATATTAAATTGGTATTATAAACATGTTAAAATTAAGTGGTATGGCAGAAAAACCAATAGGATGTTCACTTCTGTTTAAAATATTGTCCAACAAAAATCTTGTTCTGAGTATAAGAAGTGGTTTGAGACAAATCGATTCCTCTCTCTCTCTCTCACGTCTTGTCTCCAAATTTTGTTATATATTTTCCATTTTATCGGTTCTCTCTCTCTCTCTCTTTATGTGTGTGTGTGTGTCTTCAAGAAGGGCATGAGCCCTTCAGATGACAGATCTTGCATAGGCACAATACACATAGCAAGCACGCATACATTCATCACAAACCGATGCAATGTGCATGTCGACGCTATAAAGCAATCATGTATTTTTTTGACCAGGTTGCTCTGTTCAGTTGTGTGTGTGCGTGTGTGTGTGGATTGAAATTATGTGGCACCGAATGGCTTGACAAAATTCTGCTGCTAAATGTTTTTAGCTACAAGAGCATTATAAGTGTACAATGATCACGATGTAACGTGGAAAACCCTCAACTAGAGGGAGAAAAAACCACGAATGAGGAGGAGTTGGTGCCCACTAGCCGCCAGACTCTCTCTCTCTTTAGATTCTCATTCACACATAAGGATTAGGGTTACATGACTTAAGTAGTGCCCAACACGGGCTACAAGACGGGTCGGGTATGGATCCGGACCCGAAACATACGATCTATCAACAATAAGCAACAGTTTATAGCGACAGTTTTGGTACTTCTAATAACAGGATATGATGTTTTTACTGGCAAAATATTTTAAATACCTAGCCATCCAGCAGCCCGCTGATTTCAATTTTCTTATATGTATAGCAATGTCTGCCAACACTTGATTCATACATTTCAATTCGAAACATTAATTTCTTAAACCTATCTGTTCCCTGTGATTCAAAGAGATGTAAACAACTCTTTAAGGCACTCCTTGGATGGTGGCAGTCAATTAATTAGCTCATAAATTGAGCAATACATCAGTTGTAATTGGAGTTCAAATTGGCAGTAATCCATCTTCTATGTGCGATGGCATCATGTAGTTGGCACTCCTTGGATGGTGGCACTCTTTATGGTGGAGTCGCTAAATGTAAACTGTTTGATATCATAATGTTGGTATTAATAAAATTGAAGTGGTTGTTGTGCTAAGTTGGCTTTATGTCAAGCCTTTTTCTGCAAGAAAAAAATTTTTAGACGATTGGTTGAAACCTTTGTTCAGCTCCAAACTTTAAGCACTATGCCTCAGATCCAGGTCTTTGAGTGCGGCAATCAAATGCTAGTATGTTCACTAGTATTAGTTTTCTAGTGATTGTTGACGACTAACTGCAACGGGTCCACCAATTTCATAACAAGTTCATAGTTGGTGTTATGCAACGTGTTATGCTACAGTCTCAACTTGTCTGAATTTTATAATCGTTGTCACATTCCGGCAAGTACAAGTTAATTAGACTTGAGAACGACAGAAACCAAAATTGATGGCAGTTGTTGATAAGGTGTCTCCATTTGAGGCTTTCGCGCTGCCTAACGAAGCGCCAGAACTAGTTGCTCGTTTTGGAGACATGGAAAAGGGTAGTGGTGTTTGAATGTTACAATGATGGATCCCCTGGAAAAGGGAACTTCTCAGGCACGAACGATTTTGGAGACATGGCAACAAGAAGACGGAGAACAGACAGGGCCACAGGTTTAGCGTGTTATATCAACAACAAATAGTGGCGACTTTTCTCCAGTAAATGACTCAAAGAAATCGTTCTACTCCTTTCTAAAGATGGATGAAGGCAACGGCACACAATCAGCATAAGAAGTTTTCTTCTCTTTTACAGAGTTTATTAGATTAAATGTCCTTTCTTACGGCATCTATATAATACACCATCAGGTAGCAGCAGTTTGGAACACGCAATGGGAAAATTAAGCATATGGCAAGAAAAGACTCTGTTGTCATTCACTGATTCAAACAGCTACCGTTTAAGAGATAAAAATTGATTGCCGAGGGACAGGATGCATGAAGCAATGAAGGAGGTTCATAATTCATGCAAGGACGCATCCATTTGATGGTGATGAAATAAACGCCCGCACGGGAAAGAAATCTTATCCCCACTGTGATTTTTTTTTTCCCTTAAAAATTCCTCAGCTTTCTTGTGAAATTAATAGGCTGTGCTCTTTACCGTGAAAAATAAAATCCAGCTCCATATCATGTAATAAAAGGATCGCGTGAAAATTTAATGTACAATTAATTTTCATAAAATTGATTTTTCGTATTTTTTAACAATTTTTAACCGAGGGAATGTAACTATCATGTTTTAAAATATAAAGATGGTGTGCCCCAATTAGTTTATTTAAATTTAGAGTTAATGCCATAACTAGCCTACTTTCCGAAAGCCCTACCAAAGCCATTTGATACCCTTTGGTCACTGTGTCCGAAATCTTGCTTATAGTGCAAAAGGAATTCTGTTGTAAGCATATCGGCATTAAGATAGACCTTCATGATTGATTTTCTCTGCAAATATGGCATGAATTATCGCTAATCTTCCTCATTTTCAATAAATGATTGAAAAACTAAATGTTGTTGCTAGAAAATACTTTCGGCCATCAAGTACAGTTCTTACCAAGACCCAAAACTATCTAAGAAAGTAAAGGTCACATGAGAAGGCACGCGAAGATCACAGCATCCCTTTTGTGTGCGTTCTGGCATTTTACCAATTTGGTCGGACAGAGAAACGGAACACAGTGTCCTGTAACGAAGCACTCTGTGAGGTTGAATCAAACACTCACAGACAATCAGAATAGACAAGTTGCTTGGGGACTCGAACGACGGGTTGCTTAACCTCAATTCAACAAAAATTCAGAATTTGACACCTTCCTGACAATGGGGGTGCCATGCCTCGAGCACAGATGACGCACGCAACTGTCGCAAACAGTCAGAAGCAAGGTCTCCATCGCCTTGAGAAACGTGGCGTAAACAAAGAAAGATCGTAGCTTTTCAGTGCCAAATAGAGAGGTTATCCGAAGCAGGGTTCAACGTATGGACCATTTGATTCAATCATCACTTGGAAGTCGAAAACAACCTCAATCCCACTGGCGGACCACGTTCAGAGAATAAAAGGAAACATAGGGAGAAGATTCAGAAGAACTTTGTTCAAGGGAAAAAAAAAACAAGACAGAAGGAGAAAAGGAATAAGCTTCTATTTCTTTTCCTGCAAGCGACAAAGTTTCAACAGATCGACGTAACCAATACCGCAACAAGTGACCCGTGGAATTTTTCATGTTGTACAAGGGCTCACTAGATGACAGCTCTGAATTGTTAAACTAACAAGGAGAGAAAATTAATCAGGGAAAGGAAGATCAATATAGGCTGAAACCGAATAACTGGCTAACGATGATAGCTATTCCAAGAGAAATAGCTACAAGAGAGGAAGCCCAGGTCAGTTTCTCAGTTATCCTAGGCACCCTGTCCTTCAAGGCCTGACTACATGAACCTATGAAAACAGTGTAACTACCCATTGCGACCACAGTCCCAACTAAGAACATAGCCAGAAAAGCAGCACCAGCTAACCTTGATGGCAGAGCCAAAGCAGGCAGAACCATCAGCAGTGCATCAGGCTGCAAACCGTGCACAATGCCAGTTGCAAATGTGGCCAAGCCAATCTTCTTCTTTCCACCAGTAGTTTCAATAACCTCAGCAATGCATTCTCCATTCTCTAGAGCTACACAAGGTGTAGGGACCTCGGTTGCCTCCCTGATTCCCATGGCACCAATCACAAGCAGGGTCATACCAACCACCCGAGTACCCCATGTACGAATGACCTCTATGTGCAACCGATCCTTAAGTAACAAAAACAACAAGCCAAATATCATCTGCCCTGCATCATGGCCACATCCCCAAAGGGCTCCAACAGCAGCACTCTCCATCCTTGTTCTTCCAATTGAAAGAGGTGCTAAGGCAGCAAGATGATCAGGCCCAGACAGTGTGTGCAAACAACCAGCAAAAAACCCAGTCCAGGCACTACTCAGCAACTCAGTACGAACTATGCTACCAACAGCAGAAGTTCCTGTTTTAGTAGCCGTTTGTATAGTTGCAAATGCAGGTGGTGAGAAACCAGGCTGTATCAAGAACAGAATTAGGGCCGACAGTAATGCAACAGTTCCCGCTTTTGAGGCCTGAAACATCATAGAGTTGTATCATGTATGAGATTTTCAGCATCAAACAAGTGAGAGCGAAAATGAAAACAAACATTGCAACATGTAGAAGACCATTAGCTCGTAGGAAGTCCCAACTAAACAATCAGACAACACTTTCAACATACTAACCTGCATATGCAACTAAAATCTTGTTTTGGACAGATGAAACATTAGGAAGGTCAAAAATTTTAAGTTGAGCGATGCGACCATTAGAAGTAGACATGCAGAACTTGTAAACATCTCCACATGAACAGGGCAATGACCACTGGTAAGGGCACCGAAGAAGTTGAAAACAAGCTTTGTTAATAAAGCACTTTGAAAGTACTCAGTACACATGGACATTTCATCAGTATTGTCAATATCAATCACATGACTCTAGCACCATATCAACCACAAACTGGAAAGATGAGGGACGATATGGACATTGACATTTAATTTAAGCATCTTTTGTCTTGTTAAATATTTAAAATATTTATTCACTCACTATTTCTAAATAGAAAATTATAAAATACCCCAATATAGGGTGATGCATATTGGCCAACATACTGTATCGCTCAAATAATGCATAAAAATACTAATGATGTTGCCATATTTTACTATGACAATCGTACAGAAAATAACAAGTCATTTTGAAGTTTTTTTTTTTTTGCATTCTCCTGTTTTCTTCACTTCAGTATCCCTTTCTTACACTTCCTATGTCACTTTTTGTATGCTTTGACAATGCTTCATGTCCCATGCTTCTTTATATCGCTTCTGTTTTCTCCATCCCTTGTACAGCCATTTTTTATTCTCGAAACTAAGACTTCCTTGGGATCTTAAAATCAAGAAACTGAAATTATGTGCATCTGGGTGTTATGAAGAAGGGCAAGGAATGCTTGCTCAATAAAACCTAACACGATAATTTATACAAGAGGAGCATATTGTTGCATGAAACTTTTTGTGATCTATAGCTGTTCTGGTAGATCAGCAAACTAAATAATTTCAAACCACATTTTTCAGTTAGGTCAAGAAAAGTCAAATAATTGATCACAAACATGGTAATACTTCAATAACTAACCCAGAGTCCTTTTTCCACAAATCCACTGGTACAACAATGGTACAAAACTACAAATGACTAGGAAGTCGGTTTCAAGTTTCAACAAATCCATGTGCACAAGATTTTAATGGAACTATGAACAATGCGAGTGAGATCTTTCCTTCAAAGACACTTATTTTGTACATATGACTCCCTTAAATTTCAGTTGATTATTGACTATGACATCTACTGGTGAAAATTTAACAGCATACTATGGCAACAAAAAAAACCTGTTTGATCATTGATGTAATTTTTTCACTTGATGAATAAATAAATGCATAAAGAATCATGAAGATGAAAAACATATAAAATGACAGATGTAATTATTAAACCTCGGCATAAGAACAAAGAAAAACGAGAAAGTGTCTCAAAGAATTAAAAGAAGAAGAAGAAGCGAATAACGAATAGAGAAAAGGAAATTCTAATTCTGCTGTGGTATGCAAATGCAAACTAAGAGGGAAGAGAACCTTCTCCCCATATCTTCAAGACTTTCAACTTTTAGGAGGGAACTGAAGATATCATGACAACAAACTTCTTTCACTTTGCATATCACATAGGCCATTCAAACATACAGAACAATCTCGAAAATCATATTACATATGAAAGTCGATAATGAAGGATATGATCTCCTGTCTCTAACATATAAATGCAGTTAATTTTTTATCTTCAAAACACATAAAAACAAAAAGGTATAGCTTTCGCTGATTACGATTCATATTTGTGTTCTATGTCAGCGACTATTCAACTGCTTTTTATGTACAACAGTTAATAACACGAGAAATAGCAAAAGAATAATAATTTTGAGATATACAGTTTTCCAGTGGATTGTAGGACCGAAGCTATTCAAACTATCTCTAGATTTAGATTTGACATGTTATGATATTGATCTTTAACAAATAAAGACACAATTAATCGAGATTATTCACATGTAGTCAATGCCCAGTCTACTTAATGAACGGACCTATACGTCAAAAACCAATTAATGTTGTTTGGCTTAATGAAGCAACAATCCTTAAGTCTTAAGGACGCCTTCTAATTATCTGAAACGTGTGTTTCCGTAATTATTTGAATTCCAGGCAGCTCACGTTTCCATTCTTGACTCACTATAAAAATTTTGCTTCCGAGATGTCTCCACCGGACCACCACTTGATCCAGCCTCCAGGTGTTAAACTTACCTAGAGAGTAAAGATGAAGCATGAAATCCAGGATTCCACAGTAGAACAATCCCACACCTGCCACTCATGTCCAACTTGAGGAATTTTAACATGCTAATATTCAACTGTCATTTTAACTCCCGAAAAAAAAAAGCATAATCAGCAAATTTAATAAACCACCGTATATATTCAAAATCGATAGTTCGGTACAAACAAGAATGACTTTTTTAATTTACCATTAGCGACTATTATAAACAATTACTCTAAACTCAATCGAGCAAAGCCAAATGTTCATAGTCAAATAGAAAGAAAGCTTCATACTTCACAACAGTCAATTGAAAAATAACTCGACGTATCCAACAACTATATATATATATATATATATATATATATATATATATATATATATATATATATATATATATATATATATATATATATATATATATATATATATATATATATATATATATATATATATATATATATACACACACA